>CAJQUN010000390.1:0-538682 GCA_907163345.1 Haberlea rhodopensis | reverse complement strand
TTCGAAAACACCGTGCCACACTCTAGAAAAGTCCGTAATCCAGACGATTCCAAAGCTCGGAAAATGGAGACATCTCTGCATCTTCAGCCCTGTAAATATCATTGAACTCAACGGGAGAGAGTTGTGAGTTATGGTAGCCATTTGGAGTAAAATGGAAGATATACGAAGAGTTTTGAGAGTTATGAGAGAGTTAGAAAGCAGACAGCGGTAAATGGTAAAAGTGAATGAAAATGAAATGTTCAGCCCGCTAAATAAGAGAGAGAAGACACGTGTCTTTATCTCGAAGACTGATAATAACTAATTCAAAATAAACGGTCAGGATAAAAGAAAGATAAGTCGGTTAAAATGCAATCAGTCCGGGCTGTTTTTGTTAAATAAATACAAAATAAAGGATTTATTGTCCAGACAGATCATAGGATAACATCAGATTGACATAGATCGGTCTGAAAGTTCGGACCGGTCTGTGTCTTTCTGAACTTGTATTATCGATCTGTGCCAACAAAAATCTTTAAACGCGAAAAGAAGAAAACACTCTAAACTATCAAGATAAGTCAATTAAACCAAGAATTTGACCGAAATAATTAAACTTAGCCTCAGGGAGCGGTTTGGTGAAGATGTCTGCTGCTTGATGCTCTGTTGAGATGTGCTCGATCCGAATCTCCTTTTTGCCAACATGATCTCGAATGAAATGATGTCTTATATCAATATGCTTTGTTCGAGAGTGCAGAACTGGATTATATGTTATAGCGATTGCACTTGTTTTGTCGCAAAATATCGGAGAGTCAACAGCTTGGATGCCATAGTCTTTGAGCTGGTGTTGAATCCAGAGCATTTGAGCGCAACAGCTTCCAGCGGCAAGATATTCTGCTTCAGCTGTAGATGTGGCAATTGATGTTTGCTTCTTACTGAACCAAGAGATCAATCTTTCACCTAGAAATTGACATGTTCCACTGGTGCTTTTACGATCAATCTTACAGCCAGCGTAGTCTGCGTCTGAATATCCGATCAATGCTGAAGTTAGAATCTTTGGAGTACCAAAGACCAACGTTATGAGATCCTTTCAAGTATTTCAGAATACGCTTAGCAGCAATAAAATGTGATTGCTTTGGTTCTGACTGAAATCTGGCGCACATACAGACTGAGAACATAATATCAGGCCGGCTCGTTGTAAGATATAAGAGCGATCCGATTAGTCCTCAAGACATAGTCACTTCGACTGCCGTTCCCCCTTCGTCTTTGTCTAACTTGATTGTAGGACTCATTGGAGTGGATGCAGTTGAGCAGGTTTCCATTCCGAATCTCTTAAGCATCTCTTTGGTATACTTGGTTTGGTTGATGAAAATACCATTGCTGAGCTGTTTGACTTGGAGACCCAAAAGAATGAGAGTTCTCCCATCATGCTTATCTCCAACTGTCCCTGCATCAACTTGGAAAATTTCTCGCATAGTTTGGGGTTAGTTGACCCAAAGATTTATATCATCACATAAAATATGAACTAACAGGGTATGTTCCCCCTTAATAAATTTAAAGAGAGTTTTATCAACTGAGCCGATCTGAAAATCATGGTTCAGCAGAAATTGAGATAGAGTGTCATACCAGGCTCTTGGTGCTTGTTTCAGACCATATACTGCTTTATTCAGTAGATATACATGATTAGGGAATGAGTGGTTCTGAAATCCAGGAGGCTGCTCAATGTAAACTTCCTTCTGAAGCTTATCATTAAGAAAGGCGCTCTTGACGTCCATCTGATATACCTTGAAGTCTTTAAAGGCAGCATATGCAAGAAAGATTCTGATTGCTTCAAGTCTGGCGACTGGTGCAAATGATTCATCGAAGTCAATTCCTTCTTCTTGTCGGAATCCTTGTGCCACCAGTCTGGCCTTGTTTCTAACCACAGTTCCATCTGCGTCCAGCTTGTTTCTGAAAACCCATCTGGTTCCAATAACAGGCAAATCGCTTGGTCTGGGGGTTAGACTTCAAACTTGATTTTGTTCGAATTGATTAAGCTCTTCTTGCATGGCCTTAATCCAGTTGAAATCAGTCAGAGCTTCATCGATCTTCTTAGGTTCCAGAGTTGAGATGAAGGCAGCATGAGTGAACTCATCCATCATCTGTCCTCTGGTTCTAATCGGTGCAGAGGGACTTCCAATCACTAGATTATGTGGATGCCTCTTAGTCCATCGATAGCTTGACTCTGGATTGTCTGGTCCAGCCGGATGAGTAGTAGTAGTGGTATGATCAGCATCTGCTTTGATATGAGAGTTTGGATCATCCGGATCGGCTCGATCTGAAGAAGCTTCATTGCCTTGATCCGATCTGGCTGGTACTTTAGGTTCTGGTGGATTGTCTCTTGACCTGTTAGCTACAATCTCATCATCACTGTTAGCTTTGAGATGGATGTTTTCCATCTGATTTTGAATTGATTCTTTGTTACCCTCAACACACAAAGATTAATCAAAAACTACATGAACTGATTCTTCTACAGTTAAGGTTCGATTATTAAAAACTCGATAAGCTTTGCTAGTTGTTGAATATCCTAAGAATATTCCATTTTCTGACTTAGCTTCAAATGCTGTAAGATGATTCTTACCGTTGTTGTGAACGAAGCATTTACAGCCAAATACATGAAGGTGGGAGATAGACGGTCTGTTACCAGTCCATATTTCATATGGAGTGAGATTCAGTTTCTTGTTAATCATAGACCGATTTTGAGTGTAGCATGCAGTATTTACAGCTTCTGCCCAGAACTTTTGTGAAATTCTAGAATCAACAAGCATTGTTCTTGCTTGCTTCTTTTGAGCGTTCTGTTCCTTCGTTCTGCAACTCCATTCTGTTGAGGAGTTCGAGCGGCTGAAAACTCATGCTTAATTCCATGATCTTCTAGAAATGATTCAAGATTCTGATTTGAAAACTCAGTGCCTTTGTCACTTCGAATCCTGTCTATGCTGGATGATTTCTCATTCTGAGTGCGTTTCAGCAGCTTGATTAACTTCGGACCGGTATGATCTTTACTGCTCAAAAATATAGTCCAGGTAAAGCGTGAGTAATCATCAATAACAACAAGAGTATACCGCATTCCCCCTAAACTTGTTATTGGTATAGGACCAAACAAGTCCATATGCAATAGTTCTAAACAACGGGAGGAGGATTTGGCATTCTTGTTTTTGAAGGATGATCTGATCTGTTTGCCTATTTGGCAAGCTTCGCAGATATTATCCTTAGCAAAATCGATCTTGGGCAGACCGATAACTAAATCATGTTTACACAGGCTAGAAATAGTCTTAAAATTGATATGATTCAAGCGTTTATGCCATAGCCAGTGTTTATTATCATTGTTAGCGATGAAGCAAGTAGGATTATCAGGTTGAGCATGATTCCAGTTAATCTTATATGTATTTCCATTTCTGATTCCTACAAGCATGGTCATACCATCTGACGATTTAACAGTGCAAGTGTGTTTGTGAAATTCTACAGCATAACCATTATCACAAAGTTGACTTATACTAATCAGATTATAGCACAGATTTTCAACTAACAGCACATCATTGATAATAATGTTACCATGGACAATCTTACCCTTGCCCACGGTCTTACCCTTTGAGTTATCTCCGAAAATGATCTTGGGTCCAGTACATTCTGTAACTTCAGACAGCAGCTCGATGTTTCCAGTCATGTGACGAGAACACCCGCTGTCCAAGTACCAGTCTGATGCAAGTTTCTTCGGTACCTGTCATCAAATATAATTATTGTTGGTACCCAATCCTATTTGGGTCCAGAACGGATTAGCCCTTTGGGAACCCACACCTGTATCAGCTTTAATGGCTTGTGTGTGTGTGGTGTGCTGTGAGCTGGTCTGTTTCGATGTTGTGTGTGATAATGTGTGCGATATGGAAACCTTTTATTCTCATTGGGTAGTCTATATCTTCGTTGAACTGGTTTTGAATTATAGTAATTGTATTGTCTTCCTTGCCTTCGATCTTGCACCCTTAGATTTGGTCTGAAAGACGCAAAGCTTGCTGGTGCCTTTTCTTTGGCTTGGTTGACATATCCAACTCCTTTTCTCAAACCTTGATTCACGAAAGAGACTCCCGTTTGAATCGTAGGTGCTTCAGTCTCATATACTGTGCTGGATTTAACAAATGTCATTTGTTTGATTTTGTTCTTTACCAGCAACAGTTCAGATTCATCTTTGGTGGATTCTTTGGTGTCAAAGCCTATGCCGGTGAAATCACCAACGTTTCTTTGTACCTCTTGTAATTCTTCCAAAGATGTTCTGGATTTTGTCCATGTTTTGAATATATGAGAAAGCTTAGCATTTTGTGTGCTAATTCTCTTATTTTCTTCATGGAGCTGATCATAGGAGATTTTCAGCTTATTCAGCTCGATCTGGAGATTGTTGCACTCACCCTGCTCAGAGCAGCTTGATTTGTTGTGCTCATCCATTTGATCATTGACTTTAGCTTTATTTTTCTCAAATGATTCAGCTAATATCCTATAATCATTAGCCATGTCTTGCAGTGCGGACATGAGCTCTTCACGTGTAAATTCATTTGAGGCAAAATCAAATACCTCGTCTGTCTGACTCATCTCTTCGTCTGCCATTAGACATTGAATATCTTCTTCGCTTTCGCTGGAAGAATATTCGGAGCTTTCTGAATCGGAGTCAGTCTGAGCCCACTTGCTGTTTCCTTCTTCAGCTACTAGGACCTTTTGGGATTTTCCATGATTTTTGCGGTCTTTGTAGTGCTTCTTTTTCCTGTCATCGCGATGCTTCTCCTTCCGTTCTTCTTTCTTCGGTCTGGTGCAATCTGCAATGAAATGTCCGGTCTTACCAAAATTGTAGCAAGCCTGATCATTAACAGCATCGTCCTTTCTTGATTTATAATGAGAAGGTTTAAAATTCCTCTTATTTTTAGACATGAATTTACCAAATTTCTTGATAAATAATGACATAGCATCATTACTTATCTGTTCGATAGATCGATCTGATATGGAGGCGATCTGGTCTGGAATAGCTGCCAGTGCTTTGTTTGGTTGAGAGATGAATGGCTCTGCTTCACCTCTGCTTATCAGTTCGAACTCATATGCTTTAAGATCTGTGAACAGATCATGAAGTTCAACCTTGTTCAGATCTTTGGACTCCCTCATTGCAATGGTCTTAACATCCCATTCTTTTGGCAGGGCTCTCATAACTTTCAGAGCGATCTCTCTGTTTGAGTATTCTTTGCCCAGACCATTCAGTTCATTAATGATACCAGTGACTCTTTCATCAAACTCATTTAGAGTTTCTCCACTCTTCTTCTTTATGCTCTCGAATCTTTGAAGAGCAACAGTCAGCTTGTTTTCTTTGGTTTGGTCGTTGCCTTCACATAGTTGTGCTATCTTCTCCCAAATTTCTTTGGCAGTAGAGCACATTTTGATTTTGCTGAACATGTTCTTGTCCAATGTTTTGAACAAGATGTCTTTGGCAACGTTGTCGAGATTTGCTTTCTTTCTTTCCTCATTCGTCCCGAGGGATCTCTCCTTCTCTACCATTTGTGGTTCTCCACCAGTAATGGCGACTGCTGTATTGACTTTCAGAATCTTCATTGGTCCATCAGTGATGACGAACCACATATCGTCATCCTGAGCTGCCAGATGAGCTTGCATTCTGATTCTCCAGTCATCATAGTCTTCTTTTGAGAACATAGGAATTTTGTTGAATGATGCCATCAGCTCAAGTGTCTTTGTGCTGATTAAGATGACCTGCTCTGATACCACTTGTTAGGATCGGTCCGGAGTGTTTAGAGGGGGGGGTGAATGAACACTCCTTGTAAATTTAATACCTTGTGATTTCTTTCGGATTAGTGAAAGAAATCTGTTTCTTAATCAACTCTTTTATAGAACAGACCACTGAATGTATACGTGCGGAACGGTCTGTTTTTATATTTGTAAGAACGGCTCGATGGCTTGAATGAAAGAACGAGTGCAGAAAGATAAGACACATGATATGTTTCTGGAAGTTCGAAGGTGGTGTAATCCTTCTACGTCTCCCCTTCTTCCAATTAAGGAAGGTTTCTACTAGAAGACTTTGATTTATACAATCCTGTTGTACAAACCCGATTCAGCTGGATTTACCTCACTACCAGACTGAAACTCCTAGTCACTCGATCTGTTCAGACACTCTCTGTCTGACAGTTACAATTTGTTTCTCACTTCTATTTTTCAATACAGAATACACAAGATGCGCACAGTGATCCTAAATGATCAAATATTACAATGTAATCGTGCTTAAGAATAATTTCAGCTTGAGAGATTCTGAGCTTGAACGCTTGTGCTGTTTTTGATTGATCAGCGAGAGTCTTGTTTTTTTTATCTGTATTGTTGTTGCATCCTTTTATAGTTGCATGTACAAACGACATTATTTCCCTTAATGTGCAACTCTTGACTCTGCTTAGTCTCTGAGTAAGCTACAGTCTTCTTCTTCAGGATACTTGCCGTTCTGGTTCATGCTTTCGGCGACTGTCAGGTAAGCTCTTCTTTGTCTTCTTACCTTTTATGGTAATCTTCAGTCTTTGGTCCTTTGTAGCATTAATTGCGACATTAAATGCTACAATAAATAGCCATTAATGATTCGGACTGAAGAGCCACTCTTTATGCATCCTTGACTGCTCTGATCTGATAAAGATTGAGATCGATCTGAAGCTTCGATCTAGTCAGCCTGATATCTATCGATCCGGTGTTATATGTGATATGCCTTATCAGCTTGATCTGTTTTGAGCTATCGATCTGGTCAGTCTGATTACCCTCGATCCGGTCTGATATGATTTGTCATCTTATCAGCTTGATCTGTTTTGGGTGATCGATCTGGTCAGTCTGATTTCTCTCGATCCGGTATGATATGTTTTGTCATCTTTAAAATCTCATCGATAAAGTTCGGAACTAACAGATGGTATTTTCTCAATATAAGTTTGGATACTGATGAGATATTGGCTATTCATAATAGCTCAAATGTTGTCATAGTACCAGGGACTGTGTCAACCGCACTAGAAATTACACCAAACTCTTGGATGAAATTTCATATCCAAACTGCATCTTTGCTGCATCGTATGCTGCAATGTATTCAGCTTCAGTGGTGGAATCCAATGTGGTGTCTTGCTTGAAACGTTTCCAAGAGACATCACCATCATTGAGCTTAAATACAAATCCGAACATCGATATGGTATCATCTACATCCAATTTAAAAACCAGCATCAGCTTAGCCTTCAACTTTTATTTCTCCACTTACAGATCCAAAAACCATGAACATATCATAAGTTCTTCATAAGAACTTGAGGATTATTTTCACAGTTTTCCAGTGACTTTCATCGGGATCTGTCTGATGTCTGCTCATTACTGTAAGAACATACATCAGGCCAAGTACATACCATAGCATACAGTATGCTATTAAAAGTAGAAATATCAGGTACCAATGTCATCTTTTCTCTCTCCTCATCAATCTTAAGACCCATTGACTCGAGAGATGAATACTATGACATATTATGAAGTAACTCATTTTTCGACTATTCTATGCTAAACCCTTTTAGCACAATGTTTATGTACGTAAATTGAGAGCTCTCAAGCATCCTTTAGGGGTGAGCAAAACTTCGGTTTAACCGAAATAACCGACCGAACCGAATAAATTTGGAAATTCGGTTCGGTCAATTCGGAAGTTCGGTTTTATTTTTTTTAAATATCGGTTAAATCAGTTCGGTTATCGGTTAACCGATTTAACCGATCTAGCTGATTTTTATTATTATTTTTATTTTTTTATATTTTTAAAATCAGTTTTTAATTTATTTTTTATAATTTTTTATATTTTTTTTACATTTTCCAAATATATCGGTTAATTTGGTTACCGACCGAATTAACCGATATTTTATCGGTTTGGTTTTGTTCGGTTTCTTAAAAAAGTTCGGTTTGTTCGGTTTTGTAAAAAAAAAATTTGGTTTCAGCTAATTCGGTTCGGTTACTAACCGAATTAACCGAATGCTCACCCCTATCTATCCATATAGATCCTTATGCTAAGCACGTATGACTCTTCTCCCAATCTTACATGGAGAAATTAGTAGATAATCATGCTTTAATTGACTACAAAAGTTGAAACTTGGATAATATTCACAAACTCGGTTTACCATTTGCAATTTAAGCGCACTAACTTAGAAAACTTGAATTCAAGATTTTAAATCTTTCAAATTCATGTTATAAGCGTACTAGCTTATAAATTTAAAATTAACCAATTTGAGATATTACAACGCCTAGTCAAAATTTGTGGCTTCGATTTATCACTTATGTTTTAAGAGTACAAAACTTAGAAACTCGAATTTAAGATTTTATAGTCTTGCAGATTCAAGCTTATGGGTCAAATTCTTAGACTACACAAGTATAATCTACTCACAATTTCCCATAGCAAAACTCATTTGCTAAATTTTATTGCAATCTCATTCTTGAAGTGTTTAAACATCTCATTGGCCTCGTTTTTGCTACATAACAAAAAGTAACAACAATATCATGTGTAAATATTTATAAAGTAACAAATTACTTTTCTCACATATCTAGTTTACACAATCTTTCCATCATTATTGTGAGTTAACTCTAGAGACGTTACGATTCTTCTAACAAATGAATAACGATTTTGTTAACTTAGTGCCCACACCAGCAATAAATTTAACATTACAATTTGTGTTTTGAACTATGGTTTAAATGATCTCATGCCACAAACCATAAGATTTAATACAATAAGTAATAACATAAATTTTATTGCTTTCAACAAATATCGTCATTACATTTATTTAGAATTGCTCAATTCTTGGAGTTTACAACTTCAAAGATACCCAATCTAATTAAGCGGTAAGCGCTAGATCATCCAAATCATTTGAGAGACTATCTTCTTCGGTCAGATTTACTTGATCCATAGCCTTCCCACGATCGTCTTTATTGTGACAATCTTTCACCATGTGATTAGGTTTTCCACATTTGTAGCACGTGCCTTTGAACTTCTCGCCTTTCCAGATTTCGAGGCCATGACGTCAAACTTGCGCTTTGTTCCGACGTGTTTTTCCACTAAGTTCACTCGTGCTTCATGTTGGTGCCAATTTTCCTGCCTTTCAGAAATTCTGTTGTCCTCTTCGATTCTCAAGCGAACCACAAGGTCTTCAAGATTCATCTCTTTTTCGTCTGTGCTTGAGATAATTCTTGAAGTCCTTCCACGAAGGATGCAACTTCTCAATCATTGCGGCCACTTGGAATGAATCACTTAGAACCATTCCCTCCGCATGAATTTCGTGCATGATTACATGCAAATCTTGCACTTGCGCTATCATCGGCTTTGTGTCAACCATTTTGAAATCCAGGAATAGTCCAATGATGAATTTCTTCATGCCAGCATCCTCGGATCTATAGTATTTCTCCAAGGATTGCCACAATTCCTTGGCCGTCTTCACTAGACAATACACATTGTATAATGTGTTGTCCAGTCCGTTGAGAATATAATTCTTGCACAGGAAATCGCTTTGTTTCCACGCATCAACCGCATCCCTCTTTTGGTTGTCGGTTTCACTCTCCATAATAGTAGGAGCATCCTCATTGAGGAACCTTGACAAACCCAAGGTTGTCAAATAAAACAACATCTTTTGTTGCCATCGCTTGAAATCATGCTCATTGAACTTTTCAGGTCTTTCACCATGATGAATTGGAGTCGTTGTTGTACTCGACGAAGCCATTTGTTGCTACTATTGTCTTAAGATTGTTGTACAAAATTTATGGATGTGAGTCTTAGGAAAGAAGCAAGCAAAAACAACAAATGGTTTTGTATTAGAAATGTCGAGGCTAGATTTGGAATCTCCGTCCTTAAGATAATATTGCCCGGCTACGGTGCTAACGGTTCAATTGGCAATTTGTCTCTCAAGATACAACGACTATAATTTGTGATAGGAGCACTCCAAATCACAAATCTTTTAAACCACAAAGGTTTAAAAGCACTCAACATTAAACAAGGATGAAGATCCTCAAATTTTGATCTTCAAAATGATGTGAATTTCTAAAATTCCATGTTAAACAAGTGAGGGGAACTATTATATTTATAGTAAACCAAAAGATATGTTCAAACGGAAACCATTTGGAGGCACCACATCGCGAAAAATCGCACCCAAACATGAATGGACACACCATTCCGCGCAACAAGCGCCGATCGATCGAGCCCCTTATTCCAAAAAAAAGGAATTTTTCTGTCGTTCTCGATCGATCGAGACCTTGTGCTCGATCGATCGAGCGCCTAATTTTTTTTTTCTTTCTTTAGTTTACTTCAATATTTACCACATTATCGCCTTTGCCAACGAAGCTTTTGTATTTATTGTGACACTAATACAATCTGTAAGGGCTATTTCAATACGTTGGGCATTAAAAATTTGTAAAACTTTAAATCGACAAAACAGAGCCGGTTGGACATCCAAAAATGTAATTTTGCGAACCTACGCTGGAGGGAAGTAAAACAAGAGATCATTTGAGAAACACCGCAACTTCAAGACTTCGAAAAACTCACGTCGTCTTGCCAGCATTTGTCTGCACAAACACAGAATACAATAACAAAATAAATTTCAAGAAAGTTAGAAGATCTCTAAACGCAAAAAAAAGGATCATGACTTGGCTAAAAAAATATCCATGCTTGGGGACTTTGGATGCGATCTTTGCTAAAAATTTAAGGATCATGACTTGGCTAAAAAACTGTATTATTTATTTAAGTATCAAAATTGGTCCCAAAATCTCAATATTAGTCTCAAACTTTTAGGACTAGTAAAATATAGTCCAACATAAATGATATTTCATCAAAAGTAGTCACAAAGCCCCACTATTCAATTATGAGACAATTTTTGATAAAATATAACGTGTGGGGTTATATTTGACTAGTATTGAAAAAACCATATTATATTGGATTACTTTTGTAATTTTCTCAAATAATTAATATCTATATATACAAACACCTGGAGTAGATATTCATTAAAGAGGATCCAAATAAATTCAATACATCCATTGAATTTAACTGATTCTGGTGCTGCACAATGGGCGAAAAGTACTTTTCGCCAAAATGATATATTACAAATTTTGTATTGCTTATACGTTTTGGTGTGGTTCTGTCTTTCGTGTCCCACGCCACGGCAAAGTAAAGGTAATGTACAGAATGACGCTAAATTCGTGGTATATACATTTTTTATATATTTTCTAGACTACGCCTGGTAATCTTCCAGCGAGTGCTCCATTGGCCATTGCCCTTTTCTTTCTTTTATCACATTCATTGACCTTTAATTACTCACCCTTCTCTATTTTCTCTAAAGATATTGTTTCCTTCGAGATTCAACTTTTTAGCAGCATTTGAGGTCCTGTTCCTTCAAATCACCACATATTTTGAAGCTACAAACTAGACTTAGTATTCAGTACTCTGATTGCCATTCATCCCTTAATTCTTCCTCGTTATTTCCAAGAAAACTAACACCAAAGTCCACAAAAAAGATGAAAGATTTCCCGTCTTGTTTTGGTGAAAGTGTCGTCCAAGTTGCATCAAACACAAACACAACCAAAGTCGGAGCTCAAAATCTTGTTACATGTGTGTACAAGTACCAATCTAAATCCATTTCAGGCTTCATCACAGTTACATGGGTCAAGCATTTGATGGGCCAAGAACTCACGGTTGGAATCCAAAATTCGACCAAAGAATCCCTCTGCAAAGCCGACATCAAAACATGGCTGTTTTCCAAGAGAAAAGGGTTCAAAACCTTGGTATTAGATTTAGTATCCGTCCATATTTTCTGGGATTTATCGTCTGCCGGTTCAGGGCCTGAACCTTTACATGGATTCTATCTAGCCATTCTTGTAAACCAAGAATTGTGCTTGCTCGTTGGAGACTTAACCAATGAGGCCTACAAGAAGATACATTCAAGTTCACCCTTTTCTGTTAATTCTAGAGCCATTTTCGTCGCGAAAAAGGAGCATATATTTGGGAAGAGATTGTATAATTCAAAGGCACAATTTTGTGATAAGGGAGCTGTGCATGATATAAGAATTGAACATGATGCCAATGATAGCCATGATCATTGCCTAGTGATATATATAGACAACAAGACGATGATGCAAGTGGCGCGATTGAAATGGAATTTTAGGGGAAATGATACTATTGTGGTAGATGGACTTTTGATCGAAGTGTATTGGGATGCACATAATTGGTTGTATGAAAGTGGTGTTAGTACAGCCATTTTCTTGTTCAGAACTGGTGTTCCAGATCATAAATCGAGTGGTGATTCTGGTTTTTCACTGGTATTATCTGCTTGGAAGAATGAATAGAAGGAAGGTTGATTACATGATTATTTGATGAAAAAATATTCAATTTTTTAAAAATAATTTTTAGTTTGCAGGAATGGGGTAGCACTTGGAAGTGGGATATCAATGGTCTTAGTAACTGGTTTGAAGGTTTCAAATTGTTTGGTTATTTTAATTATTGATTGTTGATGTTTTTCTACATGTTAATACAATTAAGCAGTGTAATTTTCTTTATTATGTCTGAATGTTCAATTTCTTCGCTTATTTTTTTACAATTTATTACAATTTTATTTGTCCTTAATAAATCAAATGGGTACATGAAGGTTCCTAGTTTCGTCTGGTTGATCGTTTGGTTCAGCTTTTGCATTTATGTTGTGATTTGTACTACCTTTAGCTCGTGTTTTTTTTCGTTACTTATCGGTGTCTTTGTATATGTGTCTACTGGTCTTCACCACTAATTGGTCGTTGTACTAATTATCCTTGGCTTGTCTTAATATATCTTCAGGTTCATGCTAAAAAAAATCAAATGGGCCTCTTTATCTTACTAAAAGTAACTATTGATAAATATATTCTCATTTTCATTATATATATAAATATACACACGTTTGCTCCGAATTTTGCGTATATGTGCCGCGTATGAGATGTACCAAATTATTTGAAATGTAACTTCTAAAGTCACACACACACACATATATATATATATATATATATAATATATATATATATATATACACACGTTTGCTCCGAATTTTGCGTATGTGTGCCACGTATGAGATACACCAAATTATTTGAAATGTAACTTCTAAAGTCAAATGATGTGAATCTCGATTTGACTGTTAATTCTAATATCCTCGGTCATGGATGCTACTAAAATGGAAATTTTAACGGAGGATGAAGAAAATCGAATTCGCGAATGACATGAAATTAATTCTGCCACTCCAAATAGAATTAAACATTTTTATAACCAAAATAGGAAAGGTGAATAAAAACTGAAGGAAAGCTAAATTTACAAAGGATTCTAAGGAATAAAGTGCATACTTGCTTTGTAAAGAGAACTGTTGATGATGACTGATGTTGATTGGAATGCTGATCATTTATGACACAATTTGGTATATTGATAAGAGTATGATAAGTCATAATTGTTAGAGTAAAAAGCGGACAACCCCTAACTTTATACCATTTGGCACTTTACCTCCAACCTTTCAAAATGTGCACTTAATCCACAACAATTTTAAGTAGTGCACTTCGTTACCTATATAATATTCAAGAACAAATTTTCAGAATATTCTCGCTGCAAATTCCCCCACGTGCATCGCACATGCCACGATCAAAGGTATGTATGTCTTTTCGTGTATTTTTTGCAGGAATTTTAAGAATATACCAATCAGAAAATGCATGAAAAGTAATTTTACGAGTATACCATGGTCGATGAATTTTACTCATAAAATTCCTATAGAAAATACATGAAAAAATATACATACTCTCGATCGTGGCATGTTAGTCACATGTCACGGAATTTGTAGTCAGAATATTCGAGAAAATTGTTCATAAATATTGTTTAGGGGTTTAAGTGCACATTTGAAAGGTTAGGAGATAAAGTGCTAAATGGTTAAACATTGGGGGGTTTTTCCACGTTTGATCCTAATTTTTAATTATTCATCTCTCACTTCGTATATCATCAATTGCGCAAACCGTGTCTGTGTACTCCATACTGCATGACTGGAAACGTGGGTGAGTGACCCAAGGAGCTGCTTGAATGTTTAGTCACGATACAACAGCAGCTTGACCAAAACTGATAACTGATATGAGTTTGGCCAGTAGTTGGATTTTTCATGGCCACCAAATTGAGCCAATTAGCCATGCTGAAAATATTTTATTTTGGTCTAACAAAAGCCCTATGTCACGTTCCGTGATCTTTCCCGGACCAATTGCCATCCCTAGTGATTCTTCTTCATTCAACTTTTTCAATCTTCCAACTCTGTATTGTTCAAGTAGTTCTCATTGATTGCTGTCAAACTCATTAGATAATTTCTCAAGTTTATAACAGTAAGCATGCTCAATCCCTGATCCAGTCCCCGAAAACCAAGAGGAAAGAAGCGAAAGTAGCATGATTTGGTGTCCCAGAGGTACTAACTATTCATTTATAATGCACATAATATCCTTGACTAAAGGAGAATCAATATGTCTAGCAGTCAAGTCCATATATTACATCTATGAAATAAACATGATATACCCATCACACCACACCCATAGAGTTTCCTTGTTACTTCGAATAGTCCAAAGCACCTTAACAACTAAATATTTGTTTCAACACCTTAGGTCCTTCAAACCTGTCCCACCCCCTTCCTATGTCGCACAAATTGTAGTCCAGGCGACAGGGGATGTCAATTATTCCATACACGTATGACATATGCCAAATTTTTTATCAATAACATCAAATGGAATGGGTTATATGTACAATCAAAAACATTCAACTTCATACAGTACAAACCGGCTAACTCCAATTTTCCCTCTTAATAAAAGAGCACGACGTGGCCAACAATGCACTTTGGCTATGATAGAATCAACAAGCACATTAGAATCTGAAGCCCACAGTCTCTCAGCCGCTAGAGGTATGCCCAAGTATCGGAAAGGCATTGCACACTCCACAAAACCAATGATATCCAAAAGACAAGTGCTGAGTAGAGAAACTTTCCCTTCACATTTTTATTTTGTTGTCAAACATCATTTATCCCTCGAAATTCATTCTGAATCGATTTTTTTTTTTTTTTCATTCTGGAAAGTAGATTAAGAGGGTAAAGATATGAAACTTAGAAGTTTTCAAGTGACAATTTGATTTGAGTAGAGAAAAATCGAAGAAGATATTTTTGAATAAATCAAATAAATTTAAAATTATGGATTTGAATTTATGATTTTAAATATCAGATTTAGATTTGCACATATGATTATATTTGGATTTCCATTACCTTCAACTATATATTAGTAAAATAAATTAATCATACCAAAAGGACCATCAAGCCTTCTAACTTAATATATATAGACATATGCTTATATATGCCCTACAAATGCATTCTGCAAGAATTGATACACTTCTTAGAATCAGAAGCCTCATGATCAATCTTTACCCACAAAAATGGTGACTTTTTCCAAAGTTAATGTTTAATTTTCTCAACAAAACTTGGACCAAATATTTCATAATTCCAAATTTGATCAAAGAAAAAGACTACATTAAGATCTCGTCAATACTTGAGTCTCTCTTACAGTATATCTTTTTCTTTAATTAATCATTATTCCCAGAGCTGGATAGCACCATATCAAGAATTGGTATTTTTTTCATCAATTCTTCCTCCTTAGCTGAGGAACTTTCTTTTGCTTATTAGCAATATCTGAAGCATTCTTCAAATCATTATTTTCTGGAGATGCCTCTTGATGATTAGCATCTGGAGCAGTGTTGCAATTTCCAGTTGCATCTTCCTTAATGCTCCCCAGTATAGAGTCAATTAGAATCACATCCTTAGTCGTGCGGATAGAATCATTCATCTTCTCATACTGGTACCAGTCACACGTGGAAACAGAGGATTAACCCGGTGACATGAAGAACCAGTGTTTAAGCACACACCCATTGTTCCGATTCATTACGTATAGAATACAAAAATGCAGTAATTATATGGTAATTGGTAAAGATCATCTCAAACATACCGCTTCGATTTTTCCAAGAGCAAATTCCAACTTCATGGCGAGCCTACAGTTTTCCGCCATCAAGTTCTCAATCTGCTCCATATAATGGGCATTACATTTGAGAGAAGAAAAAAAATTTCATCGACAAAAATAACACAAGAAGATGTCGTAACCTTTTTTTGTGAGCTGATGTACATGCTTTTGTAGCTAAGTGCAGCAGAAGAGTCATCATTTGTTGTCCTGTAAACCTGTTTAAGAGTACAATGAAGCACATAATTCATTGCCATAGCCATCATCGAATAAGGCTACAACATTATTATTGAAAATCGAATGACACCAAGTTACTCACCACCTCTTCCATGTTTCTCTTATCCAAGATAGGTTCAGTATCAACTTGCTGACAACAAATCGGTTCTTCCTTTCCTTTCTCAACAAGATTTTCATTCTCCGCATTTCGTTCAATGTGAATCACATGCTCGGGTGACAGGCCGTTAGAGAGTGAGTGCTCGTTCTTTTCAATATACCCCAAAACTGTTTTATCAGTTTCAGAAAGCTTTTTTCCCTGGCCATTTGTCGCCTCTGAAGTCGGGGTTTTACCCTGTTGTTTACCTTTATCAACTCTCAGAAAGTGTGAAAAGTGCACATTGAGAAAAGATGAATAATATTTCTCATGTGAATGGAGAAGCATAAAAACACAAAGCAGAAAACGTTGTGAAAACGAGAACAGGCACTCTAATTTTCTTCAAAATTTCTACATTTCATTTCCTAATGTCTAATAGAATAAGAGTACATATCTTTTATTCAGAAAACAAAGTATATCTCTGGGAATAAGTACCAACTTTAGCACACATGATCATGAACACCACTCGCCACCATTTGAGCGTAAAAGAAACAAAAAATAGCATAACCATTATTCAAACAAAAGCAAATTCTACTACCTTATATGTAGGCCGTAGCATTGCTACACGAAGGCTAACAACAATGACATTTTCCAACCATGGGGAAACTGGATCACTAATACACAGATCATACAGTGCTAAAGCCTTCGAGTGGGGCTTCAAGATAATGTCTTTAGTTATCCAACGGAAGGAAGAAGCTTTAAAGAACGAAAAATTAGAAGAACCGAGAGTTTACAGACAATAAAATCAACTTTCTACTCTTCTTTTCCCCCCAAACATTTGAGATGACTGCGATGAATATTCTCAATCAGAGGGGACCAATTTTTTTTTGTAAAAATGCATGTTTACCACCCAAAGTACGAGAAAATATCCACTCAAGTTAAACATTAAACTACACTTCCATTTGTTCAAAAAGAAACCAAAAAAAAATATATTTCTGGTTTAGCTGAAGATTTCAAGATTCATAGCAAAGATTAAGCAGGGTTTTCAGGAACTATGTATGACATCAGAATATTAACAAATACCTACAAACCTTCAGTTAACTGTGTGTGTTTTTATACAACAATTATACCTCATTAGCCATTTTTCCGCCATTTCCAGCCTTCCTTTTCCTACCCATTCTTCTTTCTCTGTACATAAGAAGTTACAAAAGAACAAGAAATAAATCAAGAAATAAAGGCTTTGGAAACGCAGTTGGGCATACACAAATTATAAAGCGGTGCCAGGCGAAGAAGATGAAAAGACACCGGAAGCGGGATTCAGTATAAAAGAGGCAATTAATAAATTAAATAATCGTACAGTCAAACAGGCGCGCTGCAATTCGTAAATGGATCTTAACCGTCTAATTCAGAACAATGTGCACAGTGTCATATTTGTTTTGTTATGAACCCAACTATCCAAGTCTATAATACTAGAGCATTTTTGGTCCAACTTAAGCTTAATGAGAAAATTACAACCAAGTACCAATTACGAAATATTAATTCAACTTAGTTTGGGTAAAAAACAGCCTTATTCAATAGTCTACCTCACTGAAAACATAATTCACATGGGTCCAGTTTTCAAAACTTTAATCTATTAGGTCCTTTTATTTGACAAAAGCACCATTCAATTAAAAAATTAGGTCAAAATTCTTCAATCCCTCTCACTACCACCATTACATCTGTGCTATTTCTTCTCCCCGTAAGAACCAGTTACCCCCAACCCGCATTCAAAAACCACCCCCGAGAAATCAGACGACGAATCAGTAACGGGTGTTGCACAGGCTTCGGTTCGAGCATGAATTCACCCGTTAACAATTTATTATCTAAAAGGGGGGAAATACCGCACAGTTTTTCCAACACCAAGTGCTGCCAGAAAATCCAAATATCATGACTAAATATGAAATCAAGAATGATTAAGCTGTCTCCATTCATCAATAGAGATTATTGGGTATATCCTACTTGAAATTTAAATTAGACTTACAAAGCCATTTAAAACACATATTTCATGTTTTATTAATATATCTGTTGAAAATATGATTAATAAATTGAAATTAAGCATGTAAAAGTCGAAAATATGAAGGGGAAAAAAATTTAAGAATAAGTTCGGTGATATAATCTGGTGTCAAATTCTCATTTCTGAATTCATTCAAGACAAGTTACAGATTATCAAATTAGTTTAATTTTGAAAGTTTGGATCAAATTTCAATGTACCCAAGAAGTCGAGTTAGGGGTGATGAGATCTGGGTTACGGGGCAATTCAATGGATGTTTTGAGGTTGAAATTCTTGAACCGTGCACCATAATTTTTGAAATTTCAAAAATCGTGCATTACAACACTTTTTTAAATGTGATGCACGATTATGTAATTTTAGGGCAAAAAAATCATGCATCATGAGTAAAAAAACCGTGCATCATGTGCGAAGTTTGGAATACGGATCACATTCAAAAAATTCATATTTGTTAGGGGGAAAATCGTGCAGCACTTGACAAAATTTTAAGAAATTTTGGGGCAAAAAAATAGTGCATCGTGGGTAAAAATTCTGAAATTCTTCAATCGTGCATCATGGGTAAAAAAATCTTATGCAATTATGGTGCACGATTTTTATGCAATTATGGTGCACGATTTTCCAATGTTAGTGCATCAATGTCCAATCGTGCATCATTGGTAAAAATTCTGAAATTCTTCAACCGTGCATCATAGGTAAAAATTCTGAAATTCTTCAATCGTACATCATGGGTAAAAAAAACTTATGCAATTATGGTGCACAATTTTTATGCAATCATGGTGCACGATATTCCAATGTTAGTGCATCAATATCCAATCGTGTATCATGGGTAAAAATTCAGGAATTCTTCAATCGTGCATCATGGGTAAAAAAATCTTATGCAATTATGGTGCATGATTTTTATGCAATTATGGTGCACGATTTTCCAATGTTAGTGCATCAATATACAATCGTGCATCATGGGTAAAAATCTGAAATTCTTCAATCGTGCATCATGGGTAAAAATTCTGAAATTTTTCAATCGTGCATCATGGGTAAAAAATCTTATGCAATTTTGGTGCACGATTTTCCAAATGTTAGTGCATCAATGTCCAATCGTGCATCATGGGTAAAAATTCTGAAATTCTTCAATCGTGCATCATGGGTAAAAATTCTGAAATTCTTCAATCGTGCATCATTGGCAAAAAAAATCTTATGCAATTATGGTGCACGATTTTCCAATGTTAGTGCATCAATGTCCAATCGTGCATCATGGGTAAAAATTCTGAAATTCTTCAATTGTGCACCATGGGTAAAAACATCTTATGCAATTATGGTGCACGATTTTTATGCAATTATGATGCACGATTTTCCAATGTTAGTGCATCAATGTCCAATCGTTCATCATGGGTAAATATTCTGAAATTCTTGAATCGTGCATCATGGGTAAAAATTCTGAAATTCTTCTATCGTGCATCATGGGTAAAAAAATCTCATGCAATTATGGTGCACAATTTTTATGCAATTATAGTGCACTAATTTCCAATGTTAGTGCATCAATGTCCAATCGTGCATCATAGGTAAAAATTCTGAAATTCTTCAATCGTGCATCATGGGTAAAAAACCTGAAATTCTTCAACAGTGCATCATGGGTAAAAAAATCTTATGCAATTATGGTGTACATTTTTTATGCAATTATGGTGCACGATTTTCCAATATTAGTGCATCAATGTCCAATCGTGCATCATGGGTAAAAATTCTGAAATTCTTCAATCGTGCATCATGGGTAAAAAAAATCTTATGCAATTATGGTGCACAATTTTATGCAATTATGGTCACGATTTTCCAATGTTAGTGCATCAATGTCCAATCGTGCATTATGGGTAAAAATTCTGAAATTCTTCAATCGTGCATCAGGGGTAAAAAAATCTTATGCAATTATGGTGCAAGATTTTTATGCAATTATGGTGCACGATTTTCCAATGTTAGTGCATCAATGTTCAATCATGCATCACAATATTAAAATATGGTGTACCAAAAGATTAAAAATCATGCAACAACATTACAAAAATTCAAGTACACCATAATGCTAAAAATCAAGTGCACCTTAATGTACCAAAATCGTGCATCAATGTACAAAAAATCATGCAAACTTTTGAATATGACTGTGTTGTTTGTCGGCCAACATTAAAACGGCCATAACTTTTGATCCAAGGGGAATTTTGCCTATTATGACCTATGCACGGAAACGTCTTCTCAAGCCAAATCTAACCCAATAGAACTAAAGTGATATTGGTACCACTGATGAACCTAAAATTCCTTGTTTTAGATAGGTTATGTAATGCCTCGAATTGACGATCATACTTGTTGATATACTACAACGTGCTCATTGTAGTAGGTACAGTATACATCATGGAGGAAAGAAAATGTACAAAGATTTGCGTACTCAATTTTGGTGGAAATGCATGAAACATGATGTACTAGACTTTGTGAAACATTGTTTGATTTGTCAACAAGTAAAAACAGAAAGACAAAGACCAGGAGGTGAATTGATGAGTTTAGAGATTCTTCAATGGAAATGGGAACACATTACCATGGACTTTGTTACCCATTTGCCACGGACTTCTTCTGGCTTTGATGCGATTTGGGTAGTTGTGGACAGACTAACAAAAGTAGCTCACTTCATACCATACAGTATGACATACACCTACTTGAAGATGGCTCAGCTATATATTCAGCATGTAGTGAGACTACATGGAATACCAGTTTCTATTGTATCGGATAGAGATCCGAGATTTAAATCTCATTTTTGGGAAGGATTACAGTCAGCACTGGGAACGGAAGTACGATTGAGTACAGCGTATCATCCTCAAACAGATGGACAGACAGAGCGTACATACAGACACTTGAGGATATGTTACGGGCATGTGTATTGGAGTTTGATAACTCTTGGCAAGAGTTGTTGCCATTGGTGGAATTTTCATACAATAATAGTTATCAAACTAGTATACAGATGGCACCGTTTGAGGCACTGTATGGGTGACGATGTAGATCGCCATTGTATTGGGATGATGTGGATCCGTCTTCACTAAATGGACCATATATAATACGTGAAATGGAAGAGAATGTGAAACTGATCATATTGAAATTAAAAGCTGCTCAGAATAGACAAGCTGCTTATGCCAATAAGCGACGTAGACCACTTGAATTCCAAGTTGGTGACTGAGTATTCTTGAAAATCTCACCTTTTAAAGGTGTGGTACGATTTGGTAAGCGTGGAAAGTTGTCTCCATGGTATGTTGGTCCTTATGAGGTGTTGCAACGTATTGGTACATTGGCATATCGATTGGCATTATCGCCAGCATTGAGTAGTATCCACGATGTGTTTCATGTTTCACTGTTGAGGAAATATGAACCAGATCCGGGTCATGTATTGCAACCGTCTGAAGTACAGTTGGATACTGAAGTGTCTTATGTGGAACGACCTGTGAAGATTCTGGATAGAGCTGAGCGGATATTGAGAAATAAAGTGATACCAATGGAAAAAGTACAGTGGGATCGACGGGGTGTCGAGGAGGCAACGTGGGAGACGGAGCAGCATATGATACAACAGTATCCTGAGTTATTTTCTGGTATGAATTACATGTGATTCATGTTATGTATATGCAATTTCGATGACGAATGCAATGAGTATGGGAGATTTGTAATGCCTCGAATTAACGATCATACTTGTTGATATGATTATTTCGTCATTATGAAATAATGACGGTATGATATGAACTCGGGTTCAGGTTGAACCGAGTATGACTGATTAAATGAAAGAATGAACTACTTAGGAGATTTCAATGAAGTTATAGCAAGTATGATATAACATAAAACAAGAATCATAGGAGATATGTGAACTAAGAATAAAGAGATCTATGTTCTTGAAATGTTGATGCATGTTTATTGTATATACAAGAGAATTAAGATGCATGAAGTGTGTAGTAGGATATGACCTTGTTATGCATTTAACATGCATTTGAGAGACATTAGAATGTGCATTTGAGGTGGAGGTTACTATATAAATGCAAAATCAGATTTTTTAACACATACCACACCTTGGTTCACCTAGTAATCTCTACACTCTTTCTCTACTCCTTGAGTTGATTTTAGAGTTGGACTTGCAAGAACAACAAGGAAGTGCATAAATTCGTAAGGAAGGTAGAATTTCCATGGTTTGTTATACCAAACTGCTCAAACGCCCAACCTTTCAGGGATGGTGCCAGAAAGCTGATTATTTCCCAGATACAAGCCGTGAAGGATGATATATGTGCTTAGTTTGTCAAACTTGAAGCATGTGAAGTTCTTACTTGCATATGAATTACTATGAGTTTAAAGTAATCATTTGAAGTATAAAATGATGGAAAGATGTGTATATGATGCTAGGTTATCTAGTGTCCAAGTTTTTATGGTTTGAATTGAGGTGTAGGAGAAGAACCATGAAGATAAGCATCAAAATCGCCATGGTGCTCAACTTCTGTTGTCGACTGATCGATAACTAGGAGAGTACCGATCGATCGGTGAAACAGGGGAATTGTAAGACGGTTCATGTAGCGATCGATCGCTACAAGTGACCGATCGATCACTTGAATGTCGTAGCTTTTGTATAAAATTCAGATTTAATACCGATCGATCGCTAGTTTGGTACCGATCGATCGCTAGGGTAAGCGATCGATCGCTAGGAGTGACCGACCGATCACTAGGAACAGAGTATGAAATATGTTGTATTTTCTTAGTAATTGTTTCATAGTATGGTTGATGACATTATACATTGTTGGTATTTATGTAGCATCATCACAGGGGACGAGACAACGAGGCGGGTAAACATTAACGCCTGATTTATATCTTTTGTGTCGCACAACAGGTACGTGTTGACGTACGAGTATATGATATTATTATGACGATGATGTGGACATTGTATCATATGATTAGTGTATCATATGCATGTACATTCATGATATTCATATTGCTGAGATGGATGCCACGATAGATATGTAGCATATGTTTTGGCTGAGATCAGTGCCACGATAGGTATGCCAGTGTTGGGCATATGTTTTGACTGGGATTATTGTCATGATAGGTATGCTGCATATGCTTTGGCATGAGAGGTATACGCCGGTTGGGTATATGCTCTGGTTGTTATACATGTGAAGACGGTACTATGATATCTGCTGCTAATATGAAGATGTGAGGATGTTCCACTGACATATTGAGCTGAAATAGGCATATCAGATTGGTCTTGCTATAACAGGATGATGGTTGAGACATGTCATGACATATTTGCATTTGATGATGCATAATACAGAACAATCACAGTTGATGTATATAATGCTTTATCGTTTTATGTTTCTTATTCATATAGCACTGAGATGGTTGTTTATCTATACTCATGTTGTGTGATTGTTTCTGTAGGGACTCGTAGACGTGGGAGAATGGGATTGTGAGTCTTATTCCGCTGCGAACTGGACCACTGCTTAGGAGTTGTAGTGAACTAGGTTGTTTTGCTTTACATATGATGTATATTATGACAGGTTTTTGTCAACATTGTAACAACCTACATAGTATAACTCTTAATCAGTGTATGATTTACTTAATTCCTACTCACATATGTATAATGAACTAATACATAACGGATTAAGTAACGAGGACCCCACATTAGTGGTATCAGAGCAGTGGTTCGAGAACGGGGTGAACAAGGGTAGAGGAAGTGTATTAAAGAGTTGCCTAATAACTTGAAAGCATGTTGAGAGCATTGATATGAGGTTATATTGACATGCTTTATATATAGTTGTTTGTTGTTGTTAACCCTATATTTACAGTAATGGCAGACAGAGTACCTCACGATGACATTGGGGATGCCATGAGTGGCAATGCTAGTGTTGGATTGGCGCCTGTGCCACCACCACCACTTGGGCAAGGGCCAGTGGAACAGGTATTGTGTTGGAACCGAAGAGGGGGGTGAATGAGGTTCATTGGCTACTTTAGCGTTTTAAAATGAATTTGCAAAAAGCCGAGTTTGCGTTGCGGAAGACTTGATGTCAATCGAACAATAAATAAAATGAAGTAATAAATAAATGCGTAAATTAAATAAGCCGATAAAAGACAAGAGAATTTGTTATAGAAGTTCGGCGATGAATCGCCTACGTCTCCTTTTCCTGGTTAGAAAACGTTTAACCGAGGTCCACTAGAACGAAAATAATCTTGGCCTTAAGGGCTCCAAGTTAGTCACAACACACTCTTCTTGAGTAAAACAGGTTTTCACGAGCAACACACTCTTCACGAGTCTTCTTGGCCTTAAGGGCTCCAAGGATAGCCGCACACTTGCATCAACTTCACTTGTTGATGACTTTTACAATTTCCAACTTGCGTCGGTGTTGGAGGACCTTACAATAAACTAATAACACCTTCACGGTGTAACAACTCGAAGAACACAAGACTCTCACACAAGAAATGAGTCACAAACTCCAGTACAATACAAATGTATGAATTTTGCAATGCTAGATAGAATTTGAATAAGCAAAGCTTTCTTGTAGTTTATAGACTTGTTTCTTGTCTTCAAAATGCTCCAAAACATCCATATTTATAGTGTAGGAGGCCCCCAAGGCTCCTACTAGCCGTTGCTACACTTAAGGCTTGAATCACTCCAAGAGCGCCTCGGACATTGCCTCGGGCGATCACCATCGTCGCGGCCCAACGGTCACCAAACTCCGCAGATCACCTCAGGCGAAGTCCAGATCACCTCAGGCGATCCATACCAAAAATCAATTCCGTAGCTTCGGTTGATCAAAAATCTTCATCGCCTTAAAAGATGCACCCATCACCTCAGGCGTTCCAGACATCACCTCAGGCGATCAAGCATCGCCTCAGGCGAACATACCCTGCGCGCGGGCCTCGGCGTCGCTCTAGTCGGTGTGCATGGCGATGCACCTCCTGGCTGCCATCCCCTGGGGCGATGATCACCATCACCTGGGGCGATCTGCCCTATGCCTTACACATTTCATTTTCTTCAACAAATCCACTTTTCAACCATTAAACCTGTACACTAAGTAGACACATTAGTATAACAAACACAAGTTTTATTGATCATCAAAACTCATAAATAATTCAGAGATAAATTAAGCATTAAACTCAACCATGCGTTTAAGGCTCAACAATCTCCCCCTTTTTGATGATCACAAAACTTGATAAACTTGAGTATGTAATATGCATGAAATGTGAGTAAACAAGACTCCCCCTTAACAATTGCATAGCACATACAAGATTTAACCAAGTAATGCATAATAATACAAACAACTCTCCCCCTCAAACCATGCATACAAAAACTCTCCCCCTCAAACTATGCATGTATTAAACTTCAAGTTTATCACAAAATTCTCCCTCTTTTTGTGATAATCAAAACGCACAAAATTCAAATAATCATACCACAAGTATATGTTGACACATAGCCATATTTTAACAATTTGCACATGTTCCTCATCAAGCATGTAATAGCCATAACAAGCATAAGATTAAATCATTTAGAGGAAGACAAACATGTGTTTAAGGCAATCAACAATGAATTCTAAATATTGCAAAGTGTGCATATGTTCATGCACTCATGCCCATTAGACATTAAAATTTCTCAATGTATCATTATAAACATTTGATAAGATATAATCATTGAGGCCATAGAAACCATACATGAAATTCTTAGGCCATATTTCTATGATCCAAGATAGAGCATTTAAACAACTATAGCATGCTTAATCACATTTAATTGCACATTTTTACATTGAATATTCAAATTTGAACTCAAGGCATATCAAGATGATTGCTATTGGATAAGGGGTACATACGTCCTAGTGTATCACATTGGGTGCTCCGGTATTATTTGTCAAGAAGAATGATGGTTCAATGCGACTGTGCATTGACTATAGACAGTTGAACAAGGTAACCATAAAGAATAAATATCATCTTCCTCCTATTGATGATTTGTTTGATTAGTTACAGGGATCTATGTTATATTCTAAGATTGATTTGAGATCTGGTTATCATCAAATACGTGTGAGGGAAGGAGATGTACAGAAGAGAGCATTTAGAACTCGCTATGGACATTATGAGTTCCTAGTGATGCCATTTGGTGTGACGAATGCTCCAGCTGTCTTCATGAGTTTGATGAATCTAGTTTTTCAGGAATATCTTAATCATTTTGTTATTGTGTTTATCGATGATATACTGATCTATTCTCGGAGTGAAACAGAACATGTCCACCATTTGCATCTGGTATTGCAACTGTTGAGAACACATCAATTGTATGCCAAACTCAGTAAGTGTGAGTTTTGGTTGACCAGTGTAGGATTTTTGGGACATGTGATATCTAAAGATGGTATATCAGTTGATCCGAGAAAGATAGAAGCTGTGTTAAATTGGTTAGCACCTACTTCTGTACCAGAGATTCGTAGTTTCTTGGGTTTGGCTGTAGTAGGTGTTAAATTGGTCAGCACCTACTTCTGTACCAGAGATTCGTAGTTTCTTGGGTTTGGCTGGATACTACAGACGGTTTGTTGAAAGATTTTCAACAATTGCCAAACCATTAACACAGCTGACACAGAAAGGAGTATCGATTAAATGGTCAGAGACCTGTGAGCATAGTTTTCAGGAATTGAAACATCGGTTAACTACTACTCCGGTGTTGATTATTCCATCAGAGCATGGCATGTTTGCTCTTTATACTGATTCATCATTACTTGATTATTCCATCAGAGCATGACAGAGTACCCTGACTCATTAAAATTAATCTGTGTTCAATAATTATCTCTCACCCACTATTTCATTACCAATCTCAATCCAAAGCTCCCCAGATTCCAGATCCCACCACCAGCACAATTTTAAGGTTTAACACCTCAATGAGAATAAATCTTAACATCTGGGCCCAACAACCCCGATACCTGATAAAATCCCCGGGAATCTCAACATCGTAATTATCTCGTAATTACTACACTTAAAATCCATTAAGGATTATAATCACTCCTGGATCAAAACAATTAATTTCCGGATATCACATTTATCCCCTACTAATAAAATTTCGTCCTCGAAATTTGCACATGCGTACTTCAAGTACCACCAAGACCTCGCAGTTCGACTCGAATGTGCAGTATCGAATCATGAAAACACCATGAACGACACACCAACTGCGAGGACATCGACCTCGCACTAAATTCTGGAATGGAGTTATCCTCCCAAACCATCACAACCTTAAAAGATGTTAACATACGTCGATGTTAACCACCCAAAAGCAGTCAGTCAACCTTAACTGCTAACTATTCGAATCATTCCTGATTCCAACATAGATATCACCTCAATGATATCTCTACGACTTAGTCTACGATGTCAAGTACACATCGGTACGAAGGAAACCACAGGCATACTACAATATACTCACACTAAACTCGGTTCCCATTCTCCAATTCTATCTCCATCAAATGAGTAGTTGCACCACTTGCAACTCGGATCGGGCAACTCACGGCTACCGATCAACACAAAAGCACATCTCTATAGATGTCAACATTAGTGTGTTCCAAGGAATCACATCTTGGTTCCAACACACTACCGAAAACTCCACAGAGTCTCACAATCCCATAGAGAACATTGAAGAAGATCAATTTCATTCTCACCACTTGTGTCGACAACGACACCAAGGGAATTCGAATCCTGATCATCCCTTGTTTACACTTAGAATCAGTAATTCTAATACAAGGATATTATCGAATTTACCAGTAAAGAACTGCCTTGACCCAAAACACGACAACCTCTTGTCAAAAGAGAGTCTACCAAACCTTCCTCAGAATAAATCGTCCCACCGAGGTTACCAATCTCAAGGATACCACAATCTCTTACCAGATATTTGCCAATTCAAGCATAACAAAGAGGGCCACAAATATACATACCAATATGTATACCTCGACGCCAAATTAACCACAATCGACTTGGATATCTCTAATCATACCCACAAGCCTCAAACCCATCTGTCAATCACCCAGTTATTCTCACTCGAAGAGAATAATGATTGATGAACCAGCGACTAATGGCGTGAATTCAGCTTCAACACCATGCACATCAACTCATCGAATCTTGCGAAGATTCCCAACAGGTATATCAATACATCTTCCCTCACAAGGAAGGTGTCATGCCTCCATGACTTGCCAATCTTGAACCACCGTTCTGATAATTTGGATACATTTATACTGAAATGTATCTCTGAACCAATACATACACAACTGGTTAAGGATAGTGCATCGTTGCCACTATCACTAATCATACTCAAACCCATATACACGACGTATACAAATTCTAACGATGCTCCGTACCAATACAATAGTACTCAACATTTTCGAGCATCTCTCCAGGGACGTCTTCACGTACGTCTCACAAATAATGCAAAGCCATTACCCGGTCCACCACCAGTAATGCTTACCATGGTTGATTCATAATCAACTCGCAGCCGATACCAATTGTTTCCACAACAGTATTGTTCCAAATCTCTCCAAGAGATACAATCGATACAGTAGTGTTACCACACTAACTATATCCCACAACTCCGGTTACGTCTCACCATTGCATCCTTAATGCAAGAATTCTCAATTAGAGATAACAATAACTTGTTAACCCTCACGTTGGTACTCCAAACCAAGCAGAGCTGAAAGCTCCCTTGAGGTATCTCTCACCTCAACTCAAAGGCATTATAGTGACTACACGAGTCCACTATAATTTCTCATCGTATCATCATACGTTTCATCACACTCGATTCCAACAAGCAGTATAGTGGCTACAACAAGCTCACTATATTATTGCAACAATAATTCATCTTACCTGGCTAGCAACTCGTAGCCTCCTAAGGTTTATACAAAACCTACCAACGCATCAAACATTCAATCTCGGTATACAATACAACACCATCAATTAGAGTAGTGGATCATCATCCAATATTTCTATAATACGATACACAAGGGACATTTCAATGTCCTTACTCAATCACAATTCAATCCTAACCCGTTAGGATTTATTTCACATTCTCATGTGTATGTGCGACCATGTCCACCATACACCGCATCGACATAGGTATGTAGTTCCATTGGCGACTACATACACTACAAGGCCCTTGGCCATAGCCAACTCAATGAGTATTCCCAAAAAAACTACTACTCGTAACACGTTTACCTCAATACGTGTTGCAGTACACTTATCTGTACGACACAACCATTTATCCATCGATCAAACCCGCTCGGCATAATGGTTTCGTGTCCACCTGTGACATACACCATCGTGCCCAACCGGTGCCACTCAAAAACGATTAATACACACATCTATATGTGTATTATTTATCGTAACAGCGTCACAAGTCAATCCTCGCCCGCCATACCATAGCATCGTAAAAATACATCGTCAACCTGTGACGGTACATGTCAGCACATGACCTTCACAATATCCTCGTCAACTCGTGATGGTACATGTCAACATGACATCCACAATATCATCATCAACTCGTGACGGTACATGTCAACACGTGACATCCACATTTATTCCTAACACAATGGCAATATAATATTACTCATCGCTAATATAATAGCGGCACATTTATACATCGCCCAACGGCAGTATACTATCCACACTCATCGCTCAATGGCGGTATAATCCATCGCGACGTATACAACGGCATAAACCATCGCTACATATACAGCGGCATAATCCATCGCTACGTATACAGCGGCATAAACTATCGCTATGTATACAGCGGCATAATCCATCGCTACGTGTACAGCGACATAAACCATCGTTTAGTATACAACGGCATAAAATATCGCTACGTATACAGCGGCATAAACCATCTCTACATATACAGCGGCATAATCCATCGCTATGTATACACTGACATAAACCATCGCTACGTATACAGCGACATAAACCATCGCTACGTATACAGCGGCATAATCTATCGCTACGTATACAACATCATAATCCATCGCTACGTATACAGCGGCATAAACCATCGTTACGCATATAACGACATAACCATCGCTACGTATACATCGGCATAATCATGGACTCAAGAGGTGACTCACATGTACGTAGCACGTTGTTCCTTTCGGACTCAAGAGGTGACTCACATCACATGTAGCACTTTGTTCCCAAACTCATCGCTTCATTTTGACACCGGCATGTATCATCGCTTCGACACGACAGCGGCATTAACATAATATCCCTCGCTTTGAATTATCAGCGGCTCAGTGATATCCCTCGCTTTGACACATCAGCGACCCCCGCTACGATGTGATAGCGACAAATATCCTGATCTAGCGTTCGATAAGACAGCGGCAAATATCATGTACCATATCGGCTCAATGATATCCCTCGCTTCGACATACTAGCGACTCACGCTACAATATGACAACGGCAAATATCTTGGTCCATGACTGCTCAACATACCTGCATCAATACAATGTGTTAGTTCCGGACCTTATCGATGAGATTTTAAAGATGACAAAACATATCAGACCGGATCGAGTGAAATCAGAATGACCAGATCCATCGCCCAAAACAGATCAAGCTGATAAGATGACAAAGCATATCAGACCGGATCGATGGATTTCAGACTGACTAAATCGATGCTTCAGATCGATCTCAATCTTTATCAGATCAGAGCAGTCAAGGATACATAAAGAATGGCTCCTCAGTCCGAATCATTAATGGCTATTTATTGTAGCATTTAATGTCGTAATTAATGCTACAAAGGACCAAAGACTGAAGATTGCCATAAAAGGTAAGAAGACAAAGAAGAGCCTACCTGACAGTCGCCGAAAGTATGAACCAGAACGGCAAGTATCCTGAAGAAGAAGACTGTAGCTTACTCAGAGTTTAAGCAGAGTCAAAGTTGCACATTAAGGGAAATAATGTCGTTGGTACTTACAACTATAAAAGGATGCAACAAAAGGAATATACAAGACTCTCGCTGATCAATTGAAAAACGCACAAGAAAGCAAAACAGCACAAGCTTACAAGCTCAGAAGCTCTCGAGCTGAAATTATTCTTAAGCACGATTACTTTGTAACATTTGATCATTTAGGATCACTGTGCGCATCTTGTGTATTCTGTGTTGAAAAATAGAAGTGAGAAACAAATTGTAACTGTCAGACAGAGAGTGTCTGAACAGATCGAGTGACTAGGAGTTTCAGACTGGTAGTGGAGTAAATCCAGCCCGAATCGGGTTTGTACAACAGGATTGTATAAATCAAAGTCTTCTAGTATAAACCTTCCTTAATTGGAAGAAGGGGAGACGTAGAAGGATTACACCACCTTCGAACTTCCAGAAACATTTTTTGTGTTCTTATCTTTCTGCACTCATTCTTTCATTCAAGCCATCGAGCCGTTCTTACAAATATAAACAGACCGTTCCGCACTTATACATTCAGTGGTCTGTTCTATAAAAGAGTTGATTAAGAAACAGATTTCTTTCACTAATCCGAAAGAAATCACAAGGGATTAATTTTTACAAGGAGTGTTCATTCACCCCCCCCCCCTCTAAACACTCCGGACCGATCCTAACAAGTGGTATCAGAGCAGGTCATCTTAATCAGCACAAAGACACTTGAGCTGATGACATCATTCAACAAAATTCCTATGTTCTCAAAAGAAGACTATGATGACTGGAGAATCAGAATGCAAGCTGCATTGCAGCTCAGGATGACGATATGTGGTTCGTCATCACTGATGGACCAATGAAGATTCTGAAAGTCAATACAGCAGTCGCCATTACTGGTGGTGAACCACAAATGGTAGAAAAGGACAGATCCCTCTGGACGAATGAGGAAAGAAAGAAAGCAAATCTCGATAATGTTGCCAAAGACATCTTGTTCAAGACATTAGACAAGAACATGTTCAGCAAATCAAAATGTGCTCTACTGCCAAAGAAATTTGGGAAAAGATAGCACAGCTATGTGAGGGCAACGACCAGACCAAAGAAAATAAGTTAACTGTTGCTCTTCAAAGATTTGAGAGCATAAAGATGAAGAGTGGAGAAACTCTAAATGAGTTTGATGAAAGAGTCACTGGCATCATAAATGAACTGAATGGTCTGGGGAAGGAATATTCTAACAGAGAGATCGCTCTGAAAGTTATGAGAGCTCTGCCAAAGGAATAGGATGTTAAGACCATTGCCATGAGGGAATCAAAAGATCTTAACAAGGTTGAACTTCATGATCTGTTTGCAGATCTTAAGGCCTATGAGTTTGAACTGATAAGCAGAGGTGAAGCAGAGCCATTCATCTCTCAACCAAACAAGGCCCTGGCAGCCATTCCAGACCAGACCGCCTCAACATCAGACCGATCCGTTGAACAGATAAGTAATGATGCTATGTCATTATTTATCAATAAATTCGGTAAATTCATGTCTAAAAATAAGAGGAACTTTAAACCCTCTCATCATTATAAATCAAGAAAAGATGATGCTGTTAACGATCAGGCTTGCTACAATTGTGGTAAGACCGGACATTTTATTGCAGATTGGACCAGACCGAAGAAAGAAGAACGGAAAGAGAAGCATCGTGATGATAGGAAGAAGAAGCAATACAAAGACCTCAAGAATCATGGAAAATCCCAAAAAGTCCTAGTAGCTGAAGAGGGAAACAACAAATGGGCTCAGACTGACTCCGATTCAGACAGCTCCGAATATTCTTCCAGCGAAAGCGAAGAAGATATTCAATGTCTAATGGCAGATGAAGAGATGAGTCAGACAGACGAGGTATTTGACTTTGACTCAAATGAATTTACACGTGAAGAGCTCATGTCCGCACTGCAAGACATGGCTAATGATTATAGGATCTTAGCTGAATCATTTGAGAAGAATAAAGCTAAAATCAGTGATCAAATGGATGAGCACAACAAACCAAGCTGCTCTGAGCAGGGTGAGTGCAACAATCTCCAAATCGAGCTGAATAAGCTGAAAATCTCCTACGATCAGCTCCATGAAGAAAATAAGAGAATTAGCACACAAAATGCTAAGCTTTCTCATATATTCAAGACATGGACAAAATCCAAAACATCTTTGGAAGAATTACAAGAGGTACAAAGAAACGTTGGTGATTTCCACCGGCATAGGCTTTGACACCAAAGAATCCACCAAAGATGAATCTGAACTGTTGCTGGTAAAGAACAAATCAAACAAATGACATTTGTTAAATCCAGCACAGTATATGAGACTGAAGCACCTACGATTCAAACGGGAGTCTCTTTCGTGAATCAAGGTTTGAGAAAAGGAATTGGATATGTCAACCAAGCCAAAGAAAAGGCACCAGCAAGCTTTGCGTCTTTCAGACCAAATCTAAGGGTGCAAGATCGTAGGCAAGGAAGACAATACAATTACTATAATTCAAAACTGATTCAACGAAGATATAGACTACCTTATGAGAATCAAAGGCTTCCACAGCGCACACATTATCACACACAACATCGAAACAGACCAGCACACAGCACACCTTACACACACAAGCCATTGAAACTGATACAGGTGTGGGTTCCCAAAGGGCTAATCCGTTCTGGACCCAAATAGGATTGGGTACCAACAATAATTATATTTGATGACAGGTACCGAAGAAACTCGCATCAGACTGGTATTTGGACAGTGGGTGTTCTCGTCACATGACTGGAAACATCGAGCTGCTGTCTGAAGTCACAGAATGTACTGGACCCAAGATCATCTTCGGAGATAACTCAAAGGGTAAGACCGTGGGCAAGGGTAAGATTGTCCATGGTAACATTATTATCAATGATGTGCTGTTAGTTGAAAATCTGTGCTATAATCTGATTAGTATAAGTCAACTCTGTGATAATGGTTATGCTGTAGAATTTCACAAACACACTTGCACTGTTAAATCATCAGACGGTATAACCATGCTTGTAGGAATCAGGAATGGAAATACATATAAGATTAACCGGAATCATGCTCAACCTGATAATCCTACTTGCTTCATTGCTAACAATGATAATAAACACTGGCTATGGCATAAACGCTTGAATCATATCAATTTTAAGACTATCTCTAGCCTGTGTAAACATGATTTAGTTATCGGTCTGCCCAAGATCGACTTTACTAAGGATAAGATCTGCGAAGCTTGCCAAATGGGCAAACAGATCAGATCATCCTTCAAAAACAAGAATGCCAAATCCTCATCCCGTTGTTTAGAACTATTGCATATGGACTTGTTTGGTCCTATACCAATAACAAGTTTAGGGGGAATGCGGTATACTGTTGTTGTTATTGATGATTACTCACGCTTTACATGGACTATATTTTATAGCAGTAAAGATCAGACCGGTCCGAAGTTGATCAAGCTGCTGAAACGCACTCAGAACGAGAAATCATCCAGCATAGACAGGATTCGAAGTGACAAAGGCACTGAGTTTTCAAATCAGAATCTTGACTAAGCATGAGTTCTCAGCCGCTCGAACTCCTCAACAGAATGGAGTTGCAGAACGAAGAAACAGAACGCTCAAAGAAGCAGCAAGAACAATGCTTGCTGATTCTGGAATCTCACAAAAGTTCTGGGCAGAAGCTGTGAATACTGCATGCTACACTCAAAATTGGTCTATGATTAATTAGAAGCTGAATCTCACTCCATATGAAATATGGACTGGTAACAGACCATCTATTTCTCACTTTCATGTTTTTGGCTGCAAATGCTTCGTTCATAACAATGGTAAGAATCATCTTACAGCATTTGAAGCTAAGTCAGATAATGGAATATTCTTGGGATATTCATCAACTAGTAAAGCTTATAGAATTTTCAATAATCGTACCTTAACTGTAGAAGAATCTGTTCATGTAGTTTTTGATGAATCTTTATGTGTTGAGGGCAACAAAGAATCAATTCAAAATCAGATGGAAAATATCCATCTCGAAGCTAACAGTGATGATGAGATTGTAGCTAACAGGTCAAGAGACAATCCACCAGAACCAGAAGTACCAGACAGACCGGATCAAGGCATTGAAGCTTCTTCAGATCGAGCTGATCCGGATGTTCTTCACTCAAATGTTAAAGCAGATGCTGATCATGCTGCTACTACTCATCCGACCGGACCAGACAATCCAGAGTCAAGCTATCGATGGACTAAGAAGCATCCACCTAATCTAGTGATTGGTAGTCCCTCTGCACCGATCAGAACCAGAGGACAGATGATGGATGAATTCACGCATGCTGCTTTCATCTCAACTCTGGAACCTAAGAAGATCGATGAATCGTTGACTGATTCCAACTGGATTAAGGCCATGCAAGAAGAGCTAAATCAATTCGAACAAAATCAAGTTTGGAGTCTAACCCCCAGACCAAGTGATGTGACTAGAAATAGACACATCTTTAGTGCTTAATTTTCTACGATTTGGTAGGTTTTGATGGATAAATTGATACGTGTGCTACCTAATCGTATATTTGTGTAATTGTAGGTACAATCGAAGAAAACGAGCTAAAAATGATGTATAAAGACCAAGAAGAGACATGGACATGACAAGGACTCAAAGTTGATCAAGAAAAGGGCAAAAATGTAATTTTGAAGGAGGAGATCGATTGCCACGAAGAAGAGATCGATCGCCTATGGACAGAAACATTTGCATCAAATTTGAAGAGTCAGCGATCGATCGCGAAGAAGTGGCGATCGATCGCCAAAGTCTACTGGAGCTCGGCGATCGATCGCCACTTTATAGCGATCGATCGCCTCAAGGGTTTTTCCGAAAAACATAATGCAGCGATCGATCGCCACATTCAAGGAGATCGATCGCCGAAGAGTCCGAAAATTAGGAAATTAGGTCTTTTACCATGTTTAAAAGATTGTAACCTATTTTATCAGCCACCAACCCCCATAACTCGAAATTATTGAGTTCTTAGGCATATTATTCCAGACTTTAGAATATTTTTAGGTTTTGAGAATAATTTTCTTTCAAGTTTTCTTCAAGAACAACGAAGAACGGAACCGGAATCGACAAGCCGGAATCGTGATTTATATTAGTAATTTCTTTTCCTTTATTTATTTAATGTTTTCCATCGAATTTTTATTGTTTTTAGATTTAATTATGCTAGGCTAAAACTCTTCGATTCTTGGTTGAAGGGATACCTGCTTTTGGATTTGAACCTTTTATGAGAATTTGGTTTGATTGTTGAATTAGATTTCGATTTCAATTTGTTTCTCAAATTTCGAATTCCATGATTGTTGTGTTTGTGTATTAGACCGATCACCTAATATTCAATTGCATAATCGATAGTTTGTTAAGAAACAACTAAGATCAATAATTAACCGGCTGTAGGTGTTGTTGAATTCTTAGGAGAAACGGTTGAGTAATCAATTTTAATGGCTGTAGTTTTCATTGATTAGATTTATCGAACTCATTAGTTTTGAAACTATCATTGATTTAATCATTAACGGCTGTAGTGGTGATTAGAGATTTGGTAAGGGTTGAATTGAATGTTGTTTTCTCTTTGACTACGAATAAGATGAGTAGGAATTGAATTTCCAATCGATAGATAATTGAAAGAATTCGAATGTTTTGATTTGATGACTAAAAGATAATTTTCCAAAAGTACGGTTACCTGGAAACCAAGAATCGCTTCATTCTCATAAGTTTAAATCATCTTAGTTAATCTCGTTAATTAGTTTAATTATAGAATTTTCTTAGTAGTATTCATTCATCCTAAAACCCCCTTTGTTACTATTCGTTTTTGGCACGAAATAAATTTACCTTCCCTGTGAGATCGATCCCTACTTCCACTACTACATATTTTTGTCATTAACTGAAGAAGGGTTAATTTGGGCGTACACGATAAGCGCTACCACCAAGCGATCCTGTTATTGGAACCAGAAGGGTCTTCAGAAATAAGCTGGACGCAGATGGAACTGTGGTTAGAAACAAAGCCAGACTGGTGGCACAAGGATTCAGACAAGAAGAAGGAATCGACTTCGATGAATCATTTGCACCAGTCGCCAGACTTGAAGCTATCCGAATCTTTCTTGCATATGCGGCCTTTAAAGACTTCAAAGTATATCAGATGGACGTCAAGAGCGCTTTTCTTAATGGAAAGCTTCAGGAAGAAGTCTACATTGAGCAACCACCTGGATTTCAGAACCATTTGTATCCCAATCATGTGTATCTACTGAATAAAACAGTGTATGGTCTGAAACAAGCTCCAAGAGCCTGGTATGACACTCTATCTCAATTTCTGCTGAACCATGATTTTCAGATCGGCTCAGTAGATAAAACTCTCTTTAAATTTATTAAGGGGGAACATACCCTATTAGTTCAGATTTATGTTGATGACATAATCTTTGGGTCAACTAACCCCAAATTGTGCGAGAAATTTTCTAAGTTAATGCAGGGACAGTTTGAGATGAGCATGATGGGAGAACTTTCATTCTTTTTGGGTCTCCAAGTAAAACAGCTCAACAATGGTATTTTCATCAACCAGACCAAGTATACCAAAGAGCTCCTCAAGAGATTTGGAATGGAAACATGCTCAACTGCATCAACTCCAATGAGTCCAACAATCAAGTTAGACAAAGACGAAGGGGAACGGCAGTTGAAGTAACCATGTATAGAGGACTAATCGGATCACTATTGTATCTTACAGCGAGCCGGCCTGACATTATGTTCTCAGTCTGTATGTGCGCCAGATTTCAGTCAGAACCAAAGCAATCACATTTTATTGCTGCCAAGCGTATTCTGAAATACTTAAAAGGATCTCAGAACGTTGGTCTTTGGTACTCCAAAGATTCAAACTTCAGCTTGATCGGATATTCAGACGCAGACTACGCTGGGTGTAAGATTGATCGTAAAAGCACCAGTGGAACATTTCAATTTCTAGGTGAAAGATTGATCTCTTGGTTCAGTAAAAAGCAGACATCGATTGCCACATCTACAGCTGAAGCAGAGTATCTAGCCGCTGGAAGCTGTTGCGCTCAAATGCTCTAGATTCAACACCAGCTCAAAGACTATGGCATCCAAGCTGTTGACTCTCTGATATTTTGCGACAACACAAGTGCAATCGCTATAACGTATAATCCAGTTCTGCACTCTCGAACAAAGCATATTGATATACGACATCATTTTATTCGACATCATGTTGGCAAAAAGGAAATTCGGATCGAGCACATCTCAACAGAGCAACAAGCAGCAGGCATCTTCACCAAACCGGTCCCAGAGGCTAAGTTTAATTATTTCCGTCAAATTCTTGGTTTAATTGACCTATCTTAATAGTTTAGATGTTTTCTTACTTTCGCTCTTAAAGATTTTTGTTGCCACAGATCGATAATACAATGTTCAGAAAGACACAGACCGGTCTGAACTTTCAGACCGATCCATGTCAATCTGATGTTATCCTATGATCTGTCTGGTCAATAAATTTTTTTTTAACAAAAACAGCCCGGACTGATCGTATTTTAACCGCCTTATCTATCTGTTATCCTGACCGTTTATTTTGAATTTCTTTTTATCAGTCATCGAGATAAAGACACGTGTCTTCTCTCTCCTATTTAGCGGGCTGAACATTTCATCTTCTTTCACTTTTTACAATTTACCGCTATCTGTTTTCTTATTCTCTCACTCTCCTAAATCTTCGCACTCTTTTACCTTCATTCCAATGGCTACCATTACTCACAACTCTCTCTCCGTTGAGTTTAATGACATTTACAGGGCAGAAGATGCAGAGATGGTGTCCATCTTCCGAGCTTTGGAATCATCTGGCTTGAGGAACTTTCTGGAGTGCGGCACAGTTGTTTATGAATCTGAAATCCGCGAACTATTCGCCAATGCCGTCTCCCAGAAGACATCAATATCCACCTCTGTCAAGGGCAAATCATTTGAGATCTCGCCGATGACGCTGGCCAAGACCTTTGGCCTCCCCAATTCCGGACTGACAGAGTTTGGACAGATTCCTCAAGCGTCACTCTCAGCTCTTCAAGGGAAGATTTCTATTTTTGGCCACCGCCTGCAACCCTCGTTTAAGAAGAAGGAAATGCTTTTTCATTTCCAGGTGCTGTGCGAAATCGTTGGCAAGCCTCTTTTGGGCAAAGCAGGAAGTTTTGATGCTGTAACCGCAGAGAAGTTCAGGGCTATGGCGGCTATTGTATCCGGACAGAAGATGAACTGGTCCGTGATTCTTTTTGGAGTTCTGATGGAAACAATGATTGCATCAAAACAGGCCGTATGCTTTGCTGTTCCTCTCAGCAAGCTACTGGAGTCCTTAGACATCGAGCTGGGAAAGCAGTCCGCTCTCAGTCCCTTCAAGATTCTAAACTCCAAAGGGCTCGCCCTGCTGAAGTCCAAGAGTGCTCCGCCTACTCCTACTACTCTGGCTGCAGTCAAGATTGAGAAGGGCGAAGAACAAACTGTTGCGCGCAAACCTCGGGTCAAGCGAAAGCTAACCATCCAGACTGATTCTGAAGAAACTCAGTCTGCTCCCTCGCCACCAACCAAGCCACTTCCCAAGAAGCCTAGAACCCAGATTACCAAACCAAAAGCCTTACCCATATTGCCTCCAACAAAAGTCACCACTGCACCCCAACCTACAACCCAATTTCAACCACTTCAACCACTGCACCCAAAGTAACCATCCGAGTCCCTTCTGCCATCCCCGTGGTCAAAGGGATTGTTATCACTGATTTGGGAGACTATACCCAATCAGGGATTAAATCTCCATCTTCCACAGGCAAGGGCAAAGCCATTCTCTCCGAACCAATCTCCTCTAAACCCAAATCTGCAGCGCAGACAGCCATCGACATTGCTATGGAGGATGTTGATGAGAAGGTGAAGGCACTCATTGTGGTCTTTGATGAATACGTCAAGTATCGGACTATCAACCACATTGAGATGTTCTTCGGAAAGTTGAGCAGACTGAAGAAGATGGAAGAGGAAGTTCTGAAGGGGACAGAGACCGATGATGTTCGGCTTGCCGTGCAGCGCAAAGAGCTATTTACGGCAAATCAAAGATTCAGACTGGCCACTCTGCTCCTAGCTGCTAAGAAAGAGCACTTCAATCCGAATGCTCCAACTGCCAGAGATGATGGGGCTGTTATTGCTCAATTAGAGATGGATATTCATGCTCTCCACTTAGCTGTCCGATTTCAACGACAGAAAATCAGCATATCCACTCCAGTAACCAGCCCGGATCATCCCTCTGCAAGCAAGACTCTGGCAGAACCTTTCGTTGAGGTTATTCCCTCTGGGGCAGCAGACCAGACTGAAGATCAGCCAGCAGCGCAGACTGCAGAACCAGTAGCAGATTAGACAGCGGAGCAGCCATTGCCTAATGCTCCGTCTGCTACAGATGATGAACCATTGAACGTGTTGTTGGACTCTCCAACAACATCTATTCCTTTGGAATCGTCAGACTCCCACGTTCAAATCAGTCCAACCGCATAACTTGCAACAGTTGGCGCACCAGAGTTCGTCGATCCGGATCTGGTGGTATCCACTGTTGTTGCAGCTCTACAACTTGAGGAGTCTTCCAGACCCAGCACTCCTCCAGTCCAATCAGATGAAGATATGGCTTTCTTACAAGCATTTTCTTCGGATCTGGTCACCTTGACCCGGTCCGAAAGTCACCAAGCTGCTGTATCTTCACTTGTGCCGATTGCTGAAGAAGATGATCATGCCTTGTCGTCATCAGATCACTCTCCAAGCCGACAATCTGATGTACCTCCATTTCTGGCAAGGACTCTTCAGCACCTCTCTGACAACTGCTTGTCACTTTCTCAACGTGTTCTAGAAGTTCATCAAGGTCAGAGGCTTACAGCTTTGGACTTTGATTCATTCAAAGAGAAGATGACAGCCAGTATCGGCAGCCTTCAGCGAGGCATAAATGATCTGTTTTCTCAGCAAGCCACTTATAAGAACAGCCTGAGAAAAGAGCAGATCGAGCTAGCCACTGAAGTCAGAGCATCCGTCAACAATTCCCTCCGCGCTCAAGACGTTCGTCTTGACGCTATCAGCGCTCAGCTAGCACAAGTTGTAGACTTTCTCCAAGAGATTGCTGCTGACAAAAAGGGGGAAAAGAAAAAAGACTTCAGGCCGCATCAGTCTCAGTCTTCTAGAAAATAGACTTATCAGACTGTCTGTATTTAGGATTTTTGGTGATCAATAAAAATCCCCTTTCAATTAAGTCCTTGTTCATTTATTTTGAACTATAATAAAAGGCTTAATAATAAAAGGCTTAATCGATCCAACTTAATAATGTTCATTTATTTTGAACAAGAAGAAGTAATCGATCCGAAAGTATACGCTTCAGTGTTCCTATCAGACTGGTTAAAAAGACTTAGAAGCTAGGTTTTGTCATCATCAAAAAGGGGGAATTTGTTAGTTCCGGACCTTATCGATGAGATTTTAAAGATGACAAAATATATCAGACCGGATCGAGTGAAATCAGACTGACCAGATCGATCGCCCAAAACAGATCAAGCTGATAAGATGACAAAGCATATCAGACCGGATCGATGGATTTTAGACTGACTAAATCGATGCTTCAGATCGATCTCAATCTTTATCAGATCAGAGCGGTCAAGGATACATAAAGAATGGCTCCTCAGTCCGAATCATTAACGGCTATTTATTGTAGCATTTAATGTCGTAATTAATGCTACAAAGTACCAAAGACTGAAGATTGCCATAAAAGATAAGAAGACAAAGAAGAGCCTACCTGACAGTCGCCGAAAGTATGAACCAGAACGGCAAGTATCCTGAAGAAGAAGACTGTAGCTTACTCAGAGTTTAAGCAGAGTCAAAGTTGCACATTAAGGGAAATAATGTCGTTGGTACTTACAACTATAAAAGGATGCAACAAAAGGAATATACAAGACTCTCGCTGATCAATTGAAAAACGCACAAGAAAGCAAAACAGCACAAGCTTACAAGCTCAGAAGCTCTTGAGCTGAAATTATTCTTAAGCACGATTACTTTGTAACATTTGATCATTTAGGATCACTGGGCGCATCTTGTGTATTCTGTGTTGAAAAATAGAAGTGAGAAACAAATTGTAACTGTCAGACAGAGAGTGTCTGAACAGATAGAGTGATTAGGAGTTTCAGACTGGTAGTGGGGTAAATCCAGCCTGAATCGGGTTTGTACAACAGGATTGTATAAATCAAAGTCTTCTAGTATAAACCTTCCTTAATTGGAAGAAGGGGAGACGTAGAAGGATTACACCACCTTCGAACTTCCAGAAACATTTTCTGTGTTCTTATCTTTCTGCACTCATTCTTTCATTCAAGCCATCGAGCCGCTCTTACAAATATAAACAGACCGTTCTGCACTTATACATTCAGTGGTCTGTTCTATAAAAGAGTTGATTAAGAAACAGATTTCTTTCACTAATCCGAAAGAAATCACAAGGGATTAATTTTTACAAGGAGTGTTCATTCATCCCCCCTCTAAACACTCCGGACCGATCCTAACACAATGATTTCAATATGCACAATCAATACAACAATTCACAAATCCTACTACGTTATATCAGCGGCTCAATAATATCCATCACTTTGAATTATCAGCAGCTCAATGATATCCCTCGCTTTGACATACTAGCGATCCACGCTATAATATTATAGCGGCAAATATCCTGATTCATCGCTTGATAAGACAATGGCAAATATTCTGATCCATCGCTAATCGATATACCCGTAGCAGTACAATAATTGCAATACTTTCACATGTATAACAACAATATTAAGCATTTATGCATCGCGATAACAAAGCACTCTCAATGCCTGTGCACATTCATATATACCTGCATTCTCATAATCATGATGCAACCATACCTGGTTATCACATCATCTGTCGTCACTTATTGATGGTCCCACATTGTCTACCATTCTCTGTCCTCAGACAGTGCATCACGTTTCTCATTCCCTGATTCTCCTACAAAATCAGATTTCTTAGCACTTATTACATAAAGTGCAAATCATTTCCATCAATACCATTTCCATTGTATTCCATACGATCCTGCAACCCCAATGGTTAGCATAATACCTTTCATTTATGATCTCACATCATAGATGCACATAAGCAAAATAGTTGTGTCACACAACACTGACTACAATCATGAATAAACTATGTGCTACTCATTTCTATCCACACATCCCTGATCGCTTTTATTTTAAACAAATATTTCTTAGTGTAGAGATTCTCTACCGCAAGTGCACGGTGTCAAGTTTTAGTATAATGGTTTACAAGTAAGGATTGTCGTACCCATAGGGACAAGTAGTAATTACCACGTTCGATTAGAATTACTATATTTAACCTACGATTATGGAATGATTATCAAACTAAATTGACTTAAGCACAAAATTAACCTAAACAGCAGTGATGGATGATTGAAGAGAATTTATAAACGAATTATCAAGACGTCGGTTCACCCATGTAATCCCCCAAAAGTTGTCTATTAATTAAGATTCAATGTTCTAAGTTCTAGGGTGACGAGTTTTCCTATTTCATTCGTTATACCTTGGCCCGGTTATAACAAGTCTAGCATTAATCTACAATAAACCACTCCCGTGTCTTTATTGAATGATTAATATCAAAAAATGCTTTGTGAAAACTACTAGCCTTCGATTTTGGTAAATCTATTGCTATCACACGTGTGCTAGATTTACTTGGTCCGTCTCAACCTAAAACCCACGGCCTAATTTACTACGTCGTATCGTAATCTCCTATGGTCAATTCAATACGATTACCAATATCATGCAAAAGGTAGCTAATCTTTTACAAGCATTAAAAACATAAATTATGCGCAAAGATCATAGAAATCAAATCAAAACCGTTAATTAACTCAAGGGTTCAAACATGGGATCCCCTATGTCTTGACAAATATCTTAGCCAACAACCATAATCAAATTATAATCCAAAAACATGTCTTTAAACAAATTTAACATCAAAATCTGATATAAAAATGAATAAGTTCAGAAATACTAAGATAACGAGGATGTCGCTCCATGCGTCGCTCCGTTCTTTCGTTCCTTGCGTTGCTCTTGCTCTTCAATGATTTGTGGTATGGTTCTTTTTATGGAGGAGTGGCTGCTAGGTTTCAGAAAATGTTGGCAAAAGTCCCCCAAAACGTCTGAAAATCTTCTATAAATAATGTGGAGGAGTTTTGCCAAGTTTGGACACAAAATCACTAAGTAGGAAACAAAATCTCGATTTTTCAGGGTTTGGCGATCGATCTTCGTCAGTTGCCGATCGATCGCGGAAACATTCTGGACAAAATAACCAAATTTTTCATATCCGCGACCGATCTTCGTCATTTGCCGATCGATCGCGGAAATCTTCTGGATGGTGGCGATCGATCTTCGTAAGTTGCCGATCGATCGCGGGTCAAAAATCTCCAATCTATCGATTTGGTCCCTCCTTTTCCATATTTAGCTCGGTTTGGTCCTTTTTCAGCAATTTAAGCCTATTTTACTCCACTCTTTTGCATTTGAACCTGGATTCCTGAAATATACAAATATATACCAAAACGTGTAATATTTTCTAGGAATCACTACAAAAACACCTCTAATCATAAATCAAATTAATTGTAAAAATCACACTTATCAACTCCCCCAAACTTAAACTTGATCGTCTCGAGCAAGAAATAAGATCAAAAAGTAGAGTTCAATATTTGAAGATTCAAATAAACCAATTTGTAGTCAATCAGGTAGCTCAGACATCTCACTTACAGATTAACCAGAATAAATCAGAAAGTTTAACAAGTTGTGTTTTCTCCTAGATCAAGCAACATGTCGCCAAATCATAACGTGTGTGTGCTATTGTCACTTTCAAGTTTCATGCAATTTTCATAGATCAAATCATGCTAGTCAATGAAAAATAAGATTATCATTGAGCACCCCAAAATCCTATTTTTAAACACTTCTCCACTAATGTAGTCACTCCCTAGACTTGGATCACTAGGTCTTTTTAAGCTTGTAGCGTTAGGCCTAGGTGTTTGGCTTCAAAGAAAGGCTAGGATAGCACAAATAAGAGAGTATAATCATGTAAAATTCAATTTTTTAGCACAACTTGAGCTTCTCTTCTTTTTCTTGTAGACTTGGCACTTTGGGTCTTAATTAGATATTTTTTTTCAAGGCTTTATCTATCTTTTTCTTTTCTCATTCATCAATTTTTTTCAATAATAAGCTCATCCAAATGTAGCAATTCATGTGCATATAATGAGAATCATTATACTTCAATTTAGACTCATAAAGGTGGGAATAATGAGTTTCCAAAAAAATGTTGAATGGGGGCTAATAGTATGTTAAACATACACCATTCTTTTCAATTAGGCTCAAATTTGGATACTAGAGATTGATATTTAAATGGTAAGCTTGAAAGGCTCAAACGGTCCAAAGATCGCCTAAATCATTTTCAAGTCGAGTTTATAACTATAAAATTTCGCCTCAAAGTGTCATCATCAAATTGTTTCTAAGGTACTCCAAGATGCTAAAAAAAAATTCATTAATTTCGCAAAAAAATTCACTACTACAAGTGCAATTCACAAGATTATGACTCAAATGTGCTCAATGTATTCCTTATCTTTGACATGCTAACTCAAAACAAGATATTCACAATCAAGTTTAACAATCATCAAAACTCAAGTTGACATGCATAGTGAAATTAATATCATCATGGAATAGAGACCACTACTATGATTCATTCTTATCTTACTAATTGAACCCATTTTCAAGAAAAAAAATTTCGTTGGTGCTCAATAAACGATCAATTTCCAAATAAGAAGCATGGCACAGTAATGCACTCCCCCAAACTTAATTCATGCATTGTCCTCAATGTACTAGGCACAGAAAATAGGACAAAACATTTACCGTTGACAACGATCGTCAGTGATCGTTGTCCAATTCCTCATCAGCTCATGGGGCATAGTGTTGGAACACGTCACAGCACGCATGGAGTCTCGCCAAAATAAAAAACAAAAACAAAAACAAAACAAACCAAAATAAACAAAAACAAAGCATAGGGTTAAGAAAGAGTTCTTGATGTATAGTCCCAAACTGGACTTATCACCACATTTTCTCAAAGGTTGGGATGGTGTGTGGAGCATGAATCTCCGTAATCAACAGGGTAATGCCTCAACCTCTCATCATTAACGACATAAGTGTCTAGAATAGGATCACTTACCTTAATGGCTCCATGCGGGTATATCTTGGTAACAGTGAATGGTCCAACCCATGAAGCCTTTCGCTTGCTTTGGAAAATGTGAGGTGGTGGCGCTTTATGCAATTGGACTGTCTCTCCCTTCATAAACGTCCTTTTATCTTTTTGCTTCTTCGCCTTCCTTGGCTTCACCATGTCATAGATCTTGTTTCAGTCTCTAGTTCAGTCTTCACCTTCACCTTATCAGTATCTTGCACCACATCATCAGGCAAAATATTAATTTTATCAATAATAAAACATGTGTGTGTGTTTTGTGCACCTGGTGAAGTATGAAACATAGTAAAGGTAACATGATCCTCTCCTACACGGATGATCAATTCCCTTCTTCAACATCGATAATAGCTCTTCCAGTAGCTAGGAATGGGCGCCCCAGGATCAACGACATACTCCCGTCCTCCTCAATATCCAACACTAGAAAATCCAATGGGAAAGTGAATTGATCTATCTTGACTGGCACATCCTCGATGATTCCTAGTGGGTAGGTGATAGATTTGTCCGCCATTTGCAACACCACCATTGTGGTCTTCGGCTCTCCCAGTCCAAGTCGCCTAAAAACAGACAAAGGCATTAAGTTCACACTAGCACCCAAATCACATAATGATTTAATGGAAAAAATAGGCCCAATAGTGCAAGGAATAGAGAAACTCCCTGGATCTTTTAACTTGGTAGCCGATTTCTTTTGCACAATAGCACTACATTCTTCAGTCAAAAAGACAGTATCGTGCTCTCCCAATTTCTGCTTCTTAGACAACATCTTCTTTAAGAATTTAGCATAATTTGGCATTTCTCGTAATGCATCAATAAATGGTATGTCTACATGCAACTTCTTTAGCATGTCTAAAAATTTTGCAAAGTTTGAATCAACATTTGCCCTATTGACTGCTGCAGGAAATGGGAGAGGAATATGTACCTTTTCTTGTGGTGTACTAGGTGTAGTGGACTTAGTAGACTTACCCTTGTTGCGTGATTGCTCATTATCCTCTTGCTTGATTTCTAGCTTTTTAGTCTCCTTCTCTTTGCCAAGTTCCTTTCCACTTCTTAGAGTCACTGCATTGGCTTGCTCACTTGGATTCTTCTCTGTGTCACTCGGTAGAGTTCCTAGTGCTCTCCCAGCCAAGATAGTTGCCAACTGCCCTACTTGAAGCTCCAAGCTTTTGATAGATGAATCTTGTTTATTCATCCTTGTTTCAGTTGAGGATATGAACTTGGTCAATAGCTCCTCCATGCTCGGCTGTGGTAGATAACTCGGTGGTGGTTGTGGTTGATACCTCAACCCGTATTGTATGGATATGGGCAGGGGTTGTTTTGTGGCCGGTTTCCTACATAATTCACAGCTTCATTAGTTTGAGCGAATGGGTTACCTGTTTGGCATTCAACGCTCGGATGATTGCCTCCGCATAGGTCACAAGTAATCCCTTAAGCTTTCATCCCTGTCATGCTCATGCTATCTAGTCTCTTGTTCAATGCCTCAATTTGAGCGGCCAAAGCAGTAACTTCGCTCACTTGATGAACTCCAACTTGCTTCTTTGGCACGTTCCTCTCAGATTGCCATTGACAGCTATTAGCAGCCATCTCCTCCAACAGTGTATAGGCCTCCTCCGGCGTCTTTCTCATCACAGTACCTCGTGATGCTGCATCAATCATAGAACGGTTATCATAAATAAACCATTATAGAAAGTTTGTACCTGCAGCCAGATGGGAAGGCCATGGTGTGGGCATCTCCTCAGTAAGTCCTTGAAGCGCTCCCATGCTTCATACAGTGTTTCAGGATCATGTTGCGCAAATGTAGTGATATCATTTTGCATCTTAGCAGTCTTTGATGGTGGAAAGTATTTTGACATGAAAGCTTGCACCATCCCATCCCAAGTGGTAATTGATCCTGTAGGCAAAGAATGCAACCAAGATTTAGCTTTATTATTTAAGAGAAAGGGAACAGTCGTAACCTGATGGCGTCATCAGTGACGCCATTATGCTTGAAGGTGTCGCAATTTCCAAGAAATTCGCTATGTGAGTGTTGGGATCATCAGCAGGCTTGATTTCAAAGTTGTTCGTCTGTATGCTTGGTCTAGTGATACTAGACAATGACCCATGGAACGAGGGATGAGCATAATCCATGAGGGATCTTCTATTAGGCACATCTTCGTTCCATCTTTCATCTCTTCCACCTCCTCCTGCATTGTTTTCAGCCATTGTTCGAAGTTCTCTTAGTCTTCTAAGAAGAGTTCTTTCAATTTCAGGGTCAAAAGGCTCAAGTGCCGGTTGTTCACTCCTTAGCATGCACTAGGGAGTAATAACCTACAAAATCCAACCAAAGAGAAGGCAATAGTAGAATAGTAGATAGGAAAAGAGAGAAGGAAAAAAAAATCAAAAACAAAAAAAAAAAATGGCTAAATTACAGTCAACTAATCTAGTATGATATTACTTAAACTAGTCCCCGGCAACGGCGCCAAAAACTTGATCGCTTTTATTTTAAACAAATATTTCTTAGTGTAGCGATTCTCTACCGCAAGTGCACGGCGTCAAGTTTTAGGATAATGGTTTAAAAGTAAGGATTGTCGTACCCACAGGGACTAGTAGTAATTACCACGTTCGATTAGAATTACTATATTTAACCTACGATTATGGAATGATTATCAAAATAAATTGACTTAAGCACAAAAATTAACCTAAACAGCAGTGATGGGTGATTGAAGAGAATTTATAAACGAATTATCAAGACGTCGGTTCACCCATGTAATCCCCCAAAAGTTGTCTATTAATTAAGATTCAATGTTCTAAGTTCTAGGGTGACGAGTTTCCTATTTCATTCGTTATACCTTGGTCCGGTTATAACAAGTCTAGCATTAATCTACAATAAACCACTCCCGTGTCTTTATTGAATGATTAATACCGAAAAACGCTTTGTGAAAACTACTAGCCTTCGATTTTGGTAAATCTATTGTTATCCCACGTGTGTTAGATTTTACTTGGTCCGTCTCAACCTAAAACCCACGGCCTAATTTACTACGTCGTATCGTAATCTCCTATGGTCAATTCAATTACGATTACCAATATCATGCAAAAGGTAGCTAATCTTTTACGAGCATTAAAAACATAAATTATGCGCAAAGATCATAGAAATCAAATCAAAACCGTTAATTAACTCAAGGGTTCAAACATTGGATCCCCTATGTCTTGACAAATATCTTAACCAACAACCATAATCAAATTATAATCCAAAAACATGTCTTTAAACAAATTTAACATCAAAATCTGATATAAAATGAATAAGTTCATAAATACTAAGATAACGAGGATGTCGCTCCGTGCGTCGCTCCGTTCTTTCGTTCCTTGCGTTGCTCTTGCTCTTCAATGATTTGTGGTATGGTTCTTTTTATGGAGGAGTGGCTGCTAGGTTTCAGAAAATGTTGGCAAAAGTCCCCCAAAACGTCTAAAAATCTTCTGTAAATAATGTGGAGGAGTTTTGCCAAGTTTGGACACAAAATCACCAAGTAGGAAACAAAATCTCGATTTTTCAGAGTTTGGCTTGTCGATCGATCGCGGAAACATTCTGGACAAAATAACCAAATTTTTCATATCCGTGATCGATCTTCGTCATTTCCCGATCGATCGCGGAAATCTTCTGGATGGTGGCGATCGATCTTCGTAAGTTGCCGATCGATCGCGGGTCAAAATCTCCAATCTTGCGATTTGGTCCCTCCTTTTCCATATTTAGCTCGGTTTGGTCCTTTTTAAGCAATTTAAGCCTATTTTACTCCACTCTTTTGCATTTGAACCTGGATTCCTAAAATATACAAATATATACCAAAACGTGTAATATTTTTTAGGAATCACTACAAAAACACATCTGATCATATATCAAATTAATTGTAAAAATCACACTTATCAATCCCTAGGCCCTCAACAGCCCAAAGAGCAACCACTGCTCTGATACCACTAAGTAAGGCCATCGCTACCTTAACCCGTTATTAGTGCATTATCACATATATTAGTGCATACATTCAGCCATTCTTATACATGCTTCTAGAGCATTAACATGCCATTATAAAAGTTTGACATCCATTCTCTTAACGTCCATTCCCATACAGTTCAACTTGCATAAGTATGCACCTCATAACACACTAACATGTTCTCAATTCATTATGCAATTCTCTTAATTAATTCCATGCAACACATAAATGAAAAGAGAAAAGCTCAAAACCTTTATACAAACCATATACACTTCAGAATGCTCAAATGCGAGCATTGAATGATTGAATGTATATCTAATGTATAAAGCATACTACTCAATACCAACATTGTCACCTCAGTCCTGGAAGCATTTACAATCAACAGCTTGAACTCAACTCCAGAGCCAATGTTGTACCTGTTCACCTGTCCCAACAGAAACAACCCATACACGGGGTGAGCATACCAATAACACTATCTCAATAACAGCAATACCACAATTCATGATTTACAGAATATAAAGCTGTAAATTTAAAAGATACTCCATGTATAGTAACATTATCACATGGGATCTCCCATGCTGTTCTTGTTCTCACAATAGCCAAAACCATCAAATTCCCAAAATCAGTTAATCATTACATTGATTAACTATGTCCATGCTCAAACCATTAATTCCATAATCAATTATAATTAAATCATTACACTAATGATTTACAGATATCACATATATCTCAACAATGATTCCATAGTTCATTACATCATATCCTCTTGCACGCTCAACAGCGGCAGCATTCTATCCTCTCGCACGCTCAACATTGACAGCATTATAACCGATGTCCGCTCAACAGCGACAACATCATAACCATTGCCCGCTAAATAGCGGCACCACATAATTATCAATGCACATCAAAATGATTGCAACAACCATATATTATTCATGCACATGACAATAATATATCTAACTATGCTCGTACGTCATACGTACCTTATAATCCAATAGCAAGAGCCAACCCTTGTCTTTGCCCCGAGATCCGGTGAATTATTGGCTAAACATAGTTAATAACTCACAATTAATTACGTGCACACAATCACATACCCAAGCAAGTAGTCAACCTCCAAATACATCATCAAGTCATGATGGTTAATCATTTAAGACTCGGGCGAAGCATGCATCGGTTCCATAACAAGCCAATATTTTTCCCTAAACCCGGCCTCTCGATCGATCGAGAGCCACATAAATTTTGGCAACAAAAATCGTTCTCGCTTGCTCGATCGAGAAGATTGCTCGATCCATCGCCCGACCTTCTGGATCGATCTGTTCTTTTGCTCGATCGATCGAACGCAGTGTTCATCGTCGTCAAATTTTGTTAACGACGCGCGATCGATCGGTGGCCCTTTGTCGATCGGTCGGCGAGCTCTATATCAGCAAATGGCATTTTTCAAGCTAAAACCCCCTGAATAACAATCTCAACACCTACTACATCACAGATCCTCAACAAGGAACAATAAATCCTCCCCAAAACACCACAACCCAAAATCTCTAAAATTCAAAAACTCATACCCAACTCTAAACATGCTCAAACTCTACAACACTACAATCAAAACAAAGGTAAATGCCAGGGGAAGAAGATTACCAAATTATCTTCGAGAAACCTCGCTCCGAGATCGAGCCTTGGTCAATTTTGCTCCAAGGGGAAAAAGGGAAGGGAAATGGAAGTGGGGGAGGGAGAGAGAAACGTGAGGGAGAGAGAGAAAAACGAAATGCCAACTGATTGAACACCGAGTCCACTTGGTATATATAGTACCAAGGCTCCAAAAAACCCGAGTCTCAAATACTCGCACCCTGACTCATTAAAAATCATCTGTGTTCATTAATTATCTCTCACTCACATGATATCAAAATCAGTCTATTTATTCCATTAAAATAAATATAACTTTCTAACTGAAATTCAAGTACGTAAATTCTTCAAAATATCCATAACATCAGTGGAAACATAAATTAAATTAATAATACTATTATTGAGTCATAGCAGCGACAACAGATTTACCAACCCCAAAAGTGGTGTTGTTCTTCGTTTTCGGCTTCTACCTCATTCTTATCTGGGAAGTGGATGTAAGGGGTGAGTGTTTAAGAAACACTCAACAAGTTGGGGCCAATCGTATGACAAATATATACACAATATAATTTTCAAAACATGTAATCAAAATCAGAACATAAACATTTATAAACACAGAACATAAACTGAACAGAATTTGCTCTTCCTCAGAGCCATAACAGGATTGAAACTTCATATCAGAGTAACATACCATATACTAAAGTAAGCCCAATAAATAATATAGTTTCCTTTTGGTACTGATATCAGTTCTCTAGACTTAACCATCATAGAGATAAGGTCAGGACATCGGATCACCCACGAATAAAGCATCTGGCGCACCATAACAACGGTTAACCACCGTATCAGGTCAGAGTAATGATTATAATCCCACCATATCAGGGTCAGAAACAAAGCTCGAAAACCGATTGGATTTCGATATTTAAATTGCTTCAAAATTATAGTCTTGATCATAAATACCATAGTTTCATAGTTTATAATTAAATCACATAATCGATTGAAATTTAAAGCATACTTATAATTTCAAAATGAAAGAACAATTTTAAACAAAAGCCCACTTACAGATTGAAGATGATTTCTAGATGCGTTGAACGGGTTCCGAGTTGCAAAAGTGGTGCGAGCTTCCGCCTCCTTTGCTTAAATATTCAAAATTGTGTGTATGAGTGTGTGTAGGATTTTTCAAAAATTATGGCTGAATAACAGAGCCAATTTCTCGAAATCTTGCTTGCACTTTAGTTAGATTTGATTTTGTTGTGTTGTATTCATAAGATGCAATCGCATGAATTTTGTTTCCAAAATAATGATAATCTTCAATTGATAGAAGATTTGACATAATTGTTGCACTTTCCATTGGTATAGATTTTGGCACAATTTTGGTGGGAGACGGGTCTTCACATCCCTCCATCCTTATTGAAAGTTTCGTCCTCGAAACTTGAGTCGATCTGATCCGGGAAAAGATAGGGGTATTTCTCTCGCATCTTTTCTTTTGGTTCCCAATTGCCTCTATCTCTGTATGGCTTGGCCATTGAACTTTGACGTATGGAATGATCCTTCGCCTTAAACCTTGGTCCTTTGAATCCAAAGATCCACTTCTTCATATTTCAGATTTTTGTTCAAGTTACCTTGAGCACCAGGGGCTCTACTTTAAGAATATGATTCAGATTAGCAATGTATTTTCTAAATTACGATACATGGGAGACATAATGAATCCTCGATAGGCTGGGTGGTAATGCTATTCTATAAGCTAACGTTCTCATCTTCTCTAAAACTTCATACGGTCCTTCATATATTGGATTCAACATTTCTATATTGTCGTGTGGAATAACACCCTTCATAAACTTTGGCACCGACTTCAAACTCTGTTAGTATTTGTATCAAGTTAGTCCAACTCTTTTGACGGTCTTGTGCCACCTTGAGCCGCTTTCTGGATGATTGTAACTTTGCTCACGATGGCTTGAACGAGTTCAGATTCATAGGAGTGATAGATATTTTCATCAGTAAAGGTCTTCAACGTCACCCTGATTTTACTATGTAAATATCCCTTGTTGGATCTTCTTAAATCTCTAAGTTGCCTAAAAAGATCCTAAATTTATGTTTCTCTAACATGTATCCAAAATATCTTGAAGTTTTATTTCTTTAAAATATCATAGTTCTGATTCTCTAATTTAAGCCTTTTGAATTTTAGTTTCAAGAATGACGAAGATGGAATCGAATCAAATTGGATAGGCATTTCCATCAAAATGAATAGATTTCTAATTCATCGTGAAAATGATATTCACATCAATTCAACTAAGTAAAACGATTTGGATAACATGAGTATGTTATTGATTTTGGTCATATAAATGAGGTAATAAATCTGAAATGCAATTGGCTTAGCAAAATAGATTCTAAAAAAAAAAAATTGAGACCTATTAGTTAAGCAAATGAATCGGCCAAGTCAAATGGTACAATCATGAGCTGAATCAATTGTTACGAGACATAGATAACTGAGTGGTCGACGTAAATGATATCAACGATTGATCTGGCAAAGTTGATAAAGTCAATCTCGTGATAAGAACAAAAAATAAATAATTGGACTTTAAATAGGATGAACAAATGTTCTAGCAAAGAATATTGGATCATCAAATACTAAACGGGTGATAGAAATATATTAACAAATAGGTGAGATTGAGAATCAATTAAAATCATTCATCTGATTGACTAACATGACTAAAATAAAAATAATCAAAATTGTCTGAATAGACATTCTCAAAGAAACGTCGGTGACAAGGTAACCAAAATAAATTCGTATATTACTGAACAACATAGTAAAACTTGGATTAGAGGATTGATTGTGTCGCAGTCAATAGGAATTTCAGTTCCTTGGCCTTGTCATAGTATGCACTTCGTCTTGATTCAGATCTCTTCTTAGTTCGATATTCTTGTTGTACCAGTCAACTACATTATGATGTTTATCTAACCAAATTATTCCTTAAAAAAATAGCGTTGAATTCCATCAGATCAGCTGTGAATATTCTTTCACTTGTACTACACTGGAGCTTCGATGTAGATTACGCAGCGTCTTTAATGTTTCACTAAGCGTATATGGCTTAAGAATAGCAGAGACAAAATTCTAAGGTATCATATAGGTTCATAATGAAAAAAATGTTCAAAAGAATATTAAGGACAAGCTTGCTTGAAGAGAATAAGCTGAAAGAAATTAATTAAATTTTCAAAGAAAATACTAAGATGCTAAAAGTATAATACTAATATTCTTATTACAATGATTCGTGAGACAGGTTTATTTCTTTTACGAACCATAAATGTATATAACCCTAGGCACGAGTTGCTATAATATTTATCCTAAAATAATTTCCTAATAACGTTAAAAAATTTAAGAGACTAATTTCAACCAATAATAACATTAACCTAAGCCCAAAATGTCATAACTTATATTCAAATTATGGAGATATATATCTAAATTACGTGTCCCAATAAAAGGATTTACGAAATAAGAATCGAATAATAATAGGAAGAGATCTAAGGTTGTTGCTAATTTCATAAGTTACCTCAATTCCATAAGAATTACTAAAATGTTGAATTAGTATTCCAAAGAATCAGAAAGACATATTCTTGACTATTCGAGTTCTCCCGGAACTTTACCCAAAAATAATGAGAAATACGTTTTAGCTTACATTTCCCAATAATATATGACTTAAGTCCTAATCCTCTAATGAGAGGGAAAAAAATAGGACATTTCAAGAATTTGGTCTGAAACGGTTGGGAAGGAGTGATAGTCTGGATTAGGAAAATCTGGAAACAATGTTTTTTTTTTTTTTCAATTGATGACAAAACGAAAGAAATGAATCTTGGTGTGACGATGGCGGATAAAATCGAAAGATGAATTTTTCGCCCTTTTAGGGTTAATGTGGCGAGAAATGTGTTTTAAGGTTCTAGGTCCGCAGCTTCAATCGGTCAATTGGTATTCGACCGGTGAATGAAACTTAGAATTGATGGTGGTTCGGCTAGCGGTGGCAACGACAGGTGGCTGCAGTTCCTAGATATGTGATACCCCGGTAATTGTCCCGGTGCAGTTTGGACCGGATTCTATGGGCTCGACCCGATTTGACAAGATACCAGAGACCATCCTACCTTGGCCCATTTTCCTGGACCCATTATGCTTAGGGCCCATTTAATTAACTAATTATTGGGCCCAGTTTGGATTATTTCATTAAAGGCCCATTAGGGGTGATAGGAAGGGGGATTTTTTTCATGGCGGAGGAGGCTGCTGGATCTTTCTTCCCAAGGGGATTTCTGATTTTCTTCCTCCATTATTGCACAAGAAGTATTATGAATTCATTGTTACCAGATCGAACCAAAAATTGAGGTAACAATTGGCGCCGTCTGTGGGAAAATCGAGCTAAGATGTTGATGCTGAGAGACGAAAATTATCGTCTGAGAAAAAGAAGAAAAAAAGCCCTCTTCCGAGTTCCGACCTCTTCCTCTCGGGCCCTCGGCACTTCGATATCTAGGGTTTCATCACCTTCTATAGAGGAAAAACCAGAGAAGCAGGGCATTTTTTGGGAAGATGAGTTTCTTGGGTTTTTCAAGAATCCAAATTTGGTTGGGCGACAGACTTGTGGCTGCCGTTCAGCTGTGGAGCTGTGTTGTGGGCTCTGCAAGGATGGTTTGGAGTGAGGTGTGCATGGTTCTGGACGACGTTGGACAGCATGTGCGGCGCAACTTTGGGCCGCCGAATAACTGGGGGGGTGTGGCGGCTGCCTTGGGCTGATGCTCGCGCAGCGGCGGCCGCGATGCGTTTTTTAGGGCGGCTGACATGCATCACTATCTTCATTGAAATTTATCCCTTTCTTGCACGCTTTCATGCTCTGGTGTGGCTGTATTATTCAGTTCTTTTTTGTCTCTCACGTTTCTTCGAACTCAATAAATGGAAGAGCTCGGAATTGAGATAAGGGGCTTAGATTACATCAGAGCAGCATAGGCTTTGGTTTGAGAGAAACCAGTCATGATGGAGATCGTGTGCGGTTTGGCTACACTCAATGCATCGAGTGGTGAATGGAGGAACAGAGGACGGGCCAGTAGAGGATATACGAGCTCGGCTCGCTACTACCGTATTTGCTGGTCATCCTCGGACAAGTGGCATCTATCGATCACGGTTGGAATCAGTATGGCGTAGGAGAGGGGAGATGATATTGCTTGTGGGAGATGTAGGAACCTTCACCTAGGTTTAATGATAGAAGGGAGAGAAAGATATAAAAATGGTGAATAGAGATATTTTACGAGATGCTTGAGCAATATGGGTCGAGTTCACTGGTTAGTGCTTGAGGTGAAGGATGATAGGGTTCCGAAAAAGGAGAGAAGATTCAAGAATTTCTGTACATTGTGCCGATTTTCCAAGTCTGCCGCAGCTGTGCTCTCCTCTTCGGCAATGGCGCGGTTTTGTGGGCTGTGCGGTGGGGCTGTTTTACCCGTTGATGGGCTGCATCGAGGCTGGCAATAGCTATGGCGGTGTGATTTTTGGCGGTGGTGTATGATCTGCTAATCTTCATATCATCTGTTGTGAGTAAGGTGGAAGACGTCTCCTTGGCTATCTTCCAAATCTCTTGGACTGTTTTGCATCTACACGCTGATAGTGGCCGAGGCGCACATACAAGATTTAGGCGTGGTGCAAGCCCCATGAAAAAGAAGGGTCAGGTGAAGCTCTTCTATGCTCGACCACTTCAAAAGATAAGTCTTCACCTTTATATTATATGCTTATCCATAATGATGCATTAAAATTTATATAAAGGTAAACTGGAGACAGTTCGTTCGTACATGCAATGCCTGGACATTATTATATTATATATTGTATACATACTATTGGGTTTATTCACCTTAGTTTATTCAAAGTTGCTGCTAATTTATGCAACTATTTCGAGAAGAAGTTAAAAATATATTTTAGTAATATACACTTGGTGCTATGCTTTCAACTGAGAACAGACCTTAGAAGAGGCCCATGCCCTGCAACTTAGTCTTTACGCAACTTTTACACGCTATTATCTTAACTTCCTAGTGCTTTACGAAGGATTGTTTAAAATAAAAGAAAGAAAAATCATTTGTTTCCTCGGACTTCAATTTTTTGACCTCTGCAGTGTAGTATTCTCTCAAGACAAAAGCAAGCTCGGGCATGCGATCTCGCAGTAAGGCCTTATTCATCAGCTTGAGATTTTTATTTGTTCTGGATTTTGGGTTAACTTATTCGGATGTGGTGTATTGATGTGGATGTTCGGGAGTGGTGTGTGAGTGTGGGAGTTGAGATGATGAGATATGTCATGGTCCGCCCAGACATGTGTGGCCATGGTCAGCCCAGGCGCACGAGATGAGGAGAAAAAGCTAATGGTCCGCCCTGGCTACTATAAAAGTTATGGTCCGCCCTGACTATGAAAGCTAATGGTCCGCCCTGGCTACTATAAAAGTTATGGTCCGCCCTGACTATGAAAGCTAATGATCCGCCCTGGCTACTATGAAAGCTAATGGTCCGCCCTGGCTACTATGAAAGCTAAGGTCCGCCCTGACTACTATGAAAGTTAAGGTATCGCCCTGACTATGAAAGTTAAGGTCCGCCCTGACTACTATGAAAGTTAAGGTATCGCCCTGACTATGAAAGTTAAGGTATCGCCCTGACTATGAAAGTTAAGGTACCGCCCTGACTACGATGAAAGTTAAGGTATCGCCCTGACTATGAAAGTTAAGGTACCGCCCTGACTACGATGAAAGTTAAGGTATAGCCCTGACTGGGAAAATTAAGTTCCACCCAGGCACAATTTTATTGGATAGTCTGCCCCGGAGTTCGAATCAGATGAGAATCATTCGCTCATATTTATTATCTGGAGTCCAGACCGGACATGTCTTATCTGCTCATATTTATTCTCCGGGATCAGATGAGATGAGCTTTATTTGCTCAACATTTTATCATCTCAAGAGCTCAAGTCATCTGTCACTTTGAAAATTCAGATGAGCTATATCTCCTACGCGCATTTATTATTATGGAGTTCAATATGTACGAGTTGTATGTGCTCAGTTTATTATTTCTGGAGCTCAGGTCGGGCGAGACTTATATGCTCAGTTTATTATTTCTGGAGCTCAGGTCGGGCGAGCTGTATGTGCTCAGTTTATTATTTCTGGAGCTCAGGTCGGGCGAGACTTATATGCTCGGTTTATTATCTTCGGAGTTCAGACAGATTAACAGGTCAGCCCTGCGCGGTTAACAGCTCGGATTTATTAGTTGTCCATGGATCATTTTTGGAGTTCAGTTGTATTCTATTTGCTCAGCACGGCATATTTATTAACTCTGGATGTCCATACGTTTATTAGCTCTGGAGTTCGACGGGTTTTATCCGCTATGGAACTAAGCTAAGATTTATTGATTATGGAGTTCAGGCGAGCATTATGTGCTCTTATCTATCGTGTGGAGTTCAGCTCAGCTCAGACCAACATTATAGCTCATATATATTTCTTCGGAGCTTAGATCAGGTCGGATAGGTATTATTTTCTCATACATTATCTCAGGAGCTCAGGTTGGACGATTATTCTCGCATTTATTTGCTCAGGTCGGCCAACAAAGATAAACAGTCCGTATTTGTTTTATCTACTCGGAACATTTCTTATTTCTGGAGTTCAGATATATACTTATTTGCTACTCAGCTCAGTTTTATCACCTCGGGTCTCTCGATCACCTTTGTCAGCTCGGAACTCTCGATTATTGTAGCTTCAGTTCGGATTCCTACTGCCCAGTATGACCTACTATTATTGACAGAAGCTCAGTACCGTGATTACATCGGTTCCTCGTATGGGCTTTACGAGCCGCCTATTTTATCAAGGATCGACATTCGAATTATCATGGATCTACCGACAGCGTGACTTGGGAACTCGGCACGGCGCAAGGTCACATCATGCTTTGCCATTTAAAGGACTACCGATCCGGGTCCTCACCTAACCAGTTGGAGTCGATACAGCGCTACTCTAGCTCGACTAGAGGGGGATACTCATGATACCCCGGTAATTGTCCCGGTGCAGTTTGGACCCGGATTCTATGGGCTCGACCCGATTTGACAAGATACCAGAGACCATCCTACATTGGCCCATTTTCCTGGACCCATTATGCATAGGGCCCATTTAATTAACTAATTATTGGGCCCATTTTGGATTATTTCATTAAAGGCCCATTAGGGGTGATAGGAAGGGGGATTTTTTTCATGGCGGAGGAGGCTGCTGGGTCTTTCTTCCCAAGGGGATTTCTGATTTTCTTCCTCCATTATTGCACAAGAAGTATTATGAATTCATTGTTACCGGATCGAACCAAAAATTGAGGTAACAATATGAATTTTCGTATCCCTTCGTTAATTTTTTTTTTTTTTTGTTTTTTTTAGTTATTTAGAGTAATTGATTGATTCGTTAAGAAATTTTCTAGTTACCAAATCATCGTTATTCGACTCCTTCCCGACCAAATTTTGTTTGTTTGTTTTATATATAATTTGTTAAGCATTATTATTCCTTATTATTTTCAACTTTTTCCCAAAAAAATCATAACCTAATCATTGATCGGTTCAAAAAGCGCAACTTAACTGCAACGTCTAATCCTAAAAGAATCATAACTTAATTACTATAAAAGTTCCTAATAACTAATTCCAGTTATTATTATTATTATTATTATTGTTGTTGTTTATTGTTTTAAATTTGGTAAACATCACTTCCTTATAACCTTAACATTCCCACAAATCAGTCAATTAGTCAACTATTTGCATAGCAATTTAAATAGGAAAATTGCAAATAGGTGCTGTTTACAGAAACTTATTACAAACAAATCTGCAAAAAAAAAAACTTCTTACCAAAAAATACACTTAGGAGAAAATTATATTCACATAAGTCCATTTTTTTAACTATTGGTTTGAAAATGTGTTTTTTAGTTACCAAAATACCCTTCAGTTGAAAACATCCAAAACCTAATTTCAGATCTTTATTTTCTTCCTCATCCCGTCGCCCCACACCTTAAATTTTTCTGCTGAAATTTTCCGGCGATTCTCAGATCATTATTTTCTTCATCATCTCGTCACCTCATCTAGTCGCTTCATCCCTAAAAAGTATTTGCTAAAATGTTCTGTACATGAAATATGTTTGAATCGAATCATCTAAATTTTCGTAGCATTTGGAATCTTTTTGAATCGAAGAAGATCTCGGACTAGTCTGCAATATAATTTTCGGATCTGCCATGCGCATTTCATCGTGTGTGTGTGTGTATACTGTGTGTGTATGTGAATTATAAATTTGAATACCGATGCTAAATTATAGATATCGAAAGTGTGGGGTCTTCCCACGTTAACAGTGATTAAGATACATAAGAAGGACTAATCCTGCATTAAGGTAACATCTTAAGGTTTTTGGTTGTTACACGAGCTAACAGGATTACAGGCCAAAATACAAAACTTCAAAAAAATAATTCATTACATTCTAAAAGAATGTCATTTAGATTTACACTACTCCTAGAGTAGATACTAATCATAACTTGAATCCTATACATTCCTGTGCCCCTCGTAGCTCACTGCCTCAACCCAACCCTTAGTTCTTCCGTCCAAAAGTGTACCTACAGGGACAACACATCATGAGCATATATAATCTTACTTAACATCATAAAACATCATAGTAAATGCATGAAACATTGGTTAAGTAAATATGCTGGTTATTCATTCACTTCTTATTGTTGTCCCTGATTTAAAATCATGCATATGGGGCATCTTACCCCCGTGGCATCTTACCACAATATCATCGTATGGCCTCTTACCATATGGGGCATCTTACCCCGTGGCATCTTACCACAATACATCGCATGGCCTCTTACCATGTGGGGCATCTTACCCCGTGGCATCTTACCACAATACATCGCATGGCCTCTTACCATGTGGGGCATCTTACCCCCCGTGGCATCTTACCACAATACATCGCATGGCCTCTTACCATGTGGGGCATCTTACCCCCCCCCCCCCCCGTGGCATCTTACCACAATTACATCGTATAAATGTCATCATATAAGCATCGTATAAGCAATAAACATCGTATAAGCTTCATCGTGTAAACATCGTATAAACATCATCGTGTAAACATCGTATAAACATCGTCATTTCATCGTGAATACTCATGCAATAAAAGCATAGTTGTAGTGTAAAGATGTGTGTTACCGTCCGATGCCCGTACGTCTCTTACGTACCTTTTCAAAAGGAGGAGGAGTCAACAGACTTTATCTCCTTGATGGTGCCGGTACCTGGGATGGTTCTACAAGACCACATAATACCATATTAGATGCCTCAAAACCATCTTACATCATAAACTTAACAAAATAAAACATCATCATATTTTTCAACTTTCTGCCTCTCTCGATCGATCGGCCCTAGGTCTCGATCGATCGAGACACTGTGCACAAATAGTGCCTTAGCATTCTGCCTCGCTCGATCGATCGAACATTTTACCGATCGATCGAGGAGCTTCACCGATCGATCGAGAAATCCTTCGATCGATCGGCACCAAAATTTTGAAAACATGCTTAGACCTTCTGTCTCGCTCGATCGATCGGGACCAAATCTCGATCGATCGAGAGCTCTGAAAAATCGCGATTTTCCCAGATTTTTGAGCACCTCTTTTCATACCATCTTTTCTACTTCATAACACATCTTTCATGCTGAAACAAACATGTGAAGAACTTCATAAAATATCCATGTAAGCTCTTAAATCAAAGGTTTATCAAAACCTAAGCTAACATGCATCATAACATCATCATAATCTTCATCCTCAACCAACTTTACAGAAAAACAGAGTATGTTCTTCTTTGCCCAGATTTTCGAGCACATAGCTTCATAACTAGAAATCTACCACATAAATCATGTAAAATGCTCAAACAACCTTGCTAGAAGTTACATAAAACTACCATGTAAGCATCTCTACCAAGGTTCCACCCAAACCTATACCTATCATGCAGTAAAACATCCCACCAAAACCATACCCAACCCAAAAACAGAGTATGAAGTCTTACCCCCTTTTTCCTCCTCAAATTGGCAAGCTTTTTGCACAAAGATTCACAGCCTCTTTCCTTCTCTAATCTGCAGTTCCAGGGACGAAAAGAGAGGGAGAAGGAGGTGGAGGGAAATGATTGCAAGACAATGGTCATAGCATGGGTTGGGGCAAGTGGAGGTATGGGTGTTAAACAAGTGGGTTGCCAAGTGGGGGATGGGTGGTGGCCGAGTTGTGGGGGTGGGGTGGTGTGGTTGGGGTGCCATGTGGTGTTTAATTGTATCCCGGTATATAGTACGATGTATTAAAATATCCTCACTCGATATTTTCTAATTTCATTTAATTAATACATCCCTTAAAACACCCAACATGTTCCCCACATCATATCATCATAACATAAATCGTGGCCCCCAATTTAAATACACCACAACCCTTAAACACATCATAATTTATCATCGTAGAACATAATCATATCACATTTCGGGGGTATTACATTACTCCCCTATTTATAAGATTTCGTCCTCGAAATCCACATGCATCATCATATCGAAACTAAACATAAAAACATACCAGAGAATAGTTCCGGATAGTGCTGCACCATATGCCGTTCCGTCTCCCACGTAGCCTCCTCGACGCCCCGACGATCCCACTGAACTTTGACCATCGGTATAACTTTGCTTCGTAGTCTGCGATCCTCTCGATCCAGAATTCTGATAGGTCGTTCCACGTAGGACACATCTGAGTCTAACTGTACTTCCGTAGGCTCGGAGATAACTTTCCCCGCATCCCAAAATGAACCACACCCCTGAAGGGCGAGATCTTTAAGAAGACCCTGTCTCCTAACTGGAATTCTAGCGGTCGTCGCCGCTTATTGGCATAGGCCGCTTGCCTATCTTGGGCCGCTTTCATCTTTTCGTATCATCTTAATCTTACCTTCTATATCCTTGATCATATCTGGTCCTCCGACCGCTTTGCTAGTCAAGTCCTCCCAATACAGCGGTGATCTACATCGTCGTCCATACAGAGCTTCAAAAGGGGCCATTTGAATGCTCGCTTGATAACTGTTGTTATAGGAGAACTCCACCAGCGGCACTGAATCCTGCCACGGAGTATCAAACTCCAAAATACATGCCCTCAACATGTCTTCGAGCGTCTGAATGGTACGCTCTGTTTGGCCGTCTGTCTGAGGGTGATAGGCCGTACTCAGTCTCACCTCTGTGCCCAAAGCTGTCTGAAGACCCTCCCAGAAATGTGAAGTAAACCTCGGGTCCCTGTCAGACACTATCGAGACTGGAATACCATGCAATCTCACCACATCCCGTATATACATTTGGGCCATCTTTAAGTATGTATACGACATACTGTAAGGGATGAAATGAGCCTTCTTCGTCAGCCTATCTACGATCACCCAGATCGCATCAAATCCTGAGGTCGTCCTTGGCAAGTGGGTTACGAAATCCATAGATATATGCTCCCACTTCCATTCAGGCACCTCTAAGCTCTTCAGCTCTCCACCAGGCCTCTGCCTCTCTGCCTTTACCTGCTGGCAGATCAAACATCTTTTAACAAAAATGATTACCTCACGCTTCATGCGTCTCCACCAGAATTGATCGCATAGATCTTTGTACATCTTCTTTCCCCCTGGGTGGATACTGAAACGACTACTGTGAGCCCGCTCCAATATTCCTCTACGCAGTCCTGGTGCATCTGGGACTACCCATCGGTTGCCCAGTCTCAAAGAATCATCCTCAGCCACTCTGAACTTGGATGGCTGACCCTGAAGTATCAATGATGTCCATCTCTGAACCTCACTATCTGACTTCTGGGCCTTCCTGATTGCCTCAAATATATCTGGCTCCGCCAATAAGGTCGACACTCGCACAGGCGACGTGTCTACATCGAAGTCATATCCCAGATGGCAGTAAGAAGTCATCAAAGCTGACAAACACATGACATCCTCTGCCGTACTCTTCACCTTCCGACTTAAGGCATCTGCTATCAGGTTCGCTTTACCTGGATGGTACTCAATTTCACAATCATAGTCTTTGAGCAAATCCATCCACCTTCTTTGCCTCATATTCAACTCTGCCTGAGTGAATAAGAACTTCAGGCTCTTATGATCCGTAAATATAGTGAAAGACGTGCCATACAAGTAATGCCTCCAAATCTTCAAGGCAAAAATGATGGCCCCCAATTCCAAATCATGCACTGGATACCTGGCTTCATGTGGCTTCAGTTGCCTCGATGCATAAGCTACCACATGCTTATCTTGCATCAACACACAGCCCAAACCCTGTAATGACGCATCCGTATACAAGGCGAAATTCTTATCTTCAGACGGAATCACCAGCACAGGCGCTGTAGTCAAACGACGCTTCAGCTCTTGGAAGCTTTCCTCACAAGCTTCAGACCAAAAGAAGGGGACTCCTTTCTGAGTCAGCTGTGTCAGGGGTTTGGCAATCTTCGAAAAACCCTCGACGAAACGTCGGTAATATCCTGCCAAACCGAGAAAACTCCTTATCTCAGGTACAGAAGTGGGTGCAGCCCACTCCATCACAGCTTCAATCTTCCTTGGATCCACAGATATCCCGTGGCTAGATATGACATGGCCTAAGAATACCACGCTGTCCAACCAGAACTCGCACTTGCTAAGCTTTGCATACAACTGATGATCCCTAAGGATCTGAAGCACTGTCCTCAAGTGCCTTACATGCTCTTCTTCAGTCCGAGAGTAAATAAGTATGTCGTCAATGAAGACTATGACGAACTGATCCAAATATGGCTGGAACACCCTGTTCATCAAAATCATGAAGACAGCTGGGGCATTCGTCACCCCAAAAGGCATGACCAGGAATTCATAGTGCCCATATCTAGTCCTGAAAGCCGTCTTCTGAACATCATCTTCTCTTACTCGAATCTGATGGTACCCCGACCTCAGATCGATCTTACTGTAGAGCCTCGTACCCTGCAACTGATCGAACAAGTCATCGATCCTCGGGAGTGGATACTTGTTCTTTACTGTAGCTTTGTTCAACTGCCTACAGTCAATGCATAGACGCATCGACCCATCTTTCTTCTTAACAAATAAGACAGGCGCACCCCATGGCGATACGCTAGGGCGTATGTAGCTTTTGTCTAGGAGCTCTTGCAATTGAATCTTTAGCTCTCTTAGCTCCGCTGGTGCCATCATATACGGGGCACGAGAAATTGCAGACGTCCCTGGTAGCAACTCAATCCCAAACTCGACCTCTCTCGTCGGTGGGAATCCGGGAATCTCCTCCGGAAAGACATCAGGAAACTCTGCCACTACGGGCACATCCTCAACCTTTAATTCCTTCCTCTTATCCGTCATATCAACAGCATAGATAAGATATCCTTCATGACCTCGTTCCAATAGCTGTGTCATCTTGACAGCAGATACTAACGGAATCTTCGGACGGGAACCATCCCCATAAAATGTCCACTGGACTCCCAATACAGATCTAAATCGTACAGTCCTCTGCCTGCAGTCTACCACTGCCTGATACTTGTTCAGAACATCGATGCCCACAATGCAATCGAAGTCTGTCATTCCCAGCACAATCAAATCTGATCTTAGCTCATTATCCTCAAAATAAATGAGGCCATCATAGACAATCTGATCCGTAGTCAAACTTCTTCCAGCGCGGGTCGAGACCATAAGAGGCATGGGGGACGGAGAAGTGCATATGTGGTGCCTTTCGACAAAACTCGACGACACAAAAGAGTGTGACGCACCTGTGTCTATCAATATAAGAGTAGGGTGCGTAAATAAAAGACACGTACCCGCTATAACTTCCTCCGGGGCCGCTGTAGCCTGCTCCCTCATCAAAGCATACACCTGTCCCTGAGGTGGCCCCGCGGGCTGACCTCCATACTGTCTTGGCACAAAAGGTGGCCGGTGTTGTGCCGTTCTGTCCGCAGGTCTCCCCGTAGAGCTCTGTTGTCTTCCCCTGTTGGGACACCGTCGAGCAAAGTGGCATCTGTCGCCACAGACATAACATCCTACGCAGTCCTTTGCCAAATGTGGTTGCCCACAAAGAGTGCACTGAACTCTTCCAGATCTGCCTCCCTGAGACTGTCCTCTCCCAGATGGAGCATCATTTCTACCTTTCCCTTTCCATCGATTCTCGGGCCTCTTGCCACTGAATCTCGATGCTGAAGTGTTCCCCCTAGGTTTAAACTGATCACCCCTGGGCTTCAAATTGTCAGAAGTGGATCTCTGAGGGGGTGCTGGAGGTGGCACTGCATCGGAATATGCACCAACTCCCAGTTCAGCTAGCTCAGCTTGTGAGAGTGCATCATCAAAACAGGCAGGGCCATAAGTGATCACCCTGTCATATAGTTCAGGCCTCAAGCCCTTCATGAAGTTCCGCATCTTCGCTTGAGTGCTTGCAGCAATGTGTGGCACATATCGTAGTAAGGAACAGTAATGTAGAGCATAGTCAGATACAGGCATGGTACCTTGTCTTAAACTGGTAAACTCATCCTCTTTGGCCTGTCTTGCAGCGGCTGAGAAATAGCGGTTTAGAAACCGCGTTTATCTTCCAATTCACTTCCTGTCCCAGAGCCTCTTGCTCAATCACTGTGGTTTTCCACCACATCAATGCCTTCTTGGACAGCTGAAATTCTGCTAGCCGGATCCAGGCCGTCTTTGCACAAGGCGCTGCCACAAATATCTGTTCGATCCTCTCTAACCATTCCTCAGCTTTCTCTCCTGATTCAGTTCCCTCGAACATCGGAGGTCGATACATCATAAACTGAGCCAAGCTCAATTCCCCAGGTAGTAACTGCTGTTCAGAGGGTTCCTCTCCCAAGGCTGGTGGTGGCAATGGGTTCGTACGCCCAGCACTTGCATTTACACTAATGGCGTCACCCACTTCTATGTTTGTTGCCATGCTGCAACACAAGGGTTAATAACAACACCAAAAGCAATTCATAAAACTCATCGTTAGATAATTGAACATGTTAGTATAACATCTTCTTCTTTATGAATAACATACATATAAACATGTCCAAAAGTAAGCACATAGCTAACTTATTGCTAAGGCTACCCTTCACTCATTCCCGAGTTATCTAACCACTGCTCTGATACCACTAATGTGGGGTCTTCCCACGTTAACAGTGATTAAGAGACATAAGAAGGACTAATCCTGCATTAAGGTAACATCTTAAGGTTTTTGGTTGTTACACGAGCTAACAGGATTACAGGCCAAAATACAAAACTTCAAAAAAATAATTCATTACATTCTAAAAGAATGTCATTTAGATTTACACTACTCCTAGAGTAGATACTAATCATAACTTGAATCATATACATTCCTGTGCCCCTCGTAGCTCACTGCCTCAACCCAACCCTTAGTCCTTCCGTCCAAAAGTGTACCTACAGGGACAACACATCATGAGCATATATAATCTTACTTAACATCATAAAACATCATAGTAAATGCATGAAACATTGGTTAAGTAAATATGCTGGTTATTCATTCACTTCTTATTGTTGTCCCTGATTTAAAATCATGCATATGGGGCATCTTACCCCCGTGGCATCTTACCACAATATCATCGTATGGCCTCTTACCATATGGGGCATCTTACCCCGTGGCATCTTACCACAATACATCGCATGGCCTCTTACCATGTGGGGCATCTTACCCCGTGGCATCTTACCACAATACATCGCATGGCCTCTTACCATGTGGGGCATCTTACCCCCCATGGCATCTTACCACAATACATCGCATGGCCTCTTACCATGTGGGGCATCTTACCCCCCCCCCCGTGGCATCTTACCACAATTACATCGTATAAATGTCATCATATAAGCATCGTATAAGCAATAAACATCGTATAAGCTTCATCGTGTAAACATCGTATAAACATCATCGTGTAAACATCGTATAAACATCGTCATTTCATCGTGAATACTCATGCAATAAAAGCATAGTTGTAGTGTAAAGATGTGTGTTACCGTCCGATGCCCGTACGTCTCTTACGTACCTTTTCAAAAGGAGGAGGAGTCAACAGACTTTATCTCCTTGATGGTGCCGGTACCTGGGATGGTTCTACAAGACCACATAATACCATATTAGATGCCTCAAAACCATCTTACATCATAAACTTAACAAAATAAAACATCATCATATTTTTCAACTTTCTGCCTCTCTCGATCGATCGGCCCTAGGTCTCGATCGATCGAGACACTGTGCACAAATAGTGCCTTAGCATTCTGCCTCGCTCGATCGATCGAACATTTTACCGATCGATCGAGGAGCTTCACCGATCGATCGAGAAATCCTTCGATCGTTCGGCACCAAAATTTTGAAAACATGCTTAGACCTTCTGTCTCGCTCGATCGATCGGGACCAAATCTCGATCGATCGAGAGCTCTGAAAAATCGGGATTTTCCCAGATTTTTGAGCACCTCTTTTCATACCATCTTTTCTACTTCATAACACATCTTTCATGCTGAAACAAACATGTGAAGAACTTCATAAAATATCCATGTAAGCTCTTAAATCAAAGGTTTATCAAAACCTAAGCTAACATGCATCATAACATCATCATAATCTTCATCCTCAACCAACTTTACAGAAAAACAGAGTATGTTCTTCTTTGCCCAGATTTTCGAGCACATAGCTTCATAACTAGAAATCTACCACATAAATCATGTAAAATGCTCAAACAACCTTGCTAGTAGTTACATAAAACTACCATGTAAGCATCTCTACCAAGGTTCCACCCAAACCTATACCTATCATGCAGTAAAACATCCCACCAAAACCATACCCAACCCAAAAACAGAGTATGAAGTCTTACCCCCTTTTTCCTCCTCAAATTGGCAAGCTTTTTGCACAAAGATTCACAGCCTCTTTCCTTCTCTAATCTGCAGTTCCAGGGACGAAAAGAGAGGGAGAAGGAGGTGGAGGGAAATGATTGCAAGACAATGGTCATAGCATGGGTTGGGGCAAGTGGAGGTATGGGTGTTAAACAAGTGGGTTGCCAAGTGGGGGATGGGTGGTGGCCGAGTTGTGGGGGTGGGGTGGTGTGGTTGGGGTGCCATGTGGTGTTTAATTGTATCCCGGTATATAGTACGATGTATTAAAATATCGTCACTCGATATTTTCTAATTTCATTTAATTAATACATCCCTTAAAACACCCAACATGTTCCCCACATCATATCATCATAACATAAATCGTGGCCCCCAATTTAAATACACCACAACCCTTAAACACATCATAATTTATCATCGTAGAACATAATCATATCACATTTCGGGGGTATTACAGAAAGTCTGTTGGTATATATATTTTTTGACTGATGCATATGGATGAAGAAGTAAGGTATGCATTGGTGTCCGTGCTTGTTTGCTCATTTTCGAAATTTACAGTTTGACAGCAAGATGTTGCAACGAAGAAGATGACCCAGAGAAAAAATAACTGATGCACGAAAATTATAAAAAGTAACTGGTGCACGAAAATCATAAAAAGTATTTGGTGCACGAAAATCATAAAATGTATCTGGTGCACGAAAATATAACATTGGTGCACGAAATCATAAAAAATAACTGGTGCACGAATGATTAAAAAGTAACCGTTACACGAAAATTATAAAACAATAACTGGTGCACGAAAATAATAAAAAGTAACTGGTGCACGAAAATATAACATTGGTGCACGAAAATATAACCTTGGTGCACTAAAATATAACACTGATGCACGAAAATACAACACTGGTGCACGAAAATATAACCTTGGTGCACTAAAATATAACACTGATGCACGAACATACAACATTGGTGCACTAAAATATAACACTGATGCACGAAAATTAACACTGGTGCATGAAAATATAACACTGATGCACGAACATACAACCTTGGTGCACTAAAATATAACACTGATGCATGAAATTAACACTGGTGCACGAAAATATAACACTGGTGCACTAAAATATAACACTGATGCACGAAAATACAACACTGGTGCACTAACTTTGTGTAAATTTTCGTGCACCAGTAGCTGATTTTAATTTCGTGCATCAGTAGCTGATTTTAATTTCGTGCATCAGTTACTGATTTTCAGTCTTTTCGTGCACCAGTTACTTTAAAAAATTTCATGCACCAGTTATTTTTTATAATTTTCGTGCACCAATTAATTTTTCGCTGGGTCATCTTCTTCGTTGCATGTTTCAGACTGTAAATTCTGAAAATGAGCAAAGAAGCATAGACATCAATGCATAATAACTAAAAAACAATAAATAAATAAATATATATATATATACACTCTTACACACATACACACAAACACACACATACTGGAATTGAAAAAAAAAATCTGGAACATAATGATGAAACGAAAAATCGAAGAGATGAAGAGAAAAAACTGTAAGAAACCGTAATTGACGAGAGAGATTTACGAGGAGATTTGAATCGCAGTGGTGAAAGAGATCGAACGAAATGCTGCAAGTAAGAGATTGAAATTTTTTAGATTGCCGTATTTTCTTATTAAGGGCACTTTTGTCATTTTAACCTAAAGTTGACTTAAATGATTGCAAGTTTTTTTCCTGAACTATGATGAATAAAGTTTTACCATTGGGTACCGGCCTGAATTTTCCCCAACTTAATTCCTAAAAGAAATAATAACCTCAATAATTCTAATTGATCTAGCAATTTCAATAATAATCCCAAATTGTTTTTTATTGTTTTTTTTTATAAAATTTAGTAAACAATATAATTCCCTTATAAGCTTAAATTTTTTTTAAAAAAAAGAAAACATAACTTAATTACTAATAACGTAAATGCATATTCCAATTATTATATATTTCATTTTACTTTATTTATTTATTTATTAATTATTATTAGCTAATTAAATGTTATTGTTTTTGGCTACACTTCGTATGACTAAATTTTTTTTATAAGGTATCGTATGTAATTGTTGTTATTAATTTATTTATATATTTTTTTATTTCCTTGTTAGATAGCTTTCCCAAAAGAATTTTCATGACTTACTGACTATAGGCATACCTTACGTTAATACTAATCCAAACTATATTTATTATGATTTATTTACTTAGTTTATTTTATTATTTTTATTTTTATTCAACTTAGTTATCAATCAATTAGTCAATTGTTTGAAAGTTTTGAGATGCTCCCCAACAGATTTTGATTTCTTTTTTTTCTTTTTTTTTTGTTTGTTATAATATAACTTCCCAAAAGTTGAACCTTACCATGGGAAGATATCACAATATCGAGATTTTGATCTTTCAACACCAGCACTAATTTTCATTTATTAATATTACCTTATTTTATTTATTATTTGGTAACCAATATTTCTTTCCTTATACGCTAATCTTTCCAAAAATAAAAAAAAATCACAACTTTTTCACTAATAAAGCCTAAGCAATCGACAATACTAATCCCCAAAAATATATATAACCTATCAATTTAGTATTTTTCTTTCCAAAAATACTACAATGTATTTTTATATCAAATCACAAAGAAGATAGTTTTAATTTTTCTTATTTATTTACAAACTAGTGGGGGTTATTATTGTAATACAACTATTCTACAAGGGAGACAAATATAATTGTTCAAACTAAAGATGGATTTGTAAAACAACTATTATACAAGAGATGCATATATAATTATCTCTTATTATTATTATTTTATAATATAAGTTGTAACATTTCCTAAATTATAACTTAATTACTATTGGAAAAGATCTTAGTAGCGTGAACAGTATTTCCATTTAATACTTGTGTTTTCTTATTATTATTATTATAAAGAGAAAAAATAATCTCTATTCCCATGATCAACAAACTGAACTTCATCTGATTATCTTAATTACTGTGAATCGATCTTTCCCCAAGGGGATTATGGAACCTGGTTCGCTCTGATACCACTTAATTGTCACGCCCCGAAATTGAGCATGTGACACCGGCATCGATTTCAAATACAATTCAAAATCAACAAGCCTTGAATTACATATTTTGAAAGAAAATCAGTCTCTTTATTCCATAAAAATAAATATATCTTCAATGAAATTCAAACAACGTAATTTGTTCAAAATATCATATAACATCAGCGGAAGAATAAATTAAATTAATAGTACTATTCTTGAGTCATAGCAGCGGCAACTGATTTACCAACCCTAAAAGTGGTGTTGTTCTTCGTCTTCGGCTTCTACCTCGTTCTTATCTGGGAGTGGAGGTAAGGGGTGAGTGTTTGGGAAACACTCAACAAGTTTGGGTCAATCGTATGACAAATATATACAAAATATAATTTTCAAAACATGTATCAAAAATAGAACAGAAACATATATAAACACAGAACAAAAACTGAACAGAATTTGCTCTTTCTCAGAGCCATAACAGAACTGAAACTTCATATCAGAGTAACATACCATATACTAAAGTAAGCCCAATAAATCATCTAGTTTTCTCCTAGTATCAGTTCTCTAAACTTAATCATCATATAGATAAGGTCAGAACATCGGATCACCCACGAATAAAGCGTCTGGCTCACCAGAACAACGTTAACCACCGTATCAGGTTAGAGTAACAGTTATAATCCAACCGCGTCAAGGTCAGAAACATAGCTTGAAATTTCTTACCAATCGGATTTCGATATTTAAAGTGCTTCAAAATTATTGTCTTGATCATAAATACCAGAGTTTCAAATTTTAAAATTACATCACAAATCGATTGAAATTTAAGCATACTTATGATTTCAAAGCGAAATAATGATTTTAAACAAAAGCCCTTACAGATTGAAGATGATTTCTAGACGCGTTTGAACGGATTCTGGGTTGCAAAAGTGGTGCAAACTTCCTCCTCCTTTGCTTGAATATTCAAAATTTTGTGTGTGGGTGTGTGTAGGATTCTTTTAAAATTATTGCTGAGTAGGAGAGCCAATTCTCGAAATCTTGGTTGCATTCTTTAGTGAGATATGATTTTGGTGTGTTGTAAGTCAAAAGAGAGCAAGATTGATATAAGATGCAGAATTTTGTTTCCATAAGTAATGATCATCTTTCTTTGATACAAGAGTCTAGCAAGCAAGAGCATAAGAGTTCTTCACAATATGTTAAAGAACAATATGAAGAACTTGATATATATTTAGAGAATATTTTGGAGCAATTCCTTCTACTTATCTTGCATGATGATTGTATTTATAGTGGTGCCTTTGACACTTATGACCCCTCCAAATTCGGAGCACGATCTGCCCATGATCATGGCATGATCAACTCATAACGGTCCGATAAATCCGCACACATTACTCTCCATTAATGCACGTTCAATCATCCGTGTTGACCAGTGGCTATGCTCTGGTCTTCCGCCGCTGTTTGATTATGTTGGTCGTGTCATGCTGATGTGCTTAGAAATAGACACCTTTAGTGGGTTTAGTTGACTACGATTTGGTATGTTTTGATAGCTAATTTGATACATATGTTACCTAATCGGATATTTGCTTGAACTTAGATGGAAACGAAGAAAACGAGCTAACAACGATGAACTAAGATCAAGTAATGTCTTAGAGAGCAAGATGAATCAAAGACGGAAGAGAAAATCAAAGAAAAAGAGCCACCGATCGATCGGTGGGAAGGTCCTAATCGAGTGGCAAAGTGCGTGCTTGAGGCAACAATTTTGAAGAGCTACCGATCGATCGGTAAACATGGAGCGATCTATCGGCAAAGAGAGTGACTTGAAAAATAAAAGCTAGAGCTACCGATCGATCAGTAAACATGGACCGATTGATCGGTAGGAGAATCCGAAAAAATAAATCGATCAGCTAGATTGTAGTAGTCCTTTCCCAGCGAGATTATGGAACCTGGTTCGCTCTGATACCACTTAAACGTCGCTCCCCGAGACCGGGGTTGATAACACTAGCGTTGATTCCAAATACCATTCAAAATCAACAAGCCTCGTAATACAGAATTAAACTAAAATCGGTTTATTTATTCCATAAAATAAATATTCTTACAAGTTGGAATATTAAACTTACAGAACTGGTAATTTAAATACGTCAGCAGAAGCTTATAACAATCTTAAATAATGGCAGCGAAATTTTGAACATCAACAACTACAGAATCATCATCTCCAAAACTAGTCTTGGACTTGTTCTTCGATATCTATCTTACTTTTATCTAGGGAGAGGAGGTAATGGGTGAGCGTTTGGGAAAACACTCAGCAAGTGGGGGGCCAATTTATTGTGATAACAGTATTTTCATATGCATGATACTTTTCAAAACATCATAATATAATAGAATCCGATATTCATACTAAAACAGAACTTAACATGATTGCTCTCATCAGAGCCACCACATAATTTGTTCTATTAGAGCCAGAACATAACACATCATATCAGAATCATAATATCATTCAAGCATGGACCCATCACACCGAAAATCTAGAGGGACTTTCTTAGATTCAAGTGGTGGCTCCTGTGTATGTAGAACTTTGCTCCGCAGGTTTAAGAGGTGGCATCTATGCACATGACACTTTGTCCCGCAGGTTCAAGAGGTGGCCTCCCCTCATGGAGCGCTTTCCCCATTTGATTCAAGAGGTGGCTCTAGCAGACATGGCACTTTGCTCAATATTGCCCTTATTTCTCGGTGATCAAAAATATTCTCAGAACATCGTATTTTTAAAATATATCACATATTCGATTGCAATTTAAATTCATACTTATAATCCTTCAAAATGAAAGAACAAATTATAGCAAAAACCCACTTACCGCGATGAGTAGGAACATGTTTCATCGAGTTTAGAGCGCTGAAACACGACGAACCCTTTCTTCCTAGGACTTGAATGGATCAAAAATACTACCGTGTGTGTTTGTGTGTTGTTCGAATTTATGGTGCTAAAACTTTTCGAGAAGTGTTGCTGAAATTTTAGAGAAAAATAATACTGAAACCTTCGAAAAGTGCTGCTTGTATTTTTTTGAAAAAAAATATGAGTGCTTGCTTCTCGAAACTAAAGTGCACAATTTTTCTCGAGTGCACAATTTTTGATAATTATTTGTGAGTGCTTCTCGAAACTCAAGGGATGAAAAGTGAGGTAATACTTTGTTTTCTTGCTTATTAAATAGTTTAAACAATTTTTTTTTAAAACTAACAATTGAGGTGTCGAAGTTTTATTAACTAGTAAATAGATTGAGATGACAAAGTCATTATAATCTTCAACGAATTCTTAATTATCTACTCATTTAAACAAGTTTTAAATCTAAAATATTGATAATATAATTCAATTATCATCTCTAATACAAATTCATATTATTAATGTTATCATTTATATACTATTATTATTATTATTTTTATTATTATTATATATTCATATATATACATATATATTATATATATAGAGATGTCAAACGGAGCGGACGGCACGAGGCACGGGCACGACACTGCACGACGCGACCCGTTTTGCTACAGTGTCGTGTCGTGCACGGCCCGGAACATGGGCCATGCCGGGCCAAGGGATGCCAACCCGTGGGCTGGCACGGCACGGCACGACTGTTTTCTTTTTCTTTTTTAAATCAGCGATCGATCGTCAATTATGTGGCGATCGATCGCCTAGAGGCAGTAGGCTATACACGGGCTTGGCGATCGATCGCCATTTGTGGCAATCGATCGCCAATGGCCAACGGTCAGAACTAATGCCGTTGAACGGTTTTTTTGTTAAAAAAAATATTTTATTTTTGGTTGTTATATATAGGTGTGTGTTGAGGAAACATTTTATCCTCTCAATCTCTAAGTTCTATATACTTGAAACGCAATACTCTCAATTTGTTCACAAGAAGAAAGAAGTTCGTCTTACGTTTGCCAATACAAGCACAAGCAACAAAGCCAATACTCCTCCTAGCAAATATTTGGTAACTTTTATATTTGTTGCATTAGTTAATTGTAGTCTATATACAAAATGGTCAATTCATCTTATAATGTGAATTATGATGATGAAATCAATCAATTTCAAGAAAATGAAAATATTCAATCATCAAGTAGAAGAACTTCAAAAAAAAAAAACTGGTAATGTATGGCAACTATTCGATGTAGAAAATGTTGAGGGAAAGGGATCAATGGCAGTTTGTAAAAAATGTAAAAAAGATTATGCATATGCTTCTTCTGGTGGTACAAGTTATTTACTAAGACACATGGCTAAACATGAAAGAGAACCAACTGATGGTAAACAAACTATTCTTTCATAATTCGGTACTGTTAGTAGTAGTTCAAGTTAATGTATTTTCACTTATAATGTTGAAAGAGATATGCAAGAATTAGCTAAATACATAGTATGGGCGGAGAAACCTTTTTCAATGGGGGCGGATGCGAAATTCACTAATTATATTCATTTAGGTTTGCAACCTCAACATAAACGATTTTCAAGGAATACTATTAAATCGGATGCATTCACAATTTTTAATGAATATAAAGCAAATTTAGTTACGTATTTAGGTAATCTTTCATCGAAAGTAGGACTAACAAGTGATATTTGGACAACTTATCTTGGCAATGCATCATATCTCTGTGTTACAGGACATTGGATTGACGATAACTGAGTGTTACATAAAAAAAATTTAGGTTTCACAAAAATTGATTGGCCTCATACGGGTGGAGTTATTTCTAATGCCATTATGCAAGTTACTAATGAATATAATATTAGTAATAAAATCTTCTCTATTTCATTTGATAATGCAACTAATAATACTGCTGCAATTACTATATTAAAAATTTATTTGAAACCAATTTTAAATGGTGATCTTTTTCATATTCATTGTGCATGTCATATTTTAAATTTGTGTGTGCAAGATGGATTGAAACCACTTGAGCTTCATTTAGAAAAAAATAAAGACTACTCTTAAATTTCTTAATGGTTCAGTTGCTAGAAAACAAGACTTCAAAAGTTTATGTATTTCTCATGGTATGAATTATAAAGATTTTCCTTGTGATGTTCCTAATAGGTGGAATTCCACATATTTAATGTTGCAAGCATGTTTACCTTATATAAATGTGATCACTTTATTTTTTAATGAAAGGATGGCCGAACATTTTCATATTGAAGAAACTGATTGAGAAATTGCTTCTAATATTTATAATTTTTTAGAACCTTTTTATGATGCTACCAATTTATTTTCGGGCTGTAATTACCCAACTTCTTCAATATTTTTGAATAAAATTTATGAAATTAGTGAATGTTTTGCAATACATTGATCTGGTCCTTTTTTTACAGGTATTGTTGAACCAATGGAGTATAAATTTAAAAAAATACTGAAAAACTATTCCTATGTTGAATTGCTTGGCATCAATTCTGGATCCTAGATTAAAGTTATATAGTGTAGAAATTATAATAGAATTTTATTACACCAACATGGCTTATGAAAATATCAATATTAATCAAGAGAAAGAGCGCATTAATAAATGTTTGTTTGCTTTGTTTTCTTTATATGATTCATTACATAATTTTAGAGCAATTCCAGTAAGAGAAAGTGGTAGTAGTGGTGCTAGTAATAGTAATGGTTCTGTGTGGACAATGTTAAGAAGAAGACAAGACACTACTTCCGCTTCTTCTTGTTCTAGTTCTAATACATCTTCATTGACTGAGCTTCAGTTATATCTAAACCAAGTCATAAATTTTAGTGAACAAGAATTAGAAACTTTTGATGTTTTGGCATGGTGGAAAGATAATACTAGACTTTGTCCAGTACTTTCCATAATGACACGTGATCTACTAACTCCCCCGATATCCACAGTTCCATCGGAGTCTTGTTTTAGTGCATGTGGAAGAGTCATTGATGAAAAAAGAAGTAGAATGAAACCAAACACTGTGGATATATGTATTCTTTTAAAGGATTGGTTAGATGCTGATAGCCGCTTACAAGGTTTGGGAGGACATGATGTTTCTTCGGATGAAAATGAAGAAAACTAGCATATTTTTTGAACTCTTTTGTAATTTATTATTTTGTTTTGTTCAATGTAATTTGTAGTTTTTCAATTCGTAATCAATAAATTTTTATTTTACAAGTATATTGTGCCAATCTATATTTTTATAATATTATTATATTTATTAATGTTATCATTTATATACTATTAATATTTTATTAATGTTATCATTTATATAAACCGGCACGGCGGCACGGCCCGTTTGACATCTGTATATATATATATTATTAATGTTATCATTTATATACTATTAATATTTTATATATGTATATATATATACACATATATATGCATATATATGGATATATATATATTATATTATGATTATTATTTTATAATAAAAATAATAATAATTATTTTATTATTATTATATAATAATGATAATTATTATTATATCATTATTATATGCTATTATTATTATTATTTATATATATTATATATATGCTATTATTATTATTACTATTATTATTATTATTATTAAGTACTCTATTTTGCAAAATGCTTATGTCCTCAAAGTAGTCCTTTGCATTCCTTTTATTAAATGATAAGTAGTAATGCTGGGCAGAGCTGTGACTTACAAAATTATGTAGTGGATCGATCACCTTTTCCAACTTTTGACTAACAAACACCTTGTTTATAGGTGGCGTGGGGGGATCCACGAGTAGTAATTGATCCTGAACTTGAGTGAATGAATCTTTCAAACCCAACAAAAACACCATGACATACTCGCTCTGGTAGAACCCAAAAATAGGACGGAAATTAGAGAGTTCATCCCAAAGAGTTTTGAGCTTTGTAAAATAAGCACCCACGCTGTTAATCCATTTTATGAATATTAAATTAATAAATAAAGTCACACAACACACATACACACTAGACGTTCTTACTATGTTTAATAAATTCAGAGATGCGTGACATCAATTTTAACAAAAAAAAAAAATGACATTTGATTCATTTTTTTATGAAGTCTTCATAATATAATCATAAATTTACTGTGTATTAATGAGTTCTAAATTTTATATTGCATGGGGTATTTATGAATTTCGTATATGTATTATCTTATAAAGTTAGCGAATTATTAATTTAACATGTTGTCTTCAAGTCTGAATTGACAAAAATATTATTTAAGCGAGATTATTATTTAATCAAGTATTAAATTCTCGAGGTTCTACTATATATTGAAATTATAGTTGTATTACATGTACAATATATGTATTATGAATTTCCTCTAATTTAAACAATTCCGTATATGTATTATCCTATTCTACTCTTCATCTTTTTGGGGGATTAAAATCTTAATGTTTTGACAATACTTAAAAACTCTTTTTAAGTGTTTGTTTATATTTGAATTCGTTTCGACTTTGAGATAATTTTTTGAGTATTTTTGCTAAAGAATTTTGGATGCATATTTTTATTTTTATTTTTTAAAAAAGCATATAAAATCCAGAAACCAAAAAACTTTACTTTCACTGTTCTAGACATCCAGTCTTCCCTTTTAATACATTTCTTAAAAATAAAAAACTAAAAAAAAACTAATTATTATTATTATATTCTTCGAAGCAGACAATTATATTTTGAAAAAAAATCAGTACTCTATTTTGCAAAATGCTTATGTCCTCAAATTAGTCCTTTGCATTCCTTTTATTAATGGGCAGAGCTGTGACTTAAAAATTATGTAGTGGATCGATCACCTTTTCCAAATCCCTAAAAGATATAAATTTGGCTAGAATCGTAATTATATTTAAAGCTATGATTCTTAATAATTTTCCAACTTTTTTATTGCTATAGTAAAAGTAAAAAAATTCCTGATGTGTGTGTTCAAATCCATTTCAAAAAAAAATCTCACCCCCATTAAAAAACAAAAGACATGTAGTGAGATTGCGATAGAGATGGTGGAGACTCCACGTTTTGTTGCTCATTTGGTGATTCAAATCACCAATCCCACTGTACTATTTGTCAAATGATGTAATTTAATTAGGTTTGTTTGTGTCAAAGTGTAGATAAGTGATCAGTTGGGCAACCAAGAAGTTCAGAAATTAATGGTTCGTCCACTAATATCTCAAATACTCAAAAGAAAAGAAAAAAAAATGTTTGGATGAAATTAATACAACACTTGTTAGACAAAAAATCTATTTAATGAAATAAAACATTATAATTACAAGTAAATCATTGGCATTATAATGTGTGAATCAAATCACATTAACACTAGGACACATGCTAATTCGTTAAGATATCTCGATTTGGGTTGCATCATGTTCATGTAATAAAAATACATTATTTTTAATGGTGTGAATAGCTTATTTACTTACACAATATCTTTATCATCTCATAGGTTCTTTTTAAACAAACACGAGGTGTTTAGATGACTGTTTTAGGTTTTTGGTGTAATGCCCATCAAATTTATCAAGATAATTTTTTTCTTTAAGTTGTTTGGTGTGAATTTGTTTTGCGGACGTGCCAGACACTAACACATGCGAGAGTGTGCAAATCTAACTTTTAATCTAGACAATGTGAGCCTGAATTTGTTCGTTTGTTATGATCTACTCGATAACTCAAGAGACATGTACGGAAATGATAAAGAAGTTCTTCAACAAACATGAACACATGTTAAGCTAAGAACTAAGAAGATGCTAAAAGTTGACGAAAGTAATTTGATGTATTGTCTTTTGCTGTTGACTGATCGATAGAGCTTCCTATAAGAGTTTAGGTTTTGCTGAATGAATCAATTCTCATTAGAGATCACCTTTAAATACAATGTTACAAATCTTTGATAGGATTACTAAATCTCTATGTAGAAGGAAAGATAATATCTCCTGAGATAACAAAAGATAATTACAAATATATGAAAAGATATTATCTTGACTAATCTTTAATTTAGGGAATAAGATCTCTTGGTTTGATACGCCCCCGCAAAATAGACGTTCCATCAGCAACGGAAATTTTGGACCTAAGAGTCTGAAATCTTGCACGAGGCAATGGCTTAGTAAGAATGTCCGCAAGTTGATCAATAGTATTGACGTAGGAAACAGATAACAGACCCTTGGTGACGAGATCACGGACAAAGTGGAGATCAATAGAGATATGTTTCATGCGAGAATGATGGACTGGGTGTAGAGATAGGTGAATGGCACTAATGTTATCACATTTTAGGTGAGGGACGCCACGCAATGGATAACCAATCTCAAGAAACAAGTGTTGTAGCCAGCGGACTTCAGCAGCAGTACAAGCCAAGGCGCGATATTCAGACTCAGTGGATGAGCGAGATACACCACGTTGTTTCCGAGAACTCCAAGAAATGGGATTCGAACCTAGAAAAATAATATACGCGGAGGTAGATGTGCCAGTCATAGAATCACCACCATAATCAGCATCAGAGAAGGCGCGGAGATCGGAAGGACACATCACGTCGAAGTAAAAGACCATGGGAAAGGTACCCTTAAGATAACGCAAGATACGTTTAAGGGCAATCCAGCAAGTGGCATCGGGAGCTGCCATCCGTTGGGCCATACGATTTACAGCAAAAGCAATGTCAGGACGCGTAAAGGTAAGGTATTGAAGAGCGCCAATGATTTGACGAAACTCTGTACTGTCAACGGAGGAGCTGGAGGAAGGAGCCGTAGGGTTTGAGGCCATGAGAGGTTTGGCACCATCCATTTTGTGACGGCTAAGAATGTCAATAATATACTTGTGTTGAGAGAGAAATAGACCTTCTCGACAGCGGATAACTTCAATGCCAAGAAAATAAGTGAGAGAGCCCAAATCCTTGACATCAAATTTTGACCCAAGTTTTGTAGGAATGTCAGTCATCAAGGCGGTGTCACTGCCGGTGAGAATGATGTCGTCGACATAGACAAGCAGATATAAGACAGTAGAGCCACGTCGATAAACAAACAGAGAAGAATCAGACTTTGTTTGAGTAAAACCAAACGAGATAAGTGAATGACTAAGAGCCGTATACCAAGCGCGAGGGGCTTGTTTGAGGCCATATAATGATTTCCAAAGACGGCAAACATGATGCGGATAATTTGTGTCAATGAAACCCACTGGTTGAGACATATAGACATCTTCAGTAAGAGTTCCGTGAAGAAATGCATTACTGACATCAAGTTGGCGAAGGGGCCAATTGTGCATGACAGCAAGAGTAAGAACAGTACGAATGGTGGCGGGTTTAACAACAGGACTAAAAGTTTCTTTGAAATCAATGCCCGGGCGCTGATGAAAACCCTTGGCAACCAATCGTGCCTTGTATTTTTCAAGAGAGCCATCCGCCTTGCGCTTAATACGAAATACCCATTTTTACCCAATAATATTACGGTTAGGTGGAGGAGAGACTAAATCCCATGTGCCATGACGAACCAGTGCAGTAAATTCCTCAGCCATGGCAGTCCGCCAAAGGGGATGCGATAGTGTCTGCGAAACACATGTAGGTTCGGTATCATCAAGTACTGGATGCTTGGTGGCCTGAAACAGTTTCTTTGGCTTGTGAATATCATTCATGGAACGGGTCGTCATGGAATGAGTACGGCCAACAGGTAAGATCAACGACGAGTGAGTGGCAGCAACACTGTCGGAGCTGGAAGGCTGATCGGCAATAGAGGAGACTTGATGAACAGGTGACTCAACCAGCGGTGGGTGGTGCACACCACCGTTGGACGGAGGGGTCTGTGACAAAATGGGTAGTGGCTCTGCTAGCGAAGAATCCAACATGCATGGAAGTGAGGATGATGGAGTCGTGGGTGACTTAGTGCCAAAAGGAAAGATATCCTCGACAAATCGAACATGGCGTGAGAGATAAATTTTGCCGGAACTGATTTCATAGCACTTGTAGGCATTTTGAGATAGAGAATATCCGAAAAAAACATAGGGACGCGACGGTGGTTGCAACTTATTAACGTCGTAGGGGCGTAACCACAGAAAGCACAGACATCCAAACGTACGAAGCTTTAGGTAGTTCGGCGGGCGATGAAATAGCATAGTAAATGGTGAGTACCCCTGAAGAATAGGTGTTGGGAGTCGATTAATGAGATATACTGCTGTAGAAAAGGCGAAGTCCCAAAAAATAGGCGGAAGAGAGGCGTGATGAAGCAGTATGCGACCCATGGTAACAACCTGTTGGTGACGCCGTTCAGATGTGCCATTTTGCTGCGGAGTATGAGGGGCTGTAGTGAGCCAAGAAATACCAGAAGCAGAAAAGTACTGTCGGAGAGCCACAAATTCACCTCCATTATCAGAATAGAAGTTTTGGATTGAAGTCTGAAATTGTTTTTCCACAAGAGCACGAAACTGTGTAAATACGGAGAAAACCTGGGATTTTGATTGTAACGGATAGAACCAACAGTATTTGGTATAATGATCAACCAAAATCAAGTAAAATCGATTGCCCATAGAAGAAGGCATCCTAGCCGGTCCCCATACATCACCATAAATATAATGTAACGGATATAATGAAAGTAAAGACGTGACAATAAATGGCAACTGTTGACTTTTATTCAATAAACAAGAAGTGCAATGAGATAAAGTGTTTACAGACTTGGTAGTACTTGGTAACAAAAATTTATTAATAATAGAAAGACTAAGTTGAGATGATGGATGACCCAGCCGCTCATGCCAACATGTTGCACTAACACGTTCACCAATTGACGCAGATATCGAAGAAGGGAGGACCTTTGGAAGAGACAGATGGTAGATTCCATTATGGCATGCCCCGTGAAACAGTTGCACCCCCGTAATCTTGTCCTTTACAACAAAGTGAGAGGAGTGAAACTCAATAGAAACATTGTTAGCTTTAGTAAACTGATGTACGGACAACAAATTGCGACGAGCAGCAGGGACACATAGAACATCAGTCAAAGTAAACGAGCGACTAGGTGTCAAAATAACAGAGGAGCCGATGTGAGAAATTGACAAACCTGTACCATCAGCGATTTGTACTGCATCAGTACCATCGTATTCGGAATGAATCGAGAGATTCTGTAAGTCAGACGTCAAATTATGAGAGGCATCCGAATCAACAAGCCAAGGAGTGCGAGCAGGTGACTGAGGAATAGTAGGGGATACCACAGTATTGGCGACAGGCGGATACTGGCGACAAGTTCTAGCACCATGCCCCTGAAAACCACAAAGTTGACAAGTAATAGGAGGACGAGAACTAGTGTTACCTCCATAGTTACCGAAACCACCAGATTGGCGATGGTTGTTGCGCTGTTGCGAACCACGGCCACGATGGGGGCCGCCCTTGTTGCGATTATTGTTGCCACGATCGTTCGTGTTGGACGTACCCGAACGAGATTGGGAGCGCTGGGTGAAAGATGCGTTATTGGCAGTAGCAACGAGATTGGAGGTCGCAACGTCAAGGCGTCGCAAATATGTTTCATGAGCGACAAGAAGGTCGTGCAATTCTTCAAATTGAAGAGAAGTCTCCGAGCAAGGATAGGGGCTGCGATTTCTCGATATGCCGCACCTAAGCCATTGAGGACATAAAGTGTGATGTCGTCATTGGAAAGGGGACGATCAATGAGGGCAAGTTCATCTGTTTTCACCTTGACAGATTGAAGGAATGTAGAAACAGATTGAGAGCCAATAGTCATATTAGATAAATCATCTTTCAGTTGCATAACTCGAGTCCGTGATCGATTTGCAAAAAGCCGAGAGAGAATTGTCCATGCATCGGCTGAAGAGGAAGCCGAAGAAATAAGTGGGACCAAGTCGGCGGAGACGGAGCCGAACAAAGCAGACAACAACAATGCATCTTGACGTTTCCAATGCATGTGTGTCGCAATAGCATCAGGCGTAGATCCAAGTGGGGGGCAGGTTATGGAACCATCAACATAACCGGAAAGACCATATCCAAAGAGGAGATGATTGACTTGAGCACGCCACGACGGAAAGTTGGACGCCGTAAGTTGTAGCGGAAGTTGTTGGTGAGCGTTTATGGGAATTAGTGAGTCACCAGATGGACCCAGAGAGAGACCAGCAGTGTAGGAAGGTCGCGAGATGCGTGGAGATGTGAAGACAGTGTCATCGGTGCCAGAAGTCGTGGAAGAGACGGCGGCCATGAGATGAAGAAGAAGAAGAAAAAAATTTTTGGAGAAGTTGCTTGTGAGAGACTAAATGGCTCTTGATACCATATAAGAGTTTAGGTTTTGCTGAATGAATCAATTCTCATTAGAGATCACCTTTAAATACAATGTTACAAATCTTTGATAGGATTACTAAATCTCTATGTAGAAGGAAAGATAATATCTCCTAAGATAACAAAAGATAATTACAAATATATGAAAAGATATTATCTTGACTAATCTTTATTTAGGGAATAAGATCTCTTGGTTTGATACTTCCAAATGGCCCGATTCTTCTTTTGTTCCCTCCATCTCGGCGGTTCCTTGGTAGTTTTCTTCCACTCCTCCATATAATTTCCATCGTGGGTTAGTGGCTTTGACTTGGTCCTTCATTCCTTTTGCCCAATAATTGATTCGATCCTTCACATGATGCATGCTCGATCTAAAAATTGACCTTGATTTCTCGTCTCAATGGGTCCCCTTCCATAGCTTTCTTTATCGGACCCACCCAGCTTGGTGGTTGGTCAGGGTGACCATGGCTTGGTCAACCTTACAATCCTTATGTCCTTCACGGCTAGTGCTTCTATTTGTTTCCCTACACCTTGATATGGATCAACTAAGCCCTCTCGGGGACTTTCTTAAAGAGGAACCTCATATAAATACCATGGAATAAGGTTTGATCTTGATCCTATTTCATTCCAGAATGGATAGTGTTTCAAGAACTCCTGATAAATTGAATTTACTCCTATAAAGTAGTCAAAATGATTTTGACCATGGATATGATCCTAGGACTTTCAAATGAGACGATGTTGGACATCTTTTTGGGATATTGGCGAGATGCTATGAAATTTGAAATAGACTCCATGTACTCTAATAAGGTATGAACCTTAGTAAATCCTCTTTGGGAATTGTTCTCATTGGCTGCAAATGGATCTACAAGCAAATGCTTGGAGTGGATAGAAGGTAGTGACCTTCAAAGCTTGACTTGTGGGAAACAGTTATTCTCATAGGCAAAGAGTTGTCTTTGAGAAAATTTTCATCGGTTATGATGCTAAAGTCTATTCGAATTTTATTAACTATATCTTCATATTATGACTATGAGATATAACAGATGGATGTAAAGACTTTTATACAATGCAGACAGAGGGCTTCACAACCATTGGGAGTGAGCAAAAGGTTTGCAAACTCCAGAGGTCCATTTATGGGCCTAAGAAGGCATCCCGAAGTTTGAACTTCCGTTTTGATAACGTCATCAAAGTGTTTGATTTTGTTAAAAATCCGGAAGTGACATGTGTGCGCAAAAGGGTTATTGGGAGCACGATTACATTTGTGATGCTTTAAGTTGATTATATCATGCTCATTGTGAATGGTGTTGGATTAATAAATTAAAGCATGATTATCTTCTAATTTCTCCATGAAAGATTTGGGAGAAGCGTCCTACGTGCTTGATGTAAGGATCTATAGGGATAGATCTAAAAGACGTTTGAGATCTCTCAATCTACGTATATAAACACTGTGCTAAAAGGGTTTAGCATGGAATAGTCGAAAAAGGAGTTATTTCATAGTATTCATCTCTTGAGTCAATGGGTCTTAAGATTGATGAGGAGAGAGAAAATATGACATTGATACCTTATGTTTCGATTTTTAATAGCATAATTTATGCTATGTTATGTACTTGGCCAGACTTATGTTCTTAGTATAATGAGCAAACATCAGACAGATCCCCGGTGAAGGTCACTGGAAAACTGTGAAAATAATCCTCAACTAATTATGAAGAACTTAGGATATTTAATGGTTTTTGGATATGTAAGTGGATAAATAAAAGTTAAAAGATAAGCTGATGCTAATTTTAAGTCGGATGTAGATGATTCCAAATCGATGTTCGTATTTGTATTTAAGCTCCATAATGATGTTGTCTCTTGTAAACGTTCCAATCAAGACACCACATCGGATTCCACCACTGAAGCTAAATACATTGCAGCATACGATGCAACAAATAGGCAGTTTGGATATAAAATTGCATCCAAGAGTTGGGTGCTAGCGCGGTTGACACAGTTCCTAAGTACTGTGACAACAGTTGAGCTATTATGAATAGCCAAGATCTCATCAGTATCCAAACAAATATTGAGAAAATACCATCTAATGAGAGAGATGGTAGAGACGACATTATTATCGAGAGAATTGCTTCAACAGAAAATTATAGTGAATCCACTGACAAAGCCTTTACAACGTTTGGTGTTTATTTAGACATCTTGGGAAGATGGTCTCGAGACACATGAGTAGTTGGCTTTGGGAAAATGAAAGATAATGTTGTCATATGTGATTAAGTAAATCAATAGTTGATTGATTGTACTTATAATCTTATTATGACAATCTTTGTTTGAATATTAATATATATGGCACTTCTTCATCTGTTTACCCATGCATCTTGATGCATTGATGAAGTCCTTGAGCTTGCTATATTCCATAGAATGTGGTTACGCGTATGATAGTGACCATGAAATACATTCTCGACTGCAATTTCTAAATGTTCCTGGTTGATGAGCTTTCGAGAATGGGATACCGATATATGCTCGTTAGAGACTGGTATTCATGAGGTGTCTAGTGTAGAGCGCCGCATGTTTCATCGGCGTTGGCTTGGAGAAGTCAGCACACATGAATAGGTGCTCATTAGGAATGCGTTCACTGAACGACCCTACTCGAAATTCTATAAGTGGTTATCATTTGTCGAGTATAGAATTCCTAGTCATAGTTGTGCACCATTACTCCTCATGACCCGAGTTGTCATTGAGGTCTTGACAGATAGCTGTGTACTTTGATTTAATGACAAATCACTTGCGGGTCATAAAGGTGTTATTTTGGGTAGATGTTGTCAGAGACCTATGATTGTCGTTGGGGATTCGCCACTGGTCTTGATGAACCAGGTTGTCCTATGTGTTTTTCTGTATATGATTCAAGGAATCTCTGGCCAGAGCGTGTAGTACTTGTGAAAATAGAGTTTTTCATATACGCACACAATGAATCATATAACGTGAAACAAATACATAGTTCTTGAAATCATAAGGGGCCTCGACCAACCAATGCCCTAGATTCAATCGGGACATACGAGTGAAAAGAATGCACTGCACGCTAACTATGGCTGAAAAGTTCTCGTAAGTTGCTAGTCATTTATATCTAGGTCTCCGTGAGGAGCAGATGCTAGACGCTACCCACGATCGATAGGTTGTTGCTGGAATTATATTTTGGCTATTGTCTATTAAATGAGTTTAATTGACAATAGGGCATTCAGGGTAAGCACAAAGAAGTTGTTTGACTTCTAAAAATCACAAAGATTGTGATCTTACTGCTATGATACACTTGAGTCTCGCTGGGCCACAATCAACCGGCCGCCGATCTATCGATGACAATTGAGACTTAAATGTTAAGTGCTCAAGATTGTGTGATTGATATCCAAGAGATGAGTTTAATTTTTGAAAGCTCCTCATTTTAGTAGAGTTTCTATGTTTGGAAATGTTCCATATATAGAAAGTTCTAAAATTAAAAAGTATGATATATTTATCTCACAATTATGTACGTCAGTTGTACATCAAGTTATTCAATTGGATTGACCTACTTGGATTATGAGTTTAGTGCTCATGTGTTGGCTTTTGGGCAAGAGGGATATTGTTAGCATATGTGCCCTACAAGCCAAATGCACCCAAAGCTCATTAGTAACTCAATGACCCTATAAATAAGTCATTCTAGTTTCTGAGAAAGTGGAGTCTTAATCATTCCATACAATACACTATTTCTCATTGAAACGTCGACACCACACTAGCACCGGTGCTGGGCTTGTAGATCTGGTCAGGTTGATTGGACTCGAGGGTCACCGCTATCATATTCACTTCGGTGAACGGTAATATCTTTTCTTGCATTATATTCGATTTATGCATGTTTATATATGAATCAGGCGCGATCATCGTCTCTGGGTTAGATCTGTTTATGTTTATTTTTTCGCTGCGTTTGGATCTGACGCCGGGGATGGAAACCCAACAAACACCAGTATTTGTTAAATGTTGCTAGATCATTATATTTTCAATCTAAAGAGGGTCATTATATTTGCAATCTAAAGTTCCTCTTTTCCTCTGGAATGAGTGTATTCTTACTGCCATTTTTTTTATCAGTCGCATTCCCTCTCCAGTCTTACAGAATCAATCTCCATTTACTCGTTTGTAGGGGTGTGCATCGGTCGGGTTTTTTGGTCGGGTACCCAAAAATTCGAGTACTACCCGACATTATCCAAAATTTTCGGGTATCCAAAACTTTTCGGATAGTGTCGGGTACCCGATTTTGGATACCTGAAATTTCATACATATATTTTTAAATTAAAAATATTTAATATATTTTTTGTAATGTAAATTCAAAGAGGACGGCTCAGAATAAGGTGCTTAGGCACGTGGACGACGGACGCATCTTAGCTGAAATGTGATGTGTCAACCAGCAATGGAAGATGACGGCTCGGGATGAGAGGATCTCGAGTTGATATGCACCAGAATCCTCCAACTATACTCCAGCCGGTAGCCATCCATCTTCTTCAACACTGCCTATCATTTCGTTGTTGCCTTGCCTACCTCTGGCCTCAGAACCAAAGTTGCAGAGTGCAGCAAGGTCTAAGGCTAGATGGGGAAAGGATGAGATGAATCTTTTCCTTTCTTCGCTCTCGATTAAGAACTTTGAGATTATGAGTTTTCAACAGTGGAGACAAATGATTGACCAACGGTTTCTTCATCTTCCATTTTAATCAATTAAAAAATAAAAAACTAAATAAACATATTTATATATACAAAATGCGGGTACACGAAAATATTTTCGAATAGCATGTTTAAAACCCGATCGGCTCGGGTAAGGTAACCGATACCCTGTAACCAATGCCCACCCCTACTCGTTTGTTTGGCTCTGCTGTTGATTACTCTGCTCTTAGCACCTTTGGTTGTCTCGCTTTTGCCACCATTTCTTCTCATCGCACTAAGTTTCATCCTAGAGCTCGGACTTGTGTCTTTCTCGGATATCAACCATGTATCAAGGGATATAAGCTTTATGACAGTGATACCAAACAATTTGTTCTTTTCTCGAGATGTTGTGTTCACGAAGAAGTATTTAATTTCCATTGCTTCTTCTAATCACATTCTTGATCCATTTCTGGATTTGGTCCTCCCTACTGCCATTCTTCCTGATCCACCTTTACTTCATCTTCCCCTTCATCATCCACTTTGGTTCTTTCTTGTAGATCTTTAATGTAGTCTAATCCTCCTTCGTATCTACGAGATTATCCATATCATCTGTTAACCACCAATTCCCCTTCCCAATACACTTTTTCTTCATTGTATCCTATTTCTAAGTTTTTTTCTTATTCTCATCTTTCTTCCCTTTACAAATTTTTTGTTCTCAATGCATCTACTCATGATGAGCCACACTTCTATCATCAAGCTGTGAAGCTTCCTGAAAGGCGTGAGGTTATGAAATGTGAGCTTGATGTTATAGAGGTCAATCACACATGGTCCATCATGCCTCTTCCTTCAAAAAATACACTATTGGGTGCAAATCGATCTATAAAATCAAACTCAATGCGGATGGTTCAGTTGAGTGATACAAGGCTTATCTCGTTGCCAAGGGTTTTACTCAACAATAAGGTGTTGACTTCCTTGATATACATATTCCCAAGTTGCTAAACTAGTGACTGTCAAAGTGCTATTGGGTTTGGTCGCTGCTCAACATTGGCCATTATTTCAATTAGATGTGAACTATGCTTTTCTCAATGGTGACTTGCTTGAGAAAGTGTACATGGATATACCTTTGGGTTATCGTTGTCAGGGACTGCACATAGTCAGCTCAGAAATTGGTATGTAAACTCAACAGATCCATTTATAATATTCGCCAAGCATCTCGACAATGGTATAACAAGTTTTCCCAGACATTGCTTGCATTTGGCTTTCCTCAGTCAAAATCTGACAATTCCCTTTTCATAAAGGGCTTAGGTTCTTCATTTATAGCTTTATTTGTCTATGTTTATGACATTATAGTCACTGGTCCTTCATCTAATGATATTGATTCTCTCAAGCTTTTCTTCAGTCAAGCTTAAGGCCTTTGGATCTCTTCGTTTTTTTCTAGGCATTTAGATTGCAAGGGTTGCTACTGGGATTTATCTGTCTCAAAGGCGATATACTCTTCAACTTTTTGAAGATACCGATTTTTCTCGCATCAAAGCCAACTCATACTCATATGGATCCTTGGTTGCAACTCAATTCTTCTGATGGTGAATTACTTCCAGTTCATAAGCGCACCAGTTCATCCAAACCAAGAACTCCTCATTTGCATGTCGTACATCATCTCCTTCACTATCTCAAAGGAACACACTTCTACTATGCATCTGCGGGGCTTTCTCTGATGCAGATTGGGGGGTGCTTGTAGGGACACTAGAATATCAACCACAGGTTTTTGTATTTTCTTAGGTGACTCTTGATATCTTGGAAGTCAAAGAAACAATCCACGGCGTCTCGTTCTTCTGCTGAGGCTAAGTATAGGGCCTTAGCAACCACGGCTTGTGAACTTGTTTGGATCCATAACTATTATTGGAACTTCATGTTGATGTTTTTTTCGTCCGTGTCTTATGTGCTGTGATAATAATGCTACATTGCATATTGCCTCGACTCCCATTTTCCATGAATCATACTGATCGATTGCCATTTAGTTCGTGATAAAATCAATGATGGAGTCCTCAAACTTCTACCAATTCATTCCCAAACATCAGTTGGTTGATATGTTTACCGAAGATCTACCTTCAACTACTTTGCTTCCTCTTTTATCCGAGATATCTTTCGCACGCCTTGAGGGGGAGTATTAGATGTAAATACGTATATCAAAGTTCAGTTAGCATAATTATGATGAGTTGTATGCCGTTGGCAAGTTAGATAGTTAGCTTCATTACTTGGTTAAGTTATCCAAAAGCACTTAAGTAATTGATTTAAAAGATGAGTCTGTAACTTAAGAACATCATTTCAATGAATAATTTTTTCTTCCAAAACTCTCTTCACGATAATTCAGAGGCTGTAATATATTTTGATAAATTAATAAGTTATCTATGAATTAATCTAATAAATTAAATTTTTTATTTAATATTCTTTAAATTAATTATATTTTGTCAATTTAAAATTTGTTAAATTAAGCAGTTTTATATAATATTTTAAAATTCAATAATAAAATAATATTAATCCGTGCTACGGAAAAGCTTCCTATCCCGCTTCTTTTGGAGGGTCCCGTTTGCGTACGGAATTGGAGACTGACACACCATCGCATATTCCATTTTTAATAATGATTTTGTTGAAAGCAAATACTCTCAACGCTTTGCCTACTTCTTAATAATCTGTCTCAAAAGTTGCTTCACTAAATGACAATCATGATGACATGTAAACACTATGGTAGTGTTTGAATGATAAAGATTAGTCATCTAAGGTTTAATTATCACATCCTATGTATGTTTTATTTTCTAAAAAAAAAATTATCCTACCATATTTTAATAATATTTTACAACAAAATGACATAAATACTCATTCTCACTTATTTCATTATCTCAAAATTTGAAATTTCAGTTAAAAATTACAACTTATTTCCTACAACTTTATTATTATATTAGTATTGTTTTATTTTATTATTATTATTTATTATATATACATATTATTTTATTATTAATAACTTATTATTAGTATTATTAATAATATATATTTATTATTGATTTTATTATATATATTATTATTATTATATTTTATTATTAATATATATATATATATTATCATGCAATAATAATAATATTTATTATTATTATATTATTATTTTAAAGATTATTAATATATATATATAAGTAGATATATATATATTATGATTATTATTCTTATTATGATTATTATTTTATTAATAATATAATAATTTATATATATTATATATATTATTAATATAATATTATACATATATACTATATATATACTTTTATGATTATTATTAATATTAACGAAATATAATAATTTATATTTATTATATATATTATTAATATAATATATATATATATATATACTATATATATACATTCTACATATATACTATATATACGTTTATGATTATTATTGATATTATTACTATTATATATATTCCTATATATATATGATTTATTATATATATTATTATTATTATTATATAATAATCATAATTTTATATATATTATTATAATGTTGATTGTATTTTAGTCATTTTATCAAAATATAATCTTATCAAACACCATATAACTTATCTCACATTATTTTTACAATCATTTCATAACTTTTTAATCTTTACATTATTTATCACATCATTCACTTCAAACGGTGCCTATAAATATTATTCTTGAAATTTAGCCAAGCTTAATAAGTAAAATACTTATATAAATCGGGTATTTATAAATATCAATATATATAAATATGTATATATATGTATGTATATATTTGTATGTGTATTAGTATTTGCAAGATCATATGTACAGGAGTGAGACCTGCTTAATAATACTTTTATTACATTTAATAACCAAAGGTTTAAATGATACTTTTCAAGCCTTATGTCAATCTTTTTGGGCAAAAATAGATTTGGTATTCAAAGCTTATAATTCTGGTTTCAATCAACATCATTGAATTAGCACCTTCCAAAATATTCTTCCTAGAAAAAAATTATTATAATATATATATATATATATATATATATATATATATATATATATATATACTTTAATTAATTTATATTTCAGGCAAAAGCACCCAAGGAGTTGGCACCAAAATATACCATTTTGTCTCATGCGTTTGATTACAAACTGACAAAAACTTTCTTTTATTTAAAGCATCGTTGATTAGTTTCCCATTTTTCTCACATTTCAGTACAATATTTGTACCGTTTGAAAAATATTAGTTAAAGGAGGGTCGAGCAGTTGTTATTCATACCTCATGGTCAGTGCTATGTAAGAGTTAACAATCATTTAATAAGAATATTCTAATTCAATCGTTGGCATATCCCTAAGAACAATATCCTAGGGATAACATCAAAAAAACTTTTAAAGAGACACCCTGGATGAGTGACAATATTTGTTCATTAATCAGGCTGAAGGGGAGGGGATTATTAATCAATGATCATTGTCAGCTGTAACATAAGCTATAACATAAGAGGGATAGGAGGGAGAGTAAAAAAGAGAATGCTCAGAGATTTCATTAATCATTTCGTTTTTTAAAGAGATTTTGGGATCTATTAAAGACAGATATTAAGAATATTTTGGTTAACTTCTACCATAACTCCAGACTGACTAGGGGCTGCAATGCATCATTTATAGTTCTGATATCGAAGATGGAGAATCTCACATCTATTGATGAATTTCACCATATTTCCTTGATTGGATGCATTTATAAGATTATAGCAAAAATTCCTGCTAATAGGTTGAGCAAAGTGCTAGATACATTAATCTCTAAAGGACAATCAACTTTTGTTGGGGGAAGACAAATATTAGATGGCATTCTTGTTGCTAATGAACTGGTTGATGATCTGAAAAGGATTCGAAAGAAAGGAGTTATCTTTAAGGCGGATTTTGAAAAAGCCTATGATATAGTAGATTGGCCTTTCTGAAGCAAGTTATGGAGGCTATGAATTTTAACTTCAAATGGAGGAATTGGATTATGGAATGTATCACTTCTGCTTCTGCTTCAGTGTTAGTCAAAGGCAGTCATACACAAGAGTTTCAGTTAGAAAGAGGTTTAAGGCAAGGTGATCCATTATCACCTTCTATGTTTCTATTGGTAGCCGAAGATCTGAGTGTGTTGGTGAATCGAGCTATTGATCATAATGTTTTTATGGTTTATAGTTAGGAGGTGGCAATGTTTACGTCTCTCGTTTACAGTTTGCCGATGATGTACTTTTGTGGGCGAAGCTTCCAGGGACAATATTTGGGCCTTGAAATGTATTTTGAGAAATTATGAACTGGTGTCTGGATTGAAGATAAATTTTCACAAAAGTACCTTGTTTGGGATAAATGTGACTATTGATTATTTGGGTGAGAGGTGTCGAAAGTTACATTGTAAACAAGGATCAGTTCCTTTTAAATATCTAGGTCTACCCATTGGAGACAACCCTCGAAGACTTGCAATGTGACAACCTATGTTGGACTCGATTAATAGGAGATTAAGCCGTTGGGGTTCTAAACATGTGTCTTTTGGTGGAAGAATTACTTTGTTGTACTCAGTTCTTGCTTCCTTGCCGATTTACTTTCTATCTTTTTTTCCGAGCGCCTATAGCGGTGTTAAAATCCTTAACTAAAATCCAAAGAAATTTCTTGTGGGGTGGGGGGGAAGAGGGTCATAAAACTGCTTGGGTCAAGTGGTCTAAAGTGTGCGATTTTAGAGAGGAGGGAGGTTTGGCTGTTAGAGACCTAAATCTTTTTAACTTATCTTTACTAGGTAGATGGGGGTGGAGGTTAGAGAAAAAGATAGATTATGGAGTAGAGTTCTTGAATCAAGATATGGGGATGTGGTGTGGGATTGGGACCTGGGATCGAGGGGTTTTGAGTCAGGGGGAAGTCATCTTTATGGTGGAGGGATTTGGGTAAACATGTTCTAGAGGATAATAACAATTGGTTTAGGGAGGGTATGGGGAGAAGGCTGGGTAACGGTTGCGACACAAGATTTTGGGTAGATAGGTGGATGGAGGGGGAGAAGTTATCTGAGAAGTTTACTAGATTGTTTTCTATTGATAGGGTGGGTGATTGGTTGATATCGGACAGGGGTGCTTGGGTCGAAGGCAGGTGGGAGTGGAGATGGGATTGGAGACGTGATTTATTTGAATGGGAGAAAATTTTACTTAACGATCTTGTGATCTTCGCTGACAGGTTTATCAGGAATCCTAATTTGGAAGATTCTTGGAGGTGGAAGCTTGATAGTTGTGGTTCATATACCACAAAATCAGCCTACAAATTTCTGAAAAGTGGAGGAGCAACGAATCAGTCCATCGAGGTCAAAGCTTTAAGGACAGTTTGGAACTCAATGATCCCTAAGAAAGTATCTAGTTTCGCCTGGAAATTGTTACAGAACAGGGTACCTTATAAATCTAATTTGATGCGTAGAGGTATTATTCTAGACTCAAATGCAGCTTTGTGTTCTATGTGTGGCGAAGTAGAGGAGGATTGCAAACATCTGTTCTTCTCGTGCAACTATGCCAACAGTGTTTGGAAAGAGTGCTATAGATGGTTCAATTTTAAAGTAGTGCTTTAAGAAGACCCAATAATCAATTTCTGGCATCACTTTCATCTTTTGAATGGATCGTTAGGGAAAGGGGAGTGGCTAACCATCTGGGAGTGTGTGGGGTCCTCGTTACTTAATCCATTATGTATCAGTTCATTATACATATGTGAGTAAGAATTAAGTAAAACATACACTGATTAAGAGTTTACTCATGTAGCTTGTTACAATACTTACACAAATCCTGTCATAATATACATGTAGGGTCTTCCTACCTTAACATCATATAGTACACATATAATGGGCAGAACATGCATTTATAACCTCTTAAGGGTTCCGGTTGTAGCTTGAGCTAAGAAGATTACAGGTCAAAATAAAATTTCCAAAAGCTATTTAGTTACATTCCCAATAACGAATGTTAAAGTTATAGATTTATACTACTCCTAGAGTAGAGACTATCAAAATCCTGCATCCTATATTCATCTTGTTCTCTTTTAGCTCACCGCCTGAACCCGACCCTAGGCCCTTCGATCCAAAGTGTACCTACAGGGACAACACATCGTGAGCATACATATATTCACTTAACATGATATTAAAAGACATACAGTAATGCATAGCATCTTAGTTAAGTAAATGTTATTGGTCGTTCTTCAACTTCCTTTGTTATCCCTGATTCTCGTTCATGTATAAGGGCATCTTACCCCCATTGTATGGCATCTTACCATAACATAATCATCGTGTGGCATCTTACCACATGGGCATCTTACCCAATCATATGGCGTCTTACCATATCATAAACATTGTGTGGCATCTTACCACAGGGCATCTTACCCACTCACATACATTGGGTGGCATCTTACCACATGGGCGTCTTACCCAATCGTATACGTCGTATGACATTATCATAAACTTCATCATCCTAACGTAATCATAAATATCATCATCGTAAACATCATCATAATCATCATCATAACATCGTCATCATAAACATCATCATAAACATCATCATCGTAAACATCATCATAATCATCATCATAAACAGTGTCATCATAAACATCATCATCAGCATCATCATCGTAAATATCATCATAAACATCATCATCGTAAACATCATCATAAACATCATCATCATAAACATCATCATTAAATATAGGAGTATGGTTTATCGTCCGATGCTCGTACGTTTCTTACGTACCTTAATCCCAAAAAGTGGAGAAATCGGAGAGCTTTATCTCCTTGAGGTTGCGGGTACTTGGGATGGTTCTACATAACCATACAAATTGATATTAGAAGCTAATCATGGTCCAATATCCAAAATCCCACAAAAAAATCAAAAATACCCATTTTTACATCTCGCGATCGATCGCTGCCCAAGTGCGATCGATCGCGAGATCACACTGGACGGGGGGTGAAAATTTTGATCTTCGGCGATCGACCGCCATACATGGCGCGATCGATCGCCATCTTCACCGATCGATCGCCCAAAGGTGGCGATCGATCGCCAAAGGCTTCTGGAGCCTACTGTTGGCTCGCGATCGATCGCCAAGAACGGGCGATCGATCGCCAGCCCCTGCACTTCGAGATTTCACCATTTTCACTCCTTAAAACTTCACCAACCTCAATAACTTTTACTCCAACAACTCAACAACATAAAAACATTCAAAACCTTCATTAAACATCCTTAAACCACTCAAAAATCCAACATCCTTCCTAAAATCATACCAACCCAAACAAACCCATTTCAAAACTTTACAATACTACCCCAAACTCAAATCTTACACTTCAACAACAACAAGGAATGATATACATACATCATAGGTCTTAAATCTTACCAAGAATCACAAAAGTGAAGCTTTTACAAGGACTTCTTGTTCACCTTGAAGCCAAAAACGAGTTTGGGAGGAAATGAGGGTTTGGGAGATGATTTGGGGATTTTGGAGTGAAAAGATAAAATGAGGTAAAAAGGGGTGGGGTAAAGGTTTAAAACCCTTTTAAAATTAACTTGAACCCCAACACTTAGCATGATGTATAAAATACCCCAACATGGTATTTTGAAAGCATTTTACAAAAATGCTCTAACTTCATCTAAAATCACATCTTCCTCATATTTAAAAATCAACACAATTAAATCATGTTAGCATCTTAATACCCACCACATAAATCAATATCACATGATTCATCATATAAACATAATTAATGCCTTAATTGCAATTAATTAATTTCGGGGCATCACATTACTCCCCTACTTACAAGATTTCATCCTCGAAATCGCATGCACTTACCCAAAAAGAAACTAAACGTAAATCATACCAGAAAATAGTTCCGGGTAATGCTGCATCATATGCCGTTCCGTCTCCCACGTAGCCTCCTCGACACCCCGACGATCCCACTGAACTTTGACCATCGGTATAACTTTACTTCGTAATTTGCGATCCTCACGATCCAGAATTCTGACCGGTCGTTCAACGTAGGATACATCTGAATCCAACTGCACTTCAGTAGGTTGTAAAACATGAGACGGGTCTGGCTCATACTTTCTCAACATAGAAACATGGAAGACATCATGAATTCCAGATAAAGACGGCGGTAGAGCCAAACGATAAGCCAATGTACCAATACGCTGCAATACCTCATACGGTCCGACATATCTCGGAGATAACTTTCCCCGCATACCAAAACGGACCACACCCCTGAAGGGTGAGATTTTCAAGAAAACCTTGTCTCCTACTTGGAATTCTAGCGGCCGTCGCCGCTTATTGGTGTAGGCTGCTTGCCTATCTTGGGCCGCTTTCATCTTTAAGCGTATCATCTTAATCTTTTCCTCCATGTCCTTAATCATATCCGGTCCTCCGACCATTTTACTCGCCAAGTCCTCCCAATACAGCGGTGACCTACATCGTCGTCCGTAAAGAGCTTCGAAAGGGGCCATTTGAATGCTCGCCTGATAGCTGTTATTATAGGAGAACTCTACCAGTGGTATAGACTCTTGCCATGGAGTATCAAACTCCAAAACACATGCCCTCAGCATATCTTCGAGCGTCTGAATAGTACGCTCCGTTTGGCCATCTGTCTGAGGGTGATAAGCTGTACTCAGTCTCACCTCGGTGCCAAAGCTGTCTGGAGACCCTCCCAGAAATGAGAAGTAAACCTTGGGTCTCTGTCAGACACGATCGAGACTGGAAACCCATGCAACCTCACTACATCCCGTACATATAATTGGGACATCTTTAAATATGTGAAATTCATATTGTAAGGGATGAAATGAGCTACCTTCGTCAGTCTATCCACGATCACCAGATCGCATCAAATCCAGAGGCCGACCTTGGCAAGTGGGTCACGAAGTCCATAGATATATGCTGCCACTTCCACTTAGGTACCTCCAAGCTCTTCAGCTCGCCGCCAGGCCTCTGCCTTTCTGCCTTTACTTGCTGGCAGATCAAACATCTCTTGACAAAAGTGATCACATTACGCTTCATGCGTCTCCACCAGAATTGACCACTCAGGTCCTTATACATCTTTCTTCCTACGGGGTGGATACTGAACCGGCTACTATGAGCTCGTTCTAAGATTCCTTTACGCAATCCCGGCGCATTTGGGACTACCCATCGGTTGTCCAGTCTTAAAGAATCATCTTCAGCCACTCTAAACTTTGTTGGCTGACCTCGAAGTACTATCGATGACCATTTCTGAACTTCATCATCTGATCTCTGGGCTTTCCTGATAGCCTCAAATACGTCTGGCTCGGCCAATAAGGTCGACACTCGCACCGGCGACGTGTCCACATCGAAATCATAGCCCAGATGGCAATAAGAAGTCATCATAGCTGATAGACACATAACGTCCTCAGCAGTACTCTTCACTTTCCGACTTAAGGCGTCTGCTATCAAATTTGCTTTACCGGGATGGTACTCAATTTCACAGTCATAATCCTTGAGCAAATCCATCCATCTTCTTTGACGCATATTCAGTTCAGCCTGAGTGAATAGAAATTTCAGGCTCTTATGGTCCGTATAGATGGTAAACGCCGTACCATAAAGATAATGACGCCAAATCTTCAAGGCGAAAATGATGGCCGCCAGTTCCAGATCATGGACTGGGTATCTGGTCTCATGAGGCTTCAACTGCCTCGAAGCATAAGCCACCACGTGCTTATCTTGCATCAACACACAGCCCAAACCTTGCAATGATGCATCCGTGTACAAGGCAAACTTCTTATTCTCAGAAGGGATCACCAATACAGGCGCTGTAGTCAAACGACGCTTCAGTTCTTGAAAACTTTCCTCACAAGCTTCGGACCAAAAGAATGGGACTCCTTTCTGAGTCAGCTGAGTCAACGGCTTAGCGATCTTAGAAAATCCCTCGACAAAATGTCGGTAATAACCTGCTAAGCCTAGGAAACTCCGTATCTCGGGTACAGAAGTGGGTGCTGCCCACTCCATCACAGCTTCAATCTTCCTGGGATCCACAGATATCCCGCTGCTAGATATAACATGACCCAAGAACACTACACTGCTCAGCCAGAACTCACACTTGCTGAGCTTTGCATACAACTGATGATCCCTAAGGATCTGAAGTACTGTCCTCAAGTGCCGTACATGATCTTCTTCGGTCCGGGAGTAGATGAGTATATCGTCAATGAAAACTATGACGAATTGATCCAAATATGGTTGGAACACCCTGTTCATCAAACTAATGAAAACAGCCGGGGCATTTGTCACCCCAAAAGGCATGACTAGGAATTCATAGTGCCCATACCTAGTCCTGAAGGCTTTCTTCTGGACATCATCTTCCCTTACTTGAATCTGATGGTACCCTGACCTCAGATCGATCTTACTGTAGAGCCTCGTACCTTGCAACTGATCAAACAAGTCATCGATCCTCGGAAGTGGGTACTTATTCTTCACTGTAGCTTTGTTCAGTTGTCTGTAATCGATGCACAAACGCATCGAGCCATCTTTCTTCTTCACAAATAAAATTGGCGCTCCCCAGGGCGATACGCTAGGGCGTATATAGCCTTTATCAAGGAGCTCTTGCAACTGAATCTTTAATTCCTTTAGCTCTGCTGGTGCCATCCTATAAGGGGCACGAGAAATGGCAGACGTCCCCGGTAATAACTCAATCCCAAACTCGACCTCTCTCGTCGGTGGGAATCCGGGAATCTCCTCCGGAAAGACATCAGGGAACTCCGCCACTACGGGCACATCCTCAACTTTTACTTCTTCTTTCTTTTCCGTAACATCAACGGCATACATGAGGTATCCTGTATGGCCTCGTTCCAACAACTGCGCCATCTTGACAGCAGATATCAACGGAATCTTAGAGCGAGAACCATCCCCATAGAACGTCCATGGAACTCCCATATCAGATTTGAACCGTACAGTCCTCTGCCTGCAGTTCACAACTGCCTGATACCTGTTCAGAACATCAATGCTCAGAATGCAGTCAAAATCTGACATTCCCAGAACAATCAAATCTGTCCTTAGTTCTTTATCCTCAAAATAAATGAGGCCATCGTAGACGATCCAATCAGTAATCATACTTCTTCCAGCGGGGGTCGAGACTATAAGAGGCGTGGGTGACGGAGAAGTGCATATGTGGTGCCTTTCCACAAAACTTGTCGACACAAAAGAGTGTGACGCACCTGTGTCGATCAATATAAAAGCAGGGAGCGTAAATAAAAGACACGTACCCGCTATAACCTCCTCCGGAGCCGCTTAAGCCTGCTCCCTCGTCAATGCATAGACTTGTCCTTGAGGTGGCCCCATAGGCTGACCTCCATACTGTCGCGGCACGAATGGTGGTCTGTGCTGTGCTGTCCTATCCGCAGGCCTCCCCGCAGGACCCTGTTGACTTCCCCTGTTGGGACACTGTCTAGCAAAGTGGCCCTTGTCGCCACAAACATAACATCCTACACAATCTTTCGTCAGATGTGGTTGCCCACAAAGAGTGCATTGGACCTTCCCGGATCTGTCTCCCTGAGACTGCCCCCTTCCAGATGGGGCATCACTCCTTCGGTTTCCTTTCCATCTATTGTCAGGCCTCTTACCACTGAACCTTGACGCCGATGTGTTTCCTCTTGATTTGAACTGCTCACCCCTTGGCTTCAAATTATCAGGAGTGGATTTCTGAGGGGATGCTGGCGGTGGTACAACATCAGGGTATGCACCCACTCCCAGTTCGGCTAGCTCAGCCCATGAGAGTGAATCGTCAAAGCAAGTAGGGCCATAAGTAATCACCCTATCGTACAGCTCCGACCTCAAGCCCTTCATGAAGTTCCTCATCTTTGCTTGAGTGCTCGTGGCGATGTGAGGTACATATCTGAGTAAGGAGCAAAACTGAAGAGCATAATCTGACACTGACATATTACCTTGCTTAAGGTGAGTGAATTCATCTTCCTGAGCCTGTCGTGCAGCAGCCGAGAAATAACGATTCAGAAAGCGAGTTCGAAACATCTTCCAATTAACTTCATGACCTTGAGCCTCTTGCTCTACCACAGTGGTCTTCCACCACATTAGTGCCTTATTGGCCAATTGAAACATCTGCTCTATTCTTTCTAACCATTCCTCAGCTCGTTCCCCTGTTTCAGTTCCTTCAAAGGTTGGGGGTCGGTATGCAAGAAATTGAGTTAGGCTTAGCTCCCCTGGCAACAACTATTGTTCGGACGGTTCATCATCAAAAGCTGGCGGGGTAGGGGATTCGTACGCCCCGCACTTGCATTGACGCTCACTGCGTCACCTACCTCCGCGTTTGCTGCCATACTGCAACACAAGGGTTAACAACAAGATCCAAAAGCAGTTCATATACATATCGTTAGAAAGGCATAACGTATGAGCATAACAGTCATGTACTTCATATGCAACATATGCACACAACATGTTTAAAAGTAAGCACCTAGCCAACTTATTGCTAAGGATACCCTTCACTCGTTCCCGGGTTATCTAACCACTGCTCTGATACCACTAATGTAGGGTCTTCCTACCTTAACATCATATAGTACACATATAATGGGCAGAACATGCATTTATAACCTCTTAAGGGTTCCGGTTGTATCTTGAGCTAAGAAGATTACATGTCAAAATAAAATTTCCAAAAGCTATTTAGTTACATTCCCAATAACGAATGTTAAAGTTATAGATTTATACTACTCCTAGAGTAGAGACTATCAAAATCCTGCATCCTATATTCATCTTGTTCTCTTTTAGCTCACCGCCTGAACCCAACCCTAGGCCCTTCGATCCAAAAGTGTACCTACAGGGACAACACATCGTGAGCATACATATATTCACTTAACATGATATTAAAAGACATACAGTAATGCATAGCATCTTAGTTAAGTAAATGTTATTGGTCGTTCTTCAACTTCCTTTGTTATCCCTGATTCTCGTTCATGTATAAGGGCATCTTACCCCCATTGTATGGCATCTTACCATAACATAATCATCGTGTGGCATCTTACCACATGGGCATCTTACCCAATCATATGGCGTCTTACCATATCATAAACATTGTGTGGCATCTTACCACAGGGGCATCTTACCCACTCACATACATTGGGTGGCATCTTACCACATGGGCGTCTTACCCAATCGTATACGTCGTATGACATTATCATAAACTTCATCATCCTAACGTAATCATAAATATCATCATCGTAAACATCATCATAATCATCATCATAACATCGTCATCATAAACATCATCATAAACATCATCATCGTAAACATCATCATAATCATCATCATAAACATCGTCATCATAAACATCATCATAAACATCATCATCGTAAATATCATCATAAACATCATCATCGTAAACATCATCATAAACATCATCATCATAAACATCATCATTAAATATAGGAGTATGGTTTACCGTCCGATGCTCGTATGTTTCTTACGTACCTTAATCCCAAAAAGTGGAGAAATCGGAGAGCTTTATCTCCTTGAGGTTGCGGGTACTTGGGATGGTTCTACATAACCATACAAATTGATATTAGAAGCTAATCATGGTCCAATATCCAAAATCCCACAAAAAAATCAAAAATACCCATTTTTACATCTCACGATCGATCGCTGCCCAAGCGCGATCGATCGCGAGATCACACTGGACGAGGGGTGAAAATTTTGATCTTCGGCGATCGATCGCCATACATGGCGCGATCGATCGCCATCTTCACCGATCGATCGCCCAAAGGTGGCGATCGATCGCCAAAGGCTTCTGGAGCCTACTGTTGGCTCGCGATCGATCGCCAAGAACGGGCGATCGATCGCCAGCCCCTGCACTTCGAGATTTCACCATTTTCACTCCTTAAAACTTCACCAACCTCAATAACTTTTACTCCAACAACTCAACAACATAAAAACATTCAAAACCTTCATTAAACATCCTTAAACCACTCAAAAATCCAATATCCTTCCTAAAATCATACCAACCCAAACATACCCATTTCAAAACCTTACAATACTACCCCAAACTCAAATCTTACACTTCAACAACAACAAGGAATGATATACATACATCATAGGTCTTAAATCTTACCAAGAATCACAAAAGTGAAGCTTTTACAAGGACTTCTTGTTCACCTTGAAGCCAAAAACGAGTTTGGGAGGAAAGGAGGGTTTGGGAGATGATTTGGGGATTTTGGAGTGAAAAGATAAAATGAGGTAAAAAGGGGTGGGGTAAAGGTTTAAAAACCCTTTTAAAATTAACTTGAACCCCAACACTTAGCATGATGTATAAAATACTCCAACATGGTATTTTGAAAGCATTTTACAAAAATGCTCTAACTTCATCTAAAATCACATCTTCCTCATATTTAAAAATCAACACAATTAAATCATGTTAGCATCTTAATACCCAACACATAAATCAATATCACATGATTCATCATATAAACATAATTAATGCCTTAATTGCAATTAATTAATTTCGGGGCATCACAATACATCATATGTACAGTAAAAAACCTAGACTAGTACAACTCCTATGTAGTGGTTCAACTCGCAGCGGAATAGACTCACAATCCCGTCCTCCCACGTCTATGAGGTCCCTACAGAAACAATCACACAACATGAGTATAGATAAACAACCATCCCAGTGCGATATTAATACAAACATAAACGATAAAGCACTATAAACATTAAATGTGATTATCCTGTATCATGCATCATCAAATGCAAATATGTCATGACATGTCTCATTCCTCATCCTGTTATAACCAGTCCAATATGATATGCCTATCTCAGCTCAATATGTCATTGGAACCTCCTCACATCTTCATATTAGCAGCACATATCATAGTACGTCCTCACATGTTATAACAGCCAGAGCATATACCCAACTGGCATATATATCTCATGACAAAGCAAATGTAGCATACCTATCGTGGCAACAATCCCAGCCAAAGCATATACCCAACACTGGCATATCTATCGTGGCACCGATCTCAGCCAAAGCATATGCTACACATCTATCGTGGCATCCATCTCAACAATATAAATATCATGAATGCCCATGCATACGATGTCACTAATCATATGATACCATGCTCACATCATCATTACAACAATATCATATACTCGTACGTCAAAACGTACCTGTTATGCGACACAAAAGATATAAATTAGGCGTCAATGTCTAACCGCCTCGTTGCCCTGTCCCCTGTGATGATGCTACAACAATATGAACAATATAACATGTTACAATAGGATTCAAAATCAAATTCTACAAAAATCTAACATTTTTTCAAAATCTTAACCCTGGCGATCGATCGCCACTTCCACCGATCGATCGCCAAACTGTTCTGTTTCATCGCGATCGATCGCCACTATGTCGCGATCGATCGCCAAAGTGTTCTGTTTCCTCGCAATCGATCGCCTGATTTTTACCGATTGATCGCCATATTTCACCGCCTTATTATTTCTCTGTTCTCGGAGATCGATCGCCATAGGGCTCACGATCGATCGCCGATGTCCGAAAAATTCAGAACATGGCAATTTTGAGCTTATCTTCATGGTTCTTCTTCTACAACTCACTTCCTACAAGTCAAACTTGTTTCATGCAATATCTAGTAGCATATAAACATGTTTCTATTAGCATATCACTCAATTCTTTGCATAATAACAAGTAGTAATTCCAACCATGAACACTTGGTACTCAAGTTCACATAACTCATAGATACCTACATAATCAAACTTAGAATCATTAAATTCTTACCAAGTAGATTGAACTCCAAGTGAATTACAAGTTTCAAGAAGATTATCCAAGCCAAAACCAAGGAAAGAGACAAGAGAGAGCAAAGGATTGAGAGAGAGTTTGTAGAGATTAGTAGGTGTGTTTTGGTGAATTGTGTGTTTCAAATCTGAAACCATGCTATATATACTAACCAAATTCAACTCAAATTCAAATGTAAATCCCCTCAAATTCATGTCAACTTGCTATGCAACTACATGTATTTTAACTACACATGTATTTTACTACATAGTCCACAACCATGTAGTTTTATGTTTCACTATAAGTTGATTATCAATGAGCAACTAGTCACCCCCTTCTATTAGTCAACAACACCTCTACTATGCTTCTCATATAGTTGTTTCATAACAAGTGTAGCAATGCCTTACAATTGGTGCCATTTCATAATATAATGAAAGCTCATCTCTTGTCATATTCGTATCATACTCGGTTCCACCCGAACTCGAGTCCACATCATACCGTCCTTAAGGCGTAATTACACAAGAATCATATCCAACATGTATACGTTATTTCAAGGCATTACATTTCTCCCCTACTCATGGAATTTCGTCTTCGAAATTGCAACTACATCACATTAACATATACGCATGCTTACAATCCTACTGCAAGAAGATAAGAAACATGATCATATATGCAACATTGCAGTAATTACTTACCAACAGTATCATAAAACTGTAAAGTCATACCAGTAAATAACTCAGGATATTGCTGTATCATATGCTGCTCCGTCTCCCACGTTGCCTCCTTGACTCCCCGTCGATCCCACTGTACCTTTACCATTGGTATCACTTTGTTACGCAATGTCCGCTCAGCTCTATCCAGACTTCATTGGTCGTTCCACATAAGACACGTCTGTATCCAACTGTACTTCAGATGGTGGCAATACATGACCCGGATCTGGTTCATATTTCCTCAACAGTGAAACATGAAACACATCGTGGATACTACACAATGCTGGCGGTAGTGCCAATCGATATGCCAACGTACCAATACGTTGCAACACCTCATACGGACCAACGTATCGTGGAGACAACTTCCCACGTTTACCAAATCGTACCACACCTTTAAAAGGTGAGAATTTTAAGAATACTCGATCTCCGACTTGAAATTCAAGTGGTCTACGTCGCTTATTGGCATAAGCAGCCTGTCTATCCTGAGCAGCTTGCAATTTTAATCTGATCAGTTTCACTTTCTCCTCCATTTCACGTAGCATTTCTGGTCCATGGAGTGCAGTCTGATCAACATCATCCCAATATAATGGTGATCTACAGCGTCGCCCATACAGTACCTCAAATGGTGCCATCTGGATACTAGTTTGATAACTGTTATTGTACGAAAATTCCATTAATGGCAACGACTCTTGCCACGAGTTATCAAACTCCAATACACATGCCCGCAATATATCCTCAAGCGTCTGTATCGTACGCTCTGTCTGTCCATCTGTTTGAGGATGATACGTTGTACTCAATCGTACTTCCGTCCCTAGTGCTGACTGTAATCCTTCCCAAAAATGAGAAGCAAATCTCGGATCTCTGTCGGATACAATTGAAACTGGTATGCCATGTAGTCTCACTACATTTTGAATATATAACTGAGCCATTTTCAAATAGGAAAATGTCATACTGTAAGGTATGAAGTGAGCTACTTTCGTCAGTCTATCAACAATTACCCAAATTGCATCAAAGCCAGAGGAAGTCCGTGGCAAATGGGTAACAAAATCCATTGTAACATGTTCCCATTTCCATTGAGGAATCTCCAAACTCCTCAATTCACCTCCTGGTCTTTGTCGTTCTGCTTTTACTTGTTGACAGATCAAACAACGTTTCACAAAGTTCAGCACATCCTGTTTCATGCGTTTCCACCAGAATTGGGTACGCAAATCTTTATACATTTTCTTTCCTCCAGGATGTATACTGTAGTGACTACAATGCGCACGTTGTAGTATTTCTTGGCGTAGTCCTAATGTAGCAGGTACTACCCAACAGTTTCTATATGTCAAAATTTCATCACTTGCAATTACAAACTGAGATGTTTGTCCTTGTCATATCATGTCTTTCCAGTGTTGTAACTCATCATCAGTAATTTGTGCCGTTCTAATTTTCTCAAATATCTCGGGTTCAACCAACAATGTTGATACCTGTACTGGCACTGTTTCTACATCAAATTCATAACCCAAGGTACAACAAGAATTCATCAAGGCTGATAAATGCATCATATAATCAGCAGTATTGTGGACTTTTTGACTTAAGGCATCTGCTGTGAGATTAGCCTTTCCTGGATGATATTCGATCTCACAATCATAATCCTTTAAGAGATCCATCAATCTCCTTTGCCTCATATTCAATTATGCTTGAGTGAATTTAAACTTTAAACTTTTATGATCAGTATATATGGTAAACGACGTACCATATAAATAGTGTCGCCATATCTTCAAGGCAAAGACAATGGCTGCCAACTCCAGATCATGCATTGGATATCTCATTTCATGTGGCTTCAACTGTCGTGAGGCATAAGCCACTACATGTTTATCCTGCATCAAGACACAACCTAACCCAAGTAATGATGCATCAGTATAAAGGGCAAACATGTCGTGCTCTGATGGAATAATCAACACTGGAGCAGTAGTCAATCGATGTTTCAATTCCTGAAAACTATGCTCACATGCCTCTAACCATCTAAATGGTACTCCCTTATGTGTCAGTTGTGTTAATGGTTTGGCAATTGCTGAAAACCCTTCAACAAATCGTCTATAGTATCCAGCCAAACCAAAGAAACTACGAATCTCTGGCACAGAAGTAGGTGATGACCAATTCAACACCGCTTCTATCTTTCTCGGATCAACTGATATACCATCTTTAGAGATCACATGTCCCAAAAATCCTACAATGTTCAACCAAAACTCACACTTACTGAGTTTGGCATATAACTGATGTGTTCTCAATAACTATAACACCAGATGTAAATGTTGGACATGCTCTTTTTCACTCCGAGAATAGATCAAGTTATCATCAATGAACACAATGACAAATTGATCAAGATACTCCTGGAAAACTCGAGTCATCAAGCTCATGAAGATAGTTGGAGCATTCGTCACACCAAATGGCATCACTAGGAACTCATAATGGCCATAGCGAGTTCTGAATGCTGTCTTCTGAACATCTCCTTCCCTCACACATATTTGGTGATAGCCAGATCTCAAATCAACCTTAGAATAGATCATAGATCCCTGTAACTGATCAAACAAATCACCAATACGAGGAAGATGATATTTATTATTTATGGTTACCTTGTTCAACTGTCTATAGTCAATGCATAGTCGCATTGAACCATCCTTCTTCTTGACAAACAATACCGGAGCACCCCAATGCGATACACTAGGACGTATGTACCCCTTGTCCAATAGATCTTGTAATTGAGTTTTCAACTCTCTTAATTCAGAAGGTGCCATTCGATATGGTGCTCGTGAAATTGCAGAAGTACCAGGCACTAACTCAATACCAAATTCCACTTCTCGACTTGGTGGAAATCCAGGAATCTCATCTGGAAATACATCTGCATACTCTGCAACCACTGGTATATCCTCTACTCTTCGTTCTACTTTCTTATCTATGACATCCACAGCATAAATCACATATCCCGTATGTCCACGTTCTAACAAACGGGACATTCTAAGAGCAGATATCAATGGAATCTTGGCACGTGATCCTTGTCCATAGAATATCCATTGATTTCCAGTATCAGACTGAAATCTCACTGTCTTCTGACAACAATCTACAACAGTTTTATATCTGCTCAACACATCAATACCCAGAATACAATCAAAATCCATCATGTCTAATACAATCAAATCGGCCTGTATCCCATACTCAGTATCAAACTGAATAACACAATCAGACACACTCTGACAAGCCATCACAGTAGTTTCAATGGGTGTCGAGACATACAAAGGCATCAATAGTGGAGACGAGCATATATGATACCGGTCAATAAACGCTTGTGCAATAAAGGAATGTGATGCACCAGTATCAATCAAAAGTAAAGCATGATAAGTAAATAAACTACACTTACCCGCAATCACATCATCAGGAGCTGCCTCTGCTTGATCCTTGTTCAGTGCATACACCTGAGCCTGAGGTGGTCCTGCTCTCTGTCCTCCACCAGTCCGTGGAACACCCTGTGGTCTCTGTTGCACTGTACTTTATGACATATTCCCTCTCATCTGTTGTCCCCTAGCTTGAGGACAATATCTGATCATGTGTCATGTCCTCCCACAGCGAAAACAAACCGGAGTATCAAATTGTGGACAATCTCTTTTAAAATGTGGTCCTCCACACTTAAAACATTGTAACCCTCGACCACTGCTACTACTACTGCCTTGGGACTGTCCCTTGGTACCTCGTTCACCACCCTTTCGCATAGCAAATCGCTTTCCACTAAATCTAGAGGAAGATGCACCTCCTCGTGATGCTTTAAACGGTTCTCCTCTAGGTCTCATACTTTCTGATGTAGGTGGTTGGGATTGTCCTACATCCTTATACTCTCCAACGGCAATCTCAGCCATCTCAGCTCTAGTCAATGCTTCTTCGTATGATGTAGGGTTATTAGAAATTACCCTATCAAACAACTCAGGCCTCAAACCCTTCACAAACTGTCTGATCTTTGCCTTTGTGTTTGCAGCGATATGTGGTACATACCGTAATAATGAAGAATACTGCACATCATAATCAGACACTGTCATTGTTCCATGTTTCAGATTTGTGAACTCATCTTCTTTCCTCTGCCTTGCAGCCACAGAGAAATAGTGATCAAGAAACCGAGTTCTGAAAACATCCCAATTCACTGTCTGTCCTTGAGCTCTCAGCTCAATCAATGTGGCTTTCCACCACATCATACCTTTCTTCGCCAACTGGAACTCAGCCAAATGTAACCAGGCGGATTTGGCACATGGTGCTGACACAAAGATCTGTTCAACACGTTCCAACCATTCCTCTGCTTGTTCCCCTGATTCAGTACCCTCAAAGCGAGGTGGCTGATAACTCAGAACTGTGTCAATGTTAATTCCCCATGTAACAATACCTGTTCTACTGGCCCTTGCCCAAATGGTGGTGGTGGCACAGGCGCCAATCCAACACTAGCGTTGCCACTCATGGCATCCCCAACATCATCATGAGGTACTCTGTCTGTCATTACTGCAAATACAGGGTTATCACAACAAACAAATATATAAAGCATGTCAGTATAACATCATATCAATGGGGGGTCCTCGTTCACTTCATCTAGTGATTAGGCAACTCCCTAATACACTTCATCTACCCTTGGTTCACCCCGTTCTCGAACCACTGCTCTGATACCACTAATGTGGGGTCCTCGTTACTTAATCCATTATGTATCAGTTCATTATACATATGTGAGTAAGAATTAAGTAAAACATACACTGATTAAGAGTTTACTCATGTAGGTTGTTACAATACTTACACAAATCCTGTCATAATATACATCATATGTACAATAAAACAACCTAGACTAGTACAACTCCTATGCAGTGGTTCAACTCGCAGCGGAATAGACTCACAATCCCGTCCTCTCACGTCTATGAGTCCCTACAGAAATAATCACACAACATGAGTATAGATAAACAACCATCCCAGTGCGATATCAATAAAAACATAAACGATAAAGTACTATAAACATCAAATGTGATTGTCATGTATCATGCATCATCAAATGCAAATATGTCATGACATGTCTCATTCCTCATCCTGTTATAACCAGACCAATATGATATGCCTATCTCAGCTCAATATGTCATTGGAACCTCCTCACATCTTCATATTAGCAGCACATATCATAGTACCATCCTCACATGTTATAACAGCCAGAGCATATACCCAACCGGCGTATATCTCTCATGCCAAAGCATATGTAGCATACCTATCGTGGCAACAATTTCAGCCAAAGCATATACCCAACACTGGCATATCTCTCGTGGCACCGATCTCAGCCAAATCATATGCTACACATCTATCGTGGCATCCATATCAACAATATAAATATCATGAATGCACATGCATACGACGTCACTAATCATATGATACCATGCTCACATCATCATCACAACAATATCATATACTCGTACGTCAAAACGTACCTGTTATGTGACACAAAAGATATAAATTAGGCGTCAATGTCTAACCGCCTCGTTGCCCTGTCCCCTGTGATGATGCTACAACAATATGAATAATATAACATGTTACAATAGGCTTCAAAATAAAATTCTACAAAAATCTAACATTTTTTCAAAATCTTAACCCTGGTGATCGATCGCCACTTCCCCTGATCGATCGCCAAACTGTTCTGTTTCATCGCGATCAATCGCCACTATCTCGCGATCGATCGCCAAAGTGTTCTGTTTCCTCGTGATCGATCGCCTAATTTTCACCGATCGATCGCCATATGTTTTCACCGCCTTATTATTTATCTGTTCTCGGGGATCGATCGCCATAGGGCTCGCGATCGATCGCCGATGTCCGAAAAATTCAGAACATGACGATTTTGAGCTTATCTTCATGGTTCTTCTTCTACAACTCACTTCCTACAAGTCAAACTTGTTTCATGCAATATCTAGTAGCATATAAACATGTTTCTATTAGCATATCACTCAATTCTTTGCATAATAACAAGTAGTAATTCCAACCATGAACACTTGGTACTCAAGTTCACATAACTCATAGATACCTACATAATCAAACTTAGAATCATTAAATTCTTACCAGGTAGATTGAACTCCAAGTGAATTACAAGTTTCAAGCAGATTATCCAAGCCAAAACCAAGGAAAGAGACAAGAGAGAGCAAAGGTTTGAGCGAGAGTTTGTAGAGATTAGTAGGTGTGCTTTGGTGAATTGTGTGTTTCAAATATGAAACCATGCTATATGTACTTACCAAATTCAACTCAAATTCAAATGCAAATCCCCTCAAATTCATGTCAACTTGCTATGCAACTACATGTCTGTTAACTACACATGTATTTTACTACATAGTCCACAACCATGTAGTTCTATGTTACACTATAAGTTGATTATCAATGAGCAACTAGTCACCCCCTTCTACTAGTCAACAACACCTCTACTATGCTTCTCATATAGTTGTTTCATAACAAGTGTAGCAATGCCTTACAATTGGTGCCATTTCATAATATAATGAAAGCTCATCTCTTGTCATATTTGTATCATACTCGGTTCCACGCGAACTCGAGTCCACATCATACCGTCCTTAAGACGTAATTACACAAGAATCATATCCAACATGTATACGTTATTTGAAGGCATTACAGAGTGCATTGTTTGGTGTATTTGGTTAGCTCATAATAAAAAATTATTCCGGAATGAGGAGATCCCAATAGCTACTACAGTGGAGTTGGTGAAAATTAGATCATGGCAATGGATTACAGCGAATAAACTTGGAGTACTTTGAGCACTTCTAGTGTTCCATCTAAATTTATTAGATGGAACACTATAAGTGCTCAAATTACAAGATTGATACAATCAGCCGAATAAGGCTACCGTTCAGTAATTCTTAAACAAATTAATGAAAATCTAAACCAGTCGTTAACACTATAAGATTCAATGCGAATTTTTTGCTACCAACCAATTCCAAAGTCTAATTTTAATTCTGTCAACTATTATACGTATCCACTTTCGCTTCCTTAAAAAAAACACTGCATTTTGATGATTCCATATGCTCCAAACTACGCAATTACAATTTTAATAAGTTGAACTTTATTTGGTTTTATTTTTTCTATAATCTCCAAAAACAATATACAACATTGCCGAAATCGATATTTATTGAGTTGAAATTCTATAAGATGGATTTCATTTTGATTTGAGAGTTGTATTTGAATGACATCCATTTTTTATATGTATTAAAAATCCACCACAATTAACTAATACACATTACTAAGTTAATAAAGAATGAATTTGCAATTCATGTAAATTTAGTTCATCCAAACAAATTAACTGAGTTTAAAATAATAGATTTAAAATCCATAATTTCAAATATCACAATCTAAATATACTGTTATTACATCCATGTGCTTATTCTTTTCATCTTTTCAATTGAAGTGATAGATATTAGTAACAAATAATCTCATCACAAATCAAACATAAGTTGACTAGTGTTCACGAAAAGGGGAAATATTTATGGACCCGGTTTGCCCATATTTATGGACCAACTCAATATGTTTCATCTAAAATTGTTGGTATGTTAGTTTATATATTTTTATTTAAAAGGTATTGTGTTTTAATATTAAGTTGGTATATAAATAGAGTTCAAACCGAATGCATACAAGTATTTACCACCAAAAGGTGAGTGCTGAGTCAGCCAAAATGGTCATAACCAAAATATTTATTTTATATAAAAGATTTTATTTTATTTCACGAAATTGGCAATCATCAAATCCAAGCACTTACAAAGTACACTAGATTGTATATGGGGAAATTAGGAGTTTTACCTTAAGTGAAGTATATGGTGTGACCTAAATTTTGATATCATGTTAAGTGGCTTAGGAGATATAGGTAGGTTGGTAGTTCGTATTGGCAGGCATAAAGTTAACGTTATCCTCCACTAATTCTTGTCTCTTTCATATTAATTTAATTTCTTTGAATTTTATATATAATTAAGTTGGTAATTTGATTTAGGTGATTTCAATTTAAAATCATGTGTATTTTTCAAAAAAGTTAAAGTTGTTCATGACTTCATAATGAACCTTTTGCATTTGAATTGTGCTCAAACAAATGCATTTTACTTAATAACAATAACTTAAGTAAACACTATTTCAATGTTTACTTGTCTGGATAAGCAAGTGATATGACAATTTAACAATGGTCAATCATGTGTTTACTGGGATTTTCTATGCTACCGGTTGGATATTTGATTGGCCCAAATTTTGTGTCAATCATTCCCTATATGGGTTAATATATCATAGGGTAGGATAGAAAAATCCAGATTTACTTACAAAAACTCCAATTTCCGTCAATCATGGGGCAAAGAATTATACCAAAAAGCCCGATTCGAATCATTATGCTCGATAAAAGGAAAAAAGGGAAGCTCTATTGAATACAATTATACAACAACCCTAGGAGGGACAGAGGAAGCTGCTAGGAGACTGACCAGACTGAACTTTGCCACCTCGGAGAGTGCCGTAACGGACTACTAGCTACTCAGATAGCAATCCAATCATTTTAAGAATTAAAGCTTGCTTGTTTATATCTATATTTTCTAGGGATAATTAGTCCATGAACCTTTTTCCCTTTCTATTTATGTTATCATTTAAAATTAAATAAAAATATTTAAAAGATCTTAAAAACTAAAATTTTAAAAATTATATTAATATATATATATATAGTAAAAATTAAACCAATGAATAATATTTATTAAAAGGTTGTGCAAATTTATAATTTATTAACTATGTTAATATAAAAATAATTTTATAAAATATAGATGCCTAAAATAAGAAAATAATGTAATATTTATATAGATTGAAGGTAAAGAAAATGGTGAAATCTTGATGAAACTTTAAAAGTAAAGAAAAAATATTATTTAAATGAGTAAAAACAACAAATAGAAAAAGGATCATACTTTTCTATTATACTTATAATTACAATTTTATTACAACAAACAAAACATAACATTAATAATAAGAACCTAAAGGCAAAAAAAAATTAATCTATATCAGTAAATTAAAGTAATTATATTATTATTTATCCAACACTTATTCCATATATTATCAATCATTTAATTTATATTCCTGATAAGAAAATTTCATTCCTCGCTATATGATAAACAAGATTGTTCCACTATAGTCATGAACCAACAAATATAACAATATTTAAAAAATAACTAAGTTAAAATTATATATTTCCAAATACGCTAGAGAATATCCAACTTCCAATAAAAAATTTGTTTGTTTAATATAATTTTGTCAAACCAACGGGAATGAGAAAAGGTTACTCTCCACTGTACTAACCACTAAATGATATATCATGCTATAAATACAATGGTAATATCAAACTCAAGTTCTCATGCATCAAAAGACAAAATGATAGGCACTTTAAATGGAAGATTATTTGTTTCTTCATTTATTGAGGAAATGAAATTAAAAATGGACAGAAGAAGAGTGATTCATAGCATAAAAGTTGGGATGGCATTGGTTTTGGTTTCCCTTTTGTATTTGATTAATCCTCTATTCAAGCAAGTCGGAGAGAATGCTATGTGGGCTATTATGACTGTTGTTGTCGTCTTCGAATTTTACACAGGTTTGTTTGTTTTTTTTTTTTTATCTTATTTATTTATTTTAGTGAAATACTTAACAGGTTATTTTTTTTTTAAATAATTAAGATAGAAAAATTGTTCAACTTTAAATATTCTTAAATTCAAAACAAATAGTGAATACTTATATATGGCCTTCCTTTAAATTGTAAATAAAAATAAAAATCTGAAATATTACTGAAATAACAGTAAAGTAAAAAAAATACTAATTTAATTAAATTTTTCTATTCAACTTTGTTGTATTATAATAAATAATTACTGCACTGAATGAATAATGGTGATCTAGGAAGAAAATAATTGAACTATGTCTCGTAGTTTTTCCCCTCATTTTGGGATTTCCACATAAAATATCATGTGTCTCATTTAATTTCTGCTACATGATAATTTTCATCAACGGGGCGTTTGGCATGATAACTTAGTAAAATGAGCTTTTAGATATATACTTATATATTTTTAAATTTTATTAAATATCTGGACATGGAGTTTTCTATAGTGCATTTTTTATCTTCAACTTTCCTTTTTATGTTTCATACATTATATTTATGCTAATGCATAGCAACTGTATTTAATATAAAATTAGATATGAAATATTGAAGAAAAAAATATTGGGTAGGAATGGGATTAATTGGTGTGTGTCTGATATATGGTTTACATGAACTGCAGGTGCTACGTTAGGCAAAGGGATCAATCGTGGGATTGGAACTGTACTAGGTGGTGGATTGGGGTGTTTAGCTGCTATCTTGGCTGATAAAATTGGAGGGATTGGCAATCATGTCACTATTGGTTTTTCAATTTTTTTCTTTGGTAAGGAGAAAAATGTGCTTTTTCCCCTTAACATATAAAATATATATACTAAATCTGTGATATCTCTAGGGTCTATTGCAACATATTGTAGAACAATACCAAGAATCAAGAGGAGATATGACTATGGAGCCATGATATTCATCCTTACTTTCAACCTGGTGGTAGTTTCCGGGATCTTGGCGGAGAAGGTAGTGGAGCTGGCCCGTGACCGCCTTGCGACTATCGGCATGGGTTTTGCTATGTGTATGTTCATCAGTTTGTTCGTATATCCCATTTGGGCGAGTGATGAATTACATTACTCAATGGCATCAAAGTTCAACGAACTTTCAACAAGTATTCAAGGCAAGTTTAGAGTAAATATAGTTCTTAGTTATCACCAGAGCCCACATAAACGAAAATCAATATGATGGATTATGCTAATCTTCATATCTGCATTCAGTTTATACCAATTCAAACATTTCCATAATTCGAGATGAGATAATATAGTTACTGAACAATTATGTTATCATAAAGAAAACTCAACATGTTTTTATTATTTTGTGTGGTAAACTTAATTATAGTTAAATTAAGGATCTGTTGACTTATCACGTGTAATAATAAATTATTTATTATTGTATTCCTATAGGATGTCTGGACGAATATTTCACAATTACAAGTGATAAGGAAAATAAACAAGAAACTGGAGGTGCTTATATCCAAGCTTGCAGGGGAGTTTTGAACTCCAAGTCCAATGATGAAGCATTGGTAACGACTTAACATTCTTAACCAACCATTAATTTGGATTAAATTCACTCTTCTTCGTTCTCCCTCTGATATTCAGTCCTTGTTTCTACCCTTGAATCATCTACTCCTTCTGACCTCTGACGGTTTCTTTAGTTCCTTGGAGAAAAGAGCTGCTAGAACTTCCTCAAGAAGGAACGAATCCCTTCAATAGATCAATGTGTCTGAAATATCATCGATCTTGATATCATTGTTTTTAAGATCCAAAATGAATGGCCTTCGAAAGATCTTCCTCCCATCATCTTGAAAGTGTACAATAATTACTTCAAATACAACTGTTTGTCAATGATTTGATCACATACAATTTTAGCCAAACTGCTAAAGCTGATTTCTCCTTCGAAAACTCGTCTCGGTAACTGAAATTTGATCAGATGATTAACCCTTCTGATTACACCATTTCCCGCAATAAAATCTCAGCCATTAGTTCAACAATTATACATAACGATTAATAATATTTAATTTAGTTTGTAAAATAATTTAAACGTGTAGGCAAATTTTGCAAAATGGGAGCCTTGGCATGGGAAATTTGGGTTACATTATCCATGGGATAAATACTTGGAGATTGGAGAGCATCTAAGAGATCTTGCTGCTCTGGTTCTCTCTTTGCAACAATGTATCCAATCGCCCAAGCAGGTACTTTTTTAAATTTTTTTTACCAAAAATATATATATATATTCTAATAAATGATTTATTATTATTTTCCCTAATTTATAAAGCTTATTTTAATTATATTTTATTTCTGAATCAGCCGACGTCAATGCAAAGGCAAGCAATGAAGGAACCTTGTGAAATTGTGATGATATCAGTTGGATTTATATTGAAAGAGCTAGGAGAAAGCATGAAGAAAATGAATCAAATCCAAGCCAAGACTTTACAAGCTCGAAACTTGCAATCCATGAAATTACAATCTACCCCATTATATTCATCATCCAAGACTGGTGAAGTTCTTGAAACAGATGAAAATCTTGCTATTGCCAGTTTCAATTTCTTGTTGATCGACATTGTGGAAAGGGTTGAAATATTAGCCAAAAAGGTGGAAGAACTTGGGGAATTGGCAGAATTTTCAACCACGAAATTCGAGTGCAAAGTATGAGTTCATTTCTTGATTTATATAGAACAAATTTTTACGAGTCCTACTACAAGAAATGCAGATATCTATAGATGTAAATAATCGATGAATATAGACTCATCAAAGATATTTCGATGTACAATCCTCAGCTCAATCAAGAGTGTTCTTTCATAATATTACCTTACGCTATATAACATGATAAATTATGTTGAAGAATGGTTCAAAGTTCGTGGCTCATTCTCATGCAAAGTCAAATATCAGATTTCAAAAGTTGGATTTGCTTTTTGAAATTTCAGATTGCACCACAATCCCTTATTTCACACCTTAGAATTCAACAATGATAGGAAGAAAAGTTGGCATCAAGTTGTTCACCGAAGGGTTTCTACGCCTATATAAACTTATCATACCTCACTTCTGAAAATCATCTCTTCATTCTGAATTCTTTCTAATATATTAAGCATTCAAGCTTGTATATCTGTTTCTGTGAGTTGTGAGGTGATCCTGGGGAGTTTGTAATTCTTGATCTGAAATATTCAATAAATTGTGTTTGCTTCCCGTGGACGTAAGCAATTGCCGAACCACGTAAATATTCGTGTTCTTGTGTGTATAATTTTTGTACTTTATTTTGGGTATTCTGGTACAACAATTGGTATCAGAGCCATGTGTTCGTGAAAATGCCCAAAAACTGAAGTTGTCTGAAATCGATTTCTGACAACACCACTAGATTTGTCTCGTCGACGGGAGTTCGGAACAATTTTTGGTTTGTAATTTCAACTTCTGAGTCAACGGGAAATCAAATTTAAAATTTTTGGAAAAAAAAAATCTGGAATTTGGTAATTGCAGAAAAATCAGTTGGGAAGAAAGGGTCCAGATTTGACCCAACCCAGCACTATTCAAGGCTGATACTGTTCATTTGCCCATTTTCAGGCCATCACTATTCATAGGCCCAGCACTGTCTATCGGTCCGATACTGTTCACAGTCCAACACTTTTTATCAGTCCAGTACTATTTGTGGCCCGGCACTATTTAGACCCGGCACTATTCATCCGAACAGAAATTGCCCAATTCGGTTGATTTTTCGCCCATCTTTGACGATCCAGGACTGGTTCCCTATTATTTTGACTATTCCGGACACAACGGTAGCATCTGTTTCTGCTAAATAACTACCTAAAAAAAGGTCAAAATAATGGATCAAGAAGCATCCACTAGCGGTTCAATACGAAGAACCATGCTATCAAATGCAAAGTTCGAGGTGGAGAAATTTGACGGCACCAACAACTTTGGCATGTGGCAATGTGAAGTATTAGATCTCTTATTCCGTGAAGGATCTAATATAGCCTTGGAGTCCAAGCCCAACGACATGTCACCTGAGGACTGAAACTATGTCAATAGGCAAGCCCGGGGCACGATCCGGCTCTGCTTATCCAAGGAGCAGAAGTACTTTGTCATGAAAGAGACTTCCGCAACCAGTATCTGGAAGAAGCTGGAAGACAAGTACATGACGAAAAGAATAGATAACCAGCTCTATCTAAAAAAGAAGCTTTTTCGTTTCCAGTATAAGAAATGTACGTCAATGATAGAGCATCTTGATAATTTCAACAAAATTATTGCCGATCTGCAAAATCTTGAGGTTGAAGTTAAAGATGAAGATATGACGTTACTCTTGTTAAATTCCCTGCCGGAATCTTATGATCATCTGACCACGACTTTGTTATACGGCAAAGACGAAGTTAAATTCATGGATGTTTCCAATGCCTTGGTAAACAATGAATATCGGAGGAAAGACCAGAATGATCATAGAGATACCGCTTCAGAAGCATTGACAGTGTCCAGAGGGAGAAATAACAACCGACAATCTGTCAAAGGGCGAGGCAGATCCAGATCGAAGTCCAAAGGAGAATCAAAACGGAGACGTCCTGCAAAGGATGAATGTGCCTATTGTCATCAGAAAGGGCACTAGAAGAAGGATTGTCAAGGATAAGTCCAGTGCGAATGTGGCACAATGAAATTCTGATAATGAAGATGACTCAGCATTCTCAGTCTCATCATCTTCATTCAATTCATCTGATAGATGGATTCTGGATTCTGGATGTTCTTATCATATGTGCCCACATCGCCAGTGGTTCTCAGACTTTGAAGAAATCAATGGTGGTGGTGTCCTCATGGGCAACGATAATGCCTGTCAGACAAAAGGCATTGGTACAGTATGCTTGAAGATGCACGATGGTACGATCAAACAACTTACAGAGGTGAGATATGTTCCTGATCTGAAGAAGAATCTGATCTCACTTGGAGTCCTCGAGTCCAATGGATACAAGATAACTATGGAGTGCGGAATTTTGAAAGTTGTACGAGGTGCACTCTTAGCGATGAAAGGCACTCGAGAAAGAAATCTATATTTTCTGGATGGTCACACATTTTACGGGAGAGCTGCAGTCTCCACTAGCACTGAAGAAGATTCACCTGATACCTCACGGCTTTGGCATATGCGCTTGGGACATGCCGGTGAGAAGGCTTTGCAGAATTTAGTGAATCGAGTTGTTCTGAAAGGTGCCAAAAGTGGGAAACTTGACTTCTGTGAACATTGTGTCTTGGGCAAGCAGACACGTGTCAAGTTTGGTACCGCTATCCATCGTACCAAAGGGATACTAGACTATGTGCACACCGACGTTTGGGGACCTTCTCAGAACGCTTCATTGGGAGTAAACGTTGGTTCGTTACATTTATAGATGATTTCTCGAGATATGTCTGAGTGTATACTATGAATCATAAGGATGAAGTTCTGGACATCTTCCTCAACTGGAAGAAGATGATCGAAACCCAGACCGGAAGAAAGATAAAGAGGCTCAGATCTGATAATGGTGGAGAATACAAGTCAGACCCATTTCAGAAAACCTGCCAGAAAGAATGGATAGTCAGACATTTCACCGTACCAGGCACGCCACAGCATAATGGTGTAGCAGAACGGATGAATCGTACTCTGATTGATAAAGTCCACTGCATGTTATCCCAATCTGGACTGAGCAAGGCATTCTGGGTTGAAGCCTTGTCATATGCCTCTTATATCATCAATAGGCTACCAACTTCTGCACTAGAAGGAAAAACTCCGAAGGAGGTATGGTCTGGACGACTCGTTTCTAATTATGATTCACTGCATATATTTGGGTGTCTCACATACTTTCACGTCAGAAAATCAAAGTTGGAGCCTAGAGCTGAGAAAGCTATTTTCATGGGCTTTAGTGTAGGAGTTAAGGCATTCCGTCTATGGAACCCCGAGTCAAAGAAGATTGTCTTGAGCCGAGACGTTACCTTTAACGAATCTGTATTGCTGAAACAGAAAGAGTCAACGTTAGAGAACCAAGACCCAAATTCTCAGTTGCATGTGGAGTTCGAGATTCCCACAACTCCAGACCAACCTGTTCAGATTGATGATCATTCTGGAGAAGACTTTGACAATCAGATTGATGACTATGTTCAAACAGAGATGCCAGATTTAGCATCAGTACCTGAATCTCTAGCTACCAGTAGACCAAAGAGAGTTATCCGGAAACCTGCTCGATTTACTAATATGGTAGCGTTAGCTCTTCCAATTGATCAAGATGGTATTCCGTAGAACTACAAAGAAGTTATGTATAGTACAGAGAAGGCCATGTGGAAGACGACGATGGATGAAGAAATGAAATCGCTTTATCAAAATAAAACTTGGAAGCTAGTTCAACTTCCTAAAGGAAAGAAAGCGATTGGCTGTAAATGGGTCTTTGCAAAGAAGGAAGATGCATCAGGCAAAGACAGTATCAGATAAGCTAGACTAGTAGCAAAAGGCTACGCTCAGAAGGAAGGAATAGACTATGATGAGGTTTTCTCACCTGTTGTTAAGCATTCGTCTATTCGACTCTTATTAGCTTTGGTTGCACAATTTGATCTCGAGCTAGCGCAGCTTGATGTCAAAACAGCATTCCTTCATGGGACTTTGGATGAGGAGATCTATATGACTCAACCTGGTGGATTCAAAGTTCCCGGTCATGAAAATTGGGCTTGTAAGCTCGACAAGTCACTATACGGTCTCAGGCAGTCAACGAGACAGTGGTACAAACGGTTTGACGTCTTTATGAAGAAACAGAGGTACACACACAGTCATTTTGATCATTGTGTTTACCTGCAAAAAACTCCAAGATGGTACATTTATCTATATGCTCTTATATGTTGATGATATGCTGATCGCATCTAAAAGCAAGATAGAAATTGATAAACTAAAGGCTCAGCTCAGCTCAGAATTTGAGAGGAAAGATCTTGGAGAGGCCAAGAAGATTCTTGGAATGGAGATCAAGAGAGACAGAACAAAGGGCACAGTCTGTCTGACACAGACTCGGTATCTAAAGAATGTACTCCAGAGATTTGGTATAGATGGAAATACCAAACTTGTAAGTACTCCGTTAGCTTCTCGCATTTCAAATTGAGTGCATCAATGTCTCCTACCACAGATGCCGAGATGAGACAAATGTATAGCATTCCTTATGCAAGTGCCGTCGGAGCTCTGATGTATGCGATGGTGTTCACAAGACCTGATATTTCTCATGCAGTTAGCATGGTGAGCTGATACATGCGAGAAGTGGATTCTACGGTATATTCAGGGTACCGTGGATGTTGGTCTGAAATTTCAGAAAGACGAGATCAGTCGTCTAGTTGGATATGTCGATTCTGATTATGCTGGTGATCTTGATAAGCGTCGATCAACTACTGGTTATGTATTTACCATGGCAGGAGGACCAGTGAGTTGAAGATCCGCGCTACAGTCTACAGTTTCTTTGTCTACTACAGAGGCAGAGTACATGGCGATCACAGAAGCATTTGAGGAAGGCATCTGGTTGCATAATTTGGTGAAAGACTTGGGCATCAGGCATAAAAGTACAGAGATTTTCTGCGACAGTCAAAGTGCCATATGTCTGGCAAAGAACCAAGTCCATCACAGTCGCACCAAACACATCGATGTTCGCTACCACTTTGTTCGGGAAATGGTAGAAGAGGGAGATATTCTACTCAGAAAAATCGGGACTGCAGACAATCCTGCAGACATGTTAACAAAGGTGGTGACAGGGATCAAATTTCAACACTGCTTGAACCTGATCAACATCTCTTGAGTATCCAACGCCTAAGGGCGAACTGAAGGAGGCAACACATATTGTTGGAAATCGCCAAGGTGGAGATTGTTGAAGAATGGTTCAAAGTTTGTGGCTCATTCTCATGCAAAGTCAAAAATCAGATTTCAAAAGTTGGATTTGCTTTTTGAAATTTCAGATTGCACAATCCCTCATTTCACACCTTAGAATTCAACAATGATAGGAAGAAAAGTTGGCATCAACTTGTTCACCGAAGGGTTTCTACGCCTATATAAACTTATCATACCTCACTTCTGAAAATCATCCTTTCATTCTGAATTCTCTCTAATATATTAAGGTACCGTTTGAAGTGATGGATATGATAAGTAATGTAATGATTAAAAAGTTGTGAAATGATTGTAAAAATAGTATGTGATAAGTTATATGCTTTTTGATTGGAGAATAAGATGGTTGATAAGGATTATTATATGGTATAATGTCTAAAATACCCTTATCATTATAATAATATATATAATAATAGTATATATATAATAGTAATAATAATAATAATATATATAATAATATATAGATAAATAATATATAAATTATTATATTTGTAGCATAGGATAATAAGGATTTATTATTACGTAATAATATATAGAGATGCATAGAAGATAATAAGAGAGAAGAGAGATAGGATTAGAATATTAGAATAGATAGATCATACTATCTTTATTATAGAGGAGATTTAGGAGAAGAGAAGGAGATAGATCTATCTCTAATAAATAAGAAGAAGAAGAAGAATAAAAGAGATCATATGATAGAATAACATAGATAGAATGAATAATAATAATAATTATTATTATTATTTACATAATAATATATATAATAATCATAATATATATATATATATATATATATATATATATATGCACACATATAAATGAATAATATTAAATTATTATTTTTTAATAATAATAATAATATAATATATTATAATAATCATTATATAATAATAATAAAATAATAATAATAAGAATGAAATAAATAAAATAATACAATATAAAAATAAAGTTGTATGAAATAAGTTTTAATTTTTGGCGGGAATTTTAAATTTTGAGATAGTAAAAAAAGGTGGTAAGGATATTTATGTCATTTTGTTGTAAATTGAGATTAGAATGAGATAACTATAGTAGGATAATTTTTTTTTAAAAAATGAAACAAACATGGGATAGGATTAATAATCCGAAGATTACTAATCCTATCCCGCACCCCCAAACGGTGCCTAAGCATTCAATCTTGTATATCTGTTTCTGTGAGTTGTGAGGTGATCCTGGAGAGTTTGTAATTCTTGATCTGAAATATTCAATAAATTGTGTTTGCTTCCCGTGGACGTAGGCAATTGCCAAACCACGTAAATATTCATGTTCTTGTGTGTGTATAATTTTTGCACTTTATTTTGGGTATTCTGGTACAACAAAATTATTCAACCGTATGTATGAACCAGAACTAGCAGTTTTTGCTATTAGACCTGATCTGACTAAGAATCGGGGACGCAAGGCAAGCACCGATGACTACAGTCTTGACGATGGAGTAGCGCCAGTCCAGTCTTAGGCCCTAAATAATACAACGAAGGGTGACCATCTTTTCTTTGAGACACCATACCAGTTATATTCAATACACCTATGTTCTACATCCTCAGAACATTGAACTTCAGAAAAATACAATCAATAAAAAATTAGTAGAAATTACACAATCCTAAAATGAAAAAATATATATATACTAGTTTTTATAGCACGGTGCTAGTGATCATCTGATTTGATATATACATAAAATAATGATGAGAATGCGAATGAACCAGATATTACAGCTGCAGCCTGTCACTTTTATTCGATATAGTAGCAGATACAAATGATGATTGGAACCCTTTTTTTTGTTAGGGGCACTGAGGCAAATGATAGTCTTGCGAATGGTGGAGCTTTAGCTTACGGTCGAGTGTTTCCAAAACAGGCACAAGACATATCCTATTTTCAAAGGTTTTCAATACCTTAGACCTTCAACATATCTGGATTATTCCATGGCCCTTTCGCACCACCTTGATCCGCACAAATACACGTTCTTCCCAAAAATTCAGGCAGTTCACTGCGCAAGTGCATAAAACAAGGGAAAATAGCATTAGCAACTTCAATGGTGATTTGTCAAGTAGAAGATGAACCTTCATATTAAACTTCAATGATTTCAACCATCTTACCTATCATCTATGATTTACAAGAACCTGTGACATATACAAGTACAAGAAATTAATATAAAATAATAGGCCCTGAGCTAACATAAGATGAATATCAAAGGTGCAAGTAAGCTTGTTCAGTCGGAGCTAAGTAACACATTCATGACATTGACTATACCAAGCTACAAACCCATTTCATAATTTAACCAATTAAAAAGCACATTGGAAATAGATTTTATTCATCACAAAGAATCGTCAAGATTAGAGGAAATAGTTAAAAGACTACTATATAGTTTTCACTCAGTCAAATGACATTGAACAATTCAATATTTAAATCTCATGTAAATTTATGTTAAAGAATCAAGTTTTTTATTTATGTAATTCCCAAGCCAAACAAACCAACGATACAGCCACGCAGGCATAAACATAGAGTATATGCTAAATTAGATTTTTATCCGCAATCCAAAAAAATTGACTGAAAGGCACGATTGCACATCTATCTACACAAATAAACACCTAAAGATAAAGGATGATAAAAAGCTCAAAATTTACCTGACAAGATAAGCAGGTGAAAATCAAGAGCCAAGGCAATCAGCTGCACTACCAGAAATAAAGCACCGAGCCCCAGACCTACGAAAACAATTGTTGAATAAAAAAATCCAGAGTGCTAAATGAAGTTTCAAGCACCACATTTAATGTCTAAAATCTAAATCTAACCAGGAGGATGTTACGTAAAATCCTTTACCGCAAGCGCACGGTAGTCAAGTTTTAGTATAGAAAGATGTCGAACCCACAGAGATTGAATAAATAGTTAAATCTAAGTACTGAATTAAAATAATCTTTGCTTTATTTAGAGAATCGAATGGTTGAGTGTTATGCGAATAATAAAAATCAATTAACTAACGATGATCAAATATTGTGTTGAAAAGAAATCAATTGGAGACGAATCTAGGAGTACGATTTCACTTGTTCATCCACTACACTTATCATTCCTTGATTTCCATGTTATGGATTTCCTAGTTACTAGCCGATAATTCTTATTTATTTCTACTCCCTCCCCCGAGTGTTAAGCAGAAGTAATCATCTAACATCAATCTTGATATCCCTATCTAAGATCAATTATCAAACAATTGTAAAAGCGCAGTAATTCCTTTAACGACTTCTATGGAGTTATAGGCCTCTCGAACAATATAACTACCACGATATGAATTCCTTCTGTCCTATTCACAACCCCTCTCCCGAGTGATAGATCACAAATATAACATCATTCAATCCATGGCCAGTAGATTAAAAGCATTAAGAACAGGAAAACATAAATAAACCATACGGAAATCCAAATACTTCAATCAATTCATAATAAGCGTAGTTTCAAAACAAGCTACATCGTCTCCTAGAAAATAAAATTAGCTCATGCTATAATTAATTAAACACATAGACATGGTTAAATAACCCATAAAAACTCTTAAAAGTTTAGAGATACAAAATGAATTGGACGCTATTCTTCGATCTCCGATGAACGCCGCCGTCTCGTGATGAAATCTCTACTTTTTGCTCCGAGCCGTCGTCGTTATTTTCTTCTTCCTTCAACCCTAGCCTCCTTCTCTCTATTTCTCAATGTCTAAGTCTGAATAATCTTTTTCTTCGTCCTTCCCCCTTTCAAATCCCCGTGCATCAAATAAGGAAAGCAACCAAAAATTACCAAAATTCGAGTGGCGTAATTACGCCTCAAAACAGGCGTAACTACGCCTGACGATGTGTCAAGAAATGTGGCTTCCCGCGTGACTGGCGTAATTACGCCTACAAAGTGGCGTCTTTACGCCTGAATAAAATCACAAAAGTCGTAGCTTAGTCGTAGCTACGCCTAAATGAGGCGTAGTTACGCCTCGTGAACTCCTTCAAAATCTGATTTGCCGTGGCTTAGGCGTCTTTACGCCTGAATCAGGCGTAATTACGCCTGATGCTTTGATGAAAAGTGTAGATTTTTTACTTCAATTCATCCTTTCTTTCCTCCATTTGCACCCTTTTAGTCCACAAAACATTTAATTACCTGGATTCCTGCAAAACAACACAGAACAAAACCAAAAGCGTAATTCTGATCAAAAACTAGCACTAAACCATGCAAAATAAGAAGAAATATAAGTGTATAAAATACACTTATCAAACCCCCTAAACTTAAACTTTTGCTAGTCCCGAGCAAAACAACAAAAACAAAAAAAACAAAACAAAAACAAATCAAAACAAAACTGACACGAAAAGACACACAAAACAAAGTTGTAAAACATTCCAATTGTGTAGGCCTCAGAAGTATTCAAACATGCATATCACTTTCTCAAGAATTCTCAAGTGTGTGCTACCATTTCCATTTATCATTAACTCAAAGCGCTATTTACTCACACAAATCAATAGGACTTTGCAAGGTATATGTTCAAATTGCATTGTTCAAAAACAACTGTAGCTTTGATAAATGCTAACAATGCATCAAGACTAGGTAATGAGATGCTCATATATGAATGTCAAAACCATGTTTATTACAAGTGTTTCTCGAGTGTAATAGGTTCACTGTTCATAACCTTCTCCACTAGTATATTAGACAAATGTGGCTTTGTCAATAGGTCTTAATAGGCTTGTAACGTTAGGCTTTGGCTCATGGCTTCAATAAAAGGAAAGGATATTCAAAACAAGAGAGTAAGTTAAAATTATCATCAATTTGCGCATTCTCCTCCCGCTTTCGATTCCTTCTATTGATGATTCATCAATTTTCTTTTCTTTCCAATTCATCCTCTTTTCTCATCCTCTTCATCATTCACCTCATTATTTTTCTCTTTTTCATTGTTACTCCACTTCTAATTTTCAATTAAGATCATTGGAGCTATTTGAACTTTTAAAGCGCAATAGAAGCTTACTCCCTTGAGGGTGGGAAACAGTGTATAAGCTATCAACAAGGTGGTTGATGTGGTATCTTGAAACGATGCCGAATGGGGTTATTCATGTGCCTAAACACATGCCATTCGATTTGTATTAAGCTCAAAACGGTAACTAAAGATAAAATGATGTCATTTGGTGGTTTCAAAGGCTCAAACGATCAAAAATTGCCTAAATCATTCCTAAGCCACGTATGTCTGTATTTCGCCTCAAAGGTTACTATAGTAAATTCTATACTACTCTCAATTCACAAATAACTTACATGATTTGGCCAATATGCTCAGATTGCATCTGAAAATCATGGTAATATCAGAAAATTTTTGAATGAGATTCTAAAAGATATTGCAAACAATTCAATCCTCATTCTTTTATACTTAAGTTCAAAGGGCTACTATGACAAATTTCTATCAATGAATAAAGGCCCAAATTATCAAGAATCGTCTATATCATTTTTGTGTTCGTTCAAATCCTCATTGATTAATCAAATGGTCATGGTCTCTAGTGCATGAATATGTGAGAACTCAAGAGCAACATGAAAACATGAAAATTTTAAAATTTTCCACAAGTCAACTCAATTTTTCATCATTGGCCTCAACTGACTCGCAATACAACTTATGACACCCAAAACTAAACAGACTCTAGATCACGACAAACCAAACAAAATAAGGAAAACAAAAAAACAAAAAAACAACAGGAATCCAAGTAGTTTGAGACAGTTCAAAGTACCACCCTAAACTTAGAAATGTGCATTGTCCTCAATGCATACACATGAAGAAAGAAATAGAACGATGCACATACCTAAGCGATGACCATCATTGGTCATCGTCATCCATATCGTCAGGGGGCGGGTGTGGAAAGGTGATGGATGGAAAGTCGGCGGCTGTGGAAACGCTCTATGAGGAAACTCCTGAGCGAGGACCGATGTGAAGTCCACGAAAAAGTTCATGTAGGTGTCTTGGTGCTGCTGAAACGCCTCTTGGCGCTGCATGTATGCCTCATGACTTTGGTGGAAATCGGCCCATTGATTAGCTTGAGCAGCTACACTTTGCTCCAAATCTGTGAGTCGGTGAACAATAGTGGGCGGGAGTGGTTCATATTCAGTCGGTTGTGGCCCACTGGAGGTGCCGGCTTGGCTAGAAGATGAGGGGTGTAGCCTTCGAGCATGTCTGGCCAACATTATTGGCTTCTGAATCTTTAGTCGCTCCTCATCAGGGCCCATCGCACCCCCGCATAATAGCATAGATCAGTGATGAGCATGGGGTGTGGGAATCCCAAAGTCGTTGCCCCTGCAAGCAAACTCGATAGAAAACTGGAGAAGAAACCCCAAATCGATAGAATCACAGTCATAATAGCATATAGCAATAAAGCTCTGTCTTTGGTGACATCAGTGGCATGCAGAGTCGGCTTAAGGCGTGCCTTGATGAAGGCGAACCATAACTTCTCGGTTGCTTTAAGTGCCGATGCTTGAAAATTGACAAACTTGTCTTGATTCATTCTCCAGCGGGCATTGGGGCCACACAACCTCAAAATTACTTCATTATAGTCAATGGTTTCATTGACAAAGGTAGTGTACTCATCCTCATCCACATCATGTATCTCAAAAAGCGTATTGATCGTGTGGCGGTCAAACGCTACCATATGTCCACGAACCAAAACCTTAAAATCCTCATGGCGCACGGAGAGGTTGGCATAGAATCCCCTTACGACCGTTTGCACAGCATCATTTGGCTCTTTTATAAATTCGCCCCACCCACGATCTATTGCATTTTGAATGATGGGGGTGTCGGGGCTCCGCTAAGTCAAAACCACGCTCGCTAATCCAAGGCCGAGCTAATTCTGTCTTATAATTGGTCTCCGCATCCACATTCCAGAATTTTTGGGCGTCAAACGACCCCGATGAAGAGGCGGGTTCTTTTCATTTGGAAGTGCTCCCTTTTGGTTTCTTGTTGGGTGCCATTTATACTTCCAATAAACCAACTCAACAATAACCCAACTTGGCTAATGCACCCTCACAACAACACTCCAATACCACAATTCACAAAAATTCTCACCCCAATTCAACTTCACAAGAAGTATCACATTCACTTCAACTCCACATCTATATATGATCGCTTTTATTTTAAACAATTATTTATCAGTGTAGCGATTCTTTACCGCAAGTGCACGGTTGTCAAGTTTTAGTATAGTAAATGAAGAACAGGTTGTCGAACCCACAGGGACTAACTGTAAGTATCAAATAAGATGATTTTAACTATATTTAACCTACGAAATTGAATTAATAATTAAACTACTAATTAATTAAATTAACTACTAATCCAACCAAGTCAATAAAAGTAAACGAGAAAAATCCACTAGAGAAGATTATCGAGACTTTGGCTCACCAATGCAATCCCTACAATTCTCAATTGAATATCCAAATATTTCTAAGGTGACGAGTTTTCCTAATGCATTCGTTATACTTTGGTCCAGTTATAACAAGTCTAATATTAATGTTGCAGTAAAGCACTCCCGTGTCCTTATTGAACAATTAATATCGAATAAAGATCTATGAAAACTACTAGCCTTCGATTTTGGTAAATCTATTGCTATCACACGTGTGCTAGATTTTACTTGGTCCGTCTCAACCTAAAACCCACGGTATAATTTACTCTATCGTATTGCAATATCCTATGGTCAATTCAATCGCAATATAACAATCATTCAAGGGTGATCAACCCCTCAAAAGCATGAAGATCAATAAATTATACACAAAGAATTAAAGGAATTCAATCAAATAAATCATCAAATCTTAGGTTCTTGACAAAGGATTCGTCTAGCCTCGATAAATAAATTAGTTCAACATAGTAAATCAAAACAAATCAAAACTAATATTAAAAGACAAGAATAAACTCCCGATGTCGACTTCGTTCGTAGATCCTTGCTCCCTCTCTCGCTTCCTTCTCGATCGTCTCTTGAATCGTCTTGTTGAAGGTGTTCCAAAATCCTAGGATGGTTGATGGATGGAGGTGGATGATGGTGATATGGAGGATGAATGGAGGCTATTCCTAGGGTGTAAAATATGATAACAAGTCCCTATTTTCGTCCCAAAACCTAATATAAATAGTGGTGAAGGAGTTTTGTAAAGTTTGGACACAAAATAACCAAGAAGGAAACAAAATCTCAAAATTTTCGGGTTTGGCGATCGATCTTCGTCATTTGGCGATCGATCGCGGAAACATTCTGGATGGTGGCGATTGATCTTCATAAGTTGGCGATCGATCGCGGACCTCAAATCTCCAATCTTGCGATTTGGTCCCTCCTTTTCCAGATTTGCTCAGTTTGGTCCTTTTCAGCATTTTTAAGCCCATTTCATCCACTTTTATGCATTTGGACCTAGATTTCTGACATATACAAATATATACCAAAATGTGTAATATTTTCTAGGAATCACTACAAAAACACCCCTAATCATATATCAAATTAAGTGTAAAAATCACACTTATCAACTCCCCCAAACTTAAACTTGATCGTCTCGAGCAATAAATAAGATCACAAAGTAGAGTTCAATATTGAAGACTCAAATAAACCAATTCGTAGTCAATCATGTAACTCAGACATCTCACTTACAGACGAACAATAATTAATCAGAAAGTTTAACAAGTTGTGTTTTCTCCTAGATCAAGCAACATGTCGCCAAATTAGAATGTGCGTGTGTGCTATTGTCACTTTCAAGTTTCATGCAATTTTCATAGATCAAATCATGCTATTCAATGAAAAGTAAGATTATCTTTGAGCATTCCATAGTCCTATTTTCAAACACTTCTCCACTAATGTAGTCACTCCCTAGACTTGGATCAATAGGTCTTTTTAAGCTTGTAACGTTAGGCCTATGTGTTGGCTTCAAAGAAAAGATAGGATAGCACAAAGAAGAGAGTATAGGCATGTAATGTTTATATTTTTAGCACAAAATTGAGCTTCTCTTCTTTTTTCTTTTAGCCTTGGCCACTTTGGGTCTTAATTAGATATTTTTTTTTTCAAGGCTTTATCTATCTTTTTCTTTTCTTCTTCATCATTTTTTTCAATAATAATAAGCTCATCAAAATATAGAAATTTATGTGCATCTAATGAGATTCATTATACTCCCTTTAGGTAAGGATGAATTCTTTCAATTTAGGCTCATAAAGGTGGGTATAATGAGTTGCCAATGAAATTTGTTGAATGGGGGTTAATAGTATGTTAAACATACTCCATTCTTTTGCAATTAGGCTCAAAATGGGACACTAGAGATTGATATATCATGGTAAGCTTGAAAGGCTCAAACGGTCCAAAGATCGCCTAAATCATTTCCAAGTCAAGTTCATAACTATAAAATTTCGCCTCAAAGTGTCATCATCCAATAGTTTCTAAGGTACTCTAAGATGTTCAAAACAATTCATCAAGTTCACGAAGATTTTTACTACCACAAATGCAATTCACAAGATCGTGACTCATATGTGCTAAATGTATTCCTCATCTTTGACATGCTAACTCAAAACAAGATATTCACAAACAAGTTTTACAATCCTCAAAACTCAAGTTGACATGTGTAGTGAGATTAATATCATCATGGAATAGAGACCACTACTATGATACATTCTTTTCTCAAATTTGAACTCATATTTTTTTTTTAGCTCATATTAGTCAGACGATTCAAGTGTCAATTAAGCACACAACATGTGGATAAAACAAGAAAAACATGCAAGCCACTCCCCCAAACTTAAATCAAACATTGTCCTCAATGTTGAAATGAATCAAAGGGAAACAGTAAACTCCCCTGATCAAGACGCTTGCATGAGAGTTGAGGAAGATTGGCTTTTGAAAACTCCACTGTTGTAGGGGTTCATCGCTCCAAATGAGTACCTAGCAAGAGAAGCATGCAAATGGTAAAATAGTCGACTCGAGAGATAAACAAACTAAATGTAAAAACTGAAAATAAAACAAAACTAAATAGCAAAAGGATACGCTTGGGTTGCCTCCCAAGAAGCGCTGATTTCTAGTCATCGGCTTGACCATCAGAAGCAACCATCAAAGAGCGGCTGCCGCCCATAGTAAGTATCGTATGATACAACTAACGGGTCTTGATTCAGTATGCCCTCAAGATTGGCATGATTGTAACAGTGTAGGCTCGTCGCACCAACAACATTCTTGAAGTGGTAGGAATGGGAGAACGATTCTTGAGTTGGCTTCATATCTTGGAGGATGTAGTGCGGTGAAATTGGCATCGATGGAAAATACGGATCCACATATGGCATAGAACATGTCTCCATCGATGGGCTCAAATCAGAATTTTCGAAAGTCTCTTCCTTCTTCAACATCACACTCGACTCATCTTCACATGAGAACTCCTCGGATAACATCTCTAAAGTAGGCTCAATCTCTTGAAGAGGCTCAAGTTCCCTTGACTTTTCCACATGAGTAGGATCACTCCCCCAAAATTGGTTGGTTGAGTGATCATCTTCATATAACCAAACTCGATTCGTCGCCTCTTTATTGGTAGCTCTCGTCTCTTCCTCCTGGCAGCTAGTTGAAATTGTTTCCATAAGGACTGCCATTTGCTGCTCCAGGTGGCGCATAGAGTTGGTTTGGCACTCCAAACTGTTCTCAGTTGATGCCATAAATCTTATTAAGGTATCCTCTAGCTGAGTCGTGACGTCTGCAGAACTATCTCTCCTCTCTTCGTGATGTTCAAATGGTTGGGGCGTATCATTAGGGTAGTGAGGCTCCGGTGGGTATTGGTGACTCCAACCTTGTAGTGAAGGATCACAATACCATTGATAATCAAAGTCCGCCATATCATTGAACAGGTGTAACACACTGTCCTCATCTCTATCAACCAGGGGACTCCCAGTCACCAGTGCTCCGCTAAATACCCATTCTCGTGTCTGCGCATCCAAACCTTTGAAAAAATATTGCAGAAGAGTATAGTTTGAAAAGTTGTGATACCGGAATCTGTCTGCCAATTCATTGAATCTTCCCCAAGCTGCATAAAACGACTCTGAATATTGTTGGGCAAATCTTGTGAAGACTTGTTGATGAAGCATCACAAGTACCTCGCAAGGAAAACAAATCAAACAATTAAATATATATTTTTTTTATAAATATTTACAAAGAAGAAAAAAAATGGTTAAATTACAGTCAAAGCTTCTCGTATGATATTACTAAAGTTAGTCCCCGGCAACGGCGCCAAAAACTTGATCGCTTTTATTTTAAACAATTATTTATCAGTGTAGCGATTCTTTACCGCAAGTGCACGGTTGTCAAGTTTTAGTATAGTAAATGAAGAACAGGTTGTCGAACCCACAGGGACTAACTGTAAGTATCAAATAAGATGATTTTAACTATATTTAACCTACGAAATTGAATTAATAATTAAACTACTAATTAATTAAATTAACTACTAATCCAACCAAGTCAATAAAAGTAAACGAGAAAAATCCACTAGAGAAGATTATCGAGACTTTGGCTCACCAATGCAATCCCTACAATTCTCAATTGAATATCCAAATATTTCTAAGGTGACGAGTTTTCCTAATGCATTCGTTATACTTTGGTCCAGTTATAACAAGTCTAATATTAATGTTGCAGTAAAGCACTCCCGTGTCCTTATTGAACAATTAATATCGAATAAAGATCTATGAAAACTACTAGCCTTCGATTTTGGTAAATCTATTGCTATCACACGTGTGCTAGATTTTACTTGGTCCGTCTCAACCTAAAACCCACGGTATAATTTACTCTATCGTATTGCAATATCCTATGGTCAATTCAATCGCAATATAACAATCATTCAAGGGTGATCAACCCCTCAAAAGCATGAAGATCAATAAATTATACACAAAGAATTAAAGGAATTCAATCAAATAAATCATCAAATCTTAGGTTCTTGACAAAGGATTCGTCTAGCCTCGATAAATAAATTAGTTCAACATAGTAAATCAAAACAAATCAAAACTAATATTAAAAGACAAGAATAAACTCCCGATGTCGACTTCGTTCGTAGATCCTTGCTCCCTCTCTCGCTTCCTTCTCGATCGTCTCTTGAATCGTCTTGTTGAAGGTGTTCCAAAATCCTAGGATGGTTGATGGATGGAGGTGGATGATGGTGATATGGAGGATGAATGGAGGCTATTCCTAGGGTGTAAAATATGATAACAAGTCCCTATTTTCGTCCCAAAACCTAATATAAATAGTTGTGAAGGAGTTTTGTAAAGTTTGGACACAAAATAACCAAGAAGGAAACAAAATCTCAAAATTTTCGGGTTTGGCGATCGATCTTCGTCATTTGGCGATCGATCGCGGAAACATTCTGGATGGTGGCGATTGATCTTCATAAGTTGGCGATCGATCGCGGACCTCAAATCTCCAATCTTGCGATTTGGTCCCTCCTTTTCCAGATTTGCTCAGTTTGGTCCTTTTCAGCATTTTTAAGCCCATTTCATCCACTTTTATGCATTTGGACCTAGATTTCTGACATATACAAATATATACCAAAATGTGTAATATTTTCTAGGAATCACTACAAAAACACCCCTAATCATATATCAAATTAAGTGTAAAAATCACACTTATCAATATACCACAAAATATGTCCATATTTTCTTGCAAAATCTCAATAATCATTAAGGAATAATACTTACCCAACCTTAGATGAAGAAATTTTGATTTTGTTGGCTAGGCAAGACCACCTCTTTGCAACCCCCTAAACTTGCTTCCTTGCACGAATGGACTCCAAAATCCTGCAATTAATCAACAAAAATATGGACTTTAGAGGTTGGATAGCTTAATTAAGAGAGATTGAAGAAAAAAGTTGGGAATTGAGATGGTGGTGGAAAGAGGCGTGAGTTAGGGTTTAGGTTGGGGAAGAATTTCTGAAAATGATTATGCAGACACAGACTTAAAACACGAGAGGGGTAATTAAGCCTACTGTTCGGCCCTTTTTTATTTTCTGAAAAATGGCAAGTGTAACTACGCCAAAAACAGGCGTAGTTACGCCTACGCTACGTCATTTTCATTATTTTTGGAAAAATTGACAGGCGTAATTACGCCAAAAAGAGGCGTAGTTACGCCTGTGCTACGGCATTTCAAAAGCCAAATTTTTTTGTGTGTGGTGTATTTACGCCTGTAAAGGCGTAAATATGCCCCCCCTTTTTATATGAAATAAAATAAACAAAAATAAAGGATATTGTATTTGGGTTGCCTCCCAAAAAGCGCTTAGTTTATAGTCCTCAGCCCGACTGTCTTCCATTCATTCACTTAGGCTCGCTCAGATGAACCTGGTCCACGTCTCTTACTTCTTCCCGAAAATAATGCTTCAAACGCTGCCCATTTGCTTGAAATGTGTGACCGTCATCGCATTTCAGTTCAATTGCTCCATATGGGGTCACTTTCTCAATAGTGAACGGCCCAGACCATCGTGACTTCAACTTTCCTGGGAATAGTCGGAGACGAGAGTTATAAAGAAGCACTTTCTGACCAGGAATGAACTATCTTCTCACGATTTGCTTGTAATGCCAATTCTTTGTTCTCTCCTTGTAAATTTTAGCATTTTCATACGCTTCATTACGAAACTCATCCATTTCAGTGAGCTGTAGCAATCGTTGCTCACCAGCAGCCTTCAAATCAAAGTTCAGCTTCTTTATGGCCTAGAAAGACCGATGCTCCAACTCTACCGGTAAGTGGCATGCTTTCCCAAAGACCAGAAGATATGGGGACATTCCTATGGGAGTTTTGAATGCAGTTCGGTATGCCCATAATGCATCATCCAATTTCAGAGCCCAATCCTTTCGGTTGATGCTGACAGTCTTTTCTAAAATTAGCTTAATTTCTCGGTTAGAGATTTCAGCTTGGCCATTAGTTTGTGGATGATAAGCCAATGCAATCTTATGCCTCACAGTGTATTTCGTCATCAAAGCACTGAAGATCTTGTTACAGGAGTGGGTCCCTTCATCACTCACAATCGATCTCGGAGTGCCAAACCTTGTAAAGATGTTCTTTTGCACAAACTTAACCACGACATGAGCATCATTAGTTGATGTGGCAATCGCTTCAACCCACTTAGAAACATAGTCCACTGCTAACAAAATATATGACTGCCCACAAGATGATGGAAAGGGGCCCATGAAATCAATACCCCATACATCGAAAATTTCTATTTCCAAGATATTTGTCAACGGCATCTCATGGCGTTTGGAAATATTACCAATGCGTTGACAACGATCACACGTCTTCACCAAAGTATAACTGTCTCGATGTAGCTCTGGCCAATAGAAACCCGATTGAAGCACTTTTGATGCCGTCCTTGATGCTCCAAAATGTCCCCCACAAGGTGTTGAGTGACACTTTTCTAGAATCTCTTTTGATTCCTCCTCAGTTACACATCGCCTGACAATTTGGTCTGCACAGCGTCTGAATACATACGGTTCATCCCAGTAATAATTCTTCACGTCATGAAAGAACTTTTTCCTTTGCTGATAAGTGAGGTCTGGAGGCAATATACCACACGACAAATAATTAGCAAAATCAGCAAACCACGGGGTTTTAGTACCTACCTCAAAAAGATGTTCATCGGGAAAATTCTCTTGTATGACTCCATGATCCATTTGATCCTCCGACTCCAAACGGGACAGGTGATCTGCTACTTGGTTCTCACTGCCCTTTTTATCCAAGATCTAGAAATCAAACTCTTGTAGCAACAAGATCCATCGAATCAACCGGGGTTTCGCATCCTTCTTTGCAAAAAGATAACGAATAGCTGCATGATCTGTGTAAACTATGACCTTTGTCCCGATCAGATATGCTCTAAACTTGTCGAATGCAAACACCACAGCTAGCATCTCTTTCTCGGTGGTCGTGTACTTCTGTTGGGCTCCATCAAGAGTTCTACTTGCATAGTAAATCGCCCTAAAAATCTTGTCTCTCTTTTGCCCCAATACTGCTCCCACAGCATAGTCGCTGGCATCACACATTAAAACAAATGCCTCCTTCCAATCCGGGACTATGATAATCCGTGCTGATATAAGTGCTTTCTTTAACCTGTTAAATGCCTGCAAACACAAATCATCAAAGACAAAAGGTGAGTCTTTTTCTAACAAATTACACAAGGGCTTAGCTATTTTAGAAAAATCTTTAATAAAACGACGATAAAACCCGGCATGTCCAAGGAAGCTCCTAATAGCCTTCTCATTGTTCGGAGGTGGAAGCTTTTCAATTGCAACCACTTTTGCTCGATCCACTTCAAGTCCTTGAGATGACACCTTATGGCCAAGGACAATACCCTCTTGCACCATAAAGTGACATTTCTCCCAATTTAACACGAGATTCTTTTCTTGGCAGCGCTGTAACACAAGAGATAGGTTATGCAAGCAATGGTCAAAAGAAGAACCAAATACCGAAAAGTCATCCATGAAGACTTCTAGGATCTCTTCCACAATATCTGAAAATATCGCCATCATGCACCGTTGAAAGGTAGCAGGTGCGTTGCATAAACCAAAAGGCATTCTTCTAAACGCAAAAGTGCCATATGGACAAGTAAATGTTGTCTTCTCTTGATCCTCGGGGTCTATGGCAATTTGATTGTACCCTGAATAGCCATCTAAGAAACTGTAATAACATTAACCGGCTAACCTGTCGAGCATCTGATCAATAAATGGAAGAGGGAAGTGGTCATTCCTTGTGGCCTTGTTGAGTTTCTTATAGTCAATGCAAACTCGCCACCCCGTCACAGTTTGAGTTGAGATCAACTCATTATTTTCATTTCTTACCACTGTCATCCCTCCTTTCTTTGGCACAACCTGTACTGGGGAAACCCATGCACTATCTGAAATACCATAAATAATCCCAGCATTTAACAATTTAAGCACTTCTGCTTTTACTACCTCCTTCATTGCTGGATTCAACCGCCTTTGATGATCAATGGAGGGAACGAAGGAATCCTCCATAAGTATTTTATGCATGCATAAAGACGGGCTAATCCCCTTGATATCAGAAATCGACCAACCCAAAGTAGATTTAAATGTCCTCAATACACGTAATAATTTATCTTTCTCTAAAGAACAAAGAGATGAAGATATAATTACCGGGTATGGTGGGCCGGTAGTTCTTCCAATTCCGAGCTCGCCTTCGTATCTTCTTTGACTGATGTATCTCATACATCTTCCTCTATTCCAACAGTGTTGTTCTCCTTTTGTAAGCTCTTAAGTGCTTCCACTTGCTCAGAAAGGTCAGATTCAGTTGCATCTACTTGCATAATAGAGTTGACCATGCAATTCTCCAATGGATCCTCAGGTATTGCTCATACTTCAAAGTTATGCACACATGAGTCAATAACATCCAAAAACTTGCAAGTACTTACCTCGTCAGGTCCCTTGAGAGCCTTGTAAATATTGAACATGACTTCTTCGCCTCCAACTCTCAAGGATGATTCTCCTCTTTGGACATCGATAAGTGCTCTGCCTGTTGCTAAGAATGGTCTCCCCAAAATTAATGGAACATCTCCATCTTCTTCCATGTCTAGAACCACAAAATCCGCAGGGAAAATAAATTTGTCCACCTTCACAAGCACATCTTCAATTATCCCTCTAGGATATGTAAGAGACTATCCGCCAATTGTAATGTGATTGTAGTAGGCTTTACTTCTCCAAGTCCTAACTCCTGAAAACAGATAAAGGCATTAAATTAATACTTGCGCCTAAATCACATAATGTCTTATTGAATGTAGAACTACCAATAATACAAGGAATAGTAAAACTCCCTGGATCTTTCAATATTTGTGGTAGCTTCTTTTGGAGGATTGCACTACATTCTTCTGTGAGATTCACGGTTTCAAATTCCTCAAGCTTCCTCTTCCGTGCCATTATGTCCTTCATAAACTTTGTATAATTAGGCAGTTGTTGCAACGCCTCGGCAAAAGGAATATTTATATGGATTTTCTTGAAAATCTCCAAGAATTTGGCAAACTGGTCATGTATAGCCTTTTTCCGGAAACGTTGAGGATATGGAAGTGTAGGCTTAAACATAGGAATCTTTTCCGGTAGCGTGGCTTGCTTCTCCTTTTCAACTTCCTTAGGGGTTTCAACCTGAATTTGAGTCTCCTCAACAGATGGCTCATCAACCTGTGCTGATTCTACATCCCCAAGTTCCTTACCACTTCTCAATGTCACGGCCTTGCACTACTCGTTTAGGTTCACTTCGGTGTTGCTAGGAAATGTCCCTCTTTGTTGGTTGTTCATGGCATTAGCAAGCTGCCCAATTTGCACCTCAAGAGACTTCAATGTAGCACCCATGTTGTTCATGTGACCCTCAATCATATCAAGCCTTGACTCATTCTTCTCAAGCCTCAATGCCGAACTTTGAACAAAATTACCCACCAAATCTTCAAATGATGGTTTACCTTCATTCTTTTGTGGAGCATATCTAGGTGGTGGAGTCAGAGCATTATTGTTGTTGGCATATGAGAGCTTATCATTATTGCGGAACCCTTGTTGGTACGGATTGCTTCGGTAGTTGTTATTGTTGTTGGGATACCGATTGTTTATGAACTGAGCTTGTTCTTGGTCTGCTTCCCTTGACAACTCCATTCCAGCTGCAGCTGCAGCCGATTCAATAGTAGGTTGTGCTCCTTGCTTGGTCAGAGCTGCTACCTGCGTGGTTAGTGCAGACAATTGTGCAGTAAGTGTACTAAAATGATCAACCTCATACATACCTATGGGTTTCCTTGCCATGGCGCGCTCACTGGGCCACTGGAAGCTGTTGGTTGACATCTCCTCAAGTAATTCAAAAGCAGTATCTGCAGTCTTAGAAAATAATGTTCCTCCTGCTGCAGTATCCACAATGATCCTAGTTGGTCCATTCAACCCATTGTAAAATAACTGAATCTGCACCCAGTTTTCATAGTTGTGTTGTGGGCACCTCCTCAATAAATCCTTAAATCGCTCCCATGCCTCATATAGTTGTTCAGAATCAATTTGTCTGAACGTACTGATTTCGGTTCTCAGTTGAGCTGACTTCGCTGGTGGGAAGAACTTCGAGAGAAATTTCGATGCCATTTCCGCCCATGTGCAAATACCACCAAATGGAAGAGATTGTAGCCAACTCCTTGCATGGTCCCTAAGAGAGAAAGGGAACAATCGCAGTCTCACAGTATCTTCTGGAACACCACTCATCTTTACAGTATCAGCTATCTCCAAAAATATCCTCAAATGCAAGTTGGGGTCTTCAACAGGCGAACCACCAAACTGATTCTGTTGCACCATACTTATCAATGCCGGCTTAAGTTCAAAGTTGTTCGCATTGATAGTCTGGCGAGTTATCCCATAGTAATTGTTGTTGACCGATGGTTTGAAATAATCTCTGATCGCCATTTGAGGTTCAACAAGTTGTTGTGGAGGTGGTTCGTTGTTGTCTCTATTTGCAGCCATTTCTATTAATTCCTCCCTTTTCGTTTTTCTCAGTCTTCTTGCAGTTCTCTCGATCTCAGGATCAAACATCAATGATTCAGGAGTAGTATACTTTCGCATGCACTGCAAAATTTCAGAAAAGACAAAACTCAATCCAAAAAAAAAAGGAATAAAAGCTCTAAATTAAAACCAAGATTAATTGGTACAATATCAGATTGTACTAAATAAATCAATCCCCGGCAACGGCGCCAAAAACTTGTTGCGTAAAATCCTTTACCGCAAGCGCACGGTAGTCAAGTTTTAGTATAGAAAGATGTCGAACCCACAGAGATTGAATAAATAGTTAAATCTAAGTACTGAATTAAAATAATCTTTGTTTTATTTAGAGAATCGAATGGTTGAGTGTTATGCGAATAATAAAAATCAATTAACTAACGATGATCAAATATTGTGTTGAAAAGAAATCAATTGGAGACGAATCTAGGAGTACGATTTCACTTGTTCATCCACTACACTTATCATTCCTTGATTTTCATGTTATGGATTTCCTAGTTACTAGCCGAGAATTCTTATTTATTTCTACTCCCTCTCCCGAGTGTTAAGCAGAAGTAATCATCTAACATCAATCTTGATATCCCTATCTAAGATCAATTATCAAACAATTGTAAAAGCGCAGTTATTCCTTTAACGACTTCTATGGAGTTATAGGCCTCTCGAACAATATAACTACCACGATATGAATTCCTTCTGTCCTATTCACAAACCCCTCTCCCGAGTGATAGATCACAAATATAACATCATTCAATCCATGGCCAGTAGATTAAAAGCATTAAGAACAGGAAAACATAAATAAACCATACGGAAATCCAAATACTTCAATCAATTCATAATAAGCGTAGTTTCAAAACAAGCTACACGTCTCCTAGAAAATAAATTTAGCTCATGCTATAATTAATTAAACACATAGACATGGTTAAATAACCCATAAAAACTGTTAAAAGTTTAGAGATACAAAATGAATTGGACGCTATTCTTCGATCTTCGATGAACGCCGCCGTCTCGTGGTGAAATCTCTACTTTTTGCTCCGAGCCGTCGTCGTTGTTTTCTTCTTCCTTCAACCCTAGCCTCCTTCTCTCTATTTCTCAATGTCTAAGTCTGAATAATATTTTTCTTCGTCCTTCCCCCTTTCAAATCCCCCGTGCATCAAATAAGGAAAGCAACCAAAAATTACCAAAATTCGAGTGGCGTAATTACGCCTCAAAACATGCGTAACTATGCCTGACGATGTGTCAAGAAATGTTGCTTCCCGCGTGACTGGCGTAATTACGCATACAAAGTGGCATCTTTACGCCTGAATAAAATCACAAAAGCCATAGCTTAGGCATAGCTACGCCTAAATGAGGCGTAGTTACGCCTCATGAACTCCTTCAAAATCAGATTTGCCGTGGCTTAGGCGTCTTTACGCCTGAATCAGACGTAATTACGCCTGATGCTTTGATGAAAAGTGTAGATTTTTGACTCAATTCATCCTTTCTTTCCTCCATTTGCACCCTTTTAGTCTACAAAACATGTAATTACATGGATTCCTGCAAAACAACACACAACAAAACCAAAAGCGTAATTCTAATCGAAAACTAGCACTAAACCATACAAAATAAGAAGAAATATAAGTGTATAAAATACACTTATCACAGTGTCCATTTCAGTGCTCGTCCATTTAACATCAAATTGTTGGCAGGCATCGATTAGATGCTTTCATTGGGAATCAAAGCTTTACGCCAAATGTACTAATACATTCATTCATGAGGTTTTAGTGCAATGTTAACAGCATTAAACTCAACTTGATTAATAATTTATTATAGAATAAAAAGCAAAGCTCCACACTCTAAATTTATTAGAATTAGCAACTGAAAATGTCACAATCATAATATCTCCAGTTCATTTGATATTTTCAACCGAACAATATGCATGCATAGTAAAACTTATTATGCATTCCGCCTCGTTTATTCAGGTGTACGGATTTCACAATAGAGGAATCACCAACATTTTAAACAAAGAAAATTTGTTCTCCAGGACATTAATATTTGTTCAGATAAGACAATTTCTTGAAGAGACCTTACTCGAGCCTTTGAAGGATAATAGATCATCATTGCAAGCTGATTAATACATGGAAAATCACTAAAATACTTAAAATACTAAAATTTGACAGCAATTACATCTCAAACAAAGATATGTAGATGGCATGACTTAAAAAAGTAATCGTTGGTCTGGATCTCGTCTTTCATTTGCAAATTTAACGTCCAAATGAAAAGGAAATCATGATACAAAACTTTATCATGGAAAAAAAATCTATTAGTTTTCTAGGCATGGACACAATGCAACCAACCATACTTCACTTTCCATGATTGCTGTTTGAAAGAAGGATTTGTAACTTAAATATTTCCTTGCCTTCCAAAGTTCATCAACACGTCATCATTGCAAGTTGATTGAATAAAGATAAATGTAAGTTCCAACCATGATTGATTTCCTCGAAAAGTTCTATGTGATGGCCAATGATCCAACAGAAATGTGGAGTCCTAGTACGATGAAGGTGTATACACAACTACATGTACTCCAAGCTTATAAGCAAGCAACCATCTAACCAAAACTTAATTGGAAATTTTGCAGTTGTAAATATAAGAATTTGAGACATGAACATGAACATCAGCATATATAACAGGTAAATATATAGTAAAGAAACTCAACAAATCATTAATTCCACCTGTTGGCATATAGATAGAAGTAAGGAAGTTCTTATTCATATATATTAAATAAGGAAGACGGATTCTTTCAACTTAAAGCATTGCCATCTGTTTAAAGAAACCTGAGCCTACACAACAGGAAGAATGAAGAAGGCATTTTTCTATCAAATGAAAAAATATTGGGAAACAGATATCTTAATGATCTTGGCACAAAACAAGGAAAAGAAAGAACCAGAAGCTGGATGTCATATATAATCATCATCACTTTTAGGATGATCTCAATGTCATCAGCAGTGTGAAGAAAACAATACACAGAGGAGGGAGAAGCGGGAGAATGTAGAAGGAAATGCATACAACAACTTAATATTTAGGTTGAATCCTACAAAAATGCAAGGGCCTTAAAGATGTTTTGGGAGGTAGATTGACATAACTGAAAGATAAACTTACCGGATACATGAAAGAAGGACAAGGGCAGCAGAAGATGGCTCCACAGATCTTGCTAGATACCTAAATAAGGAATGAAAAGACGGTGATCAGGTAACCTATCAGCATAAAAAAAGGACTTTCTGGAGACAGTAGTTGATGGGGAGATCTAGGAAAAAAATCATAAAATCCATAAGTACGGGCGGAGCCAGAAATTATACAAAGGGGGACAAAAAAAAATTCTCATAAATTTAGGGAAAAGAATTTTTTAAGGGGCCAAAAAACAGATTAAGGGGGGGCAAACGGCATTTTTTATGGTAAAATGTAATTTTAGGGTTAAAAATGCAAAAAATTAAAAATTAAAAATTTTTTAGGGTAAACAATCATTTTTTTTTGGGCAAGGGGGCAAGTGCTCCCTTGCCTATAAGTGACTCCGCCACTGTCCATAACTACGAAGAAATATCTAAGTAGTTGAATCCAACATTAAAGTAATATTTAGAAGAAACCATATGACAAAATAGGTGAATGAGATGAAAATAATTCAACCAAGAGTTCAAGGAAAAGTTAATGGTAACTGGAAAGTTGTAACACCAAGAAAAATGAGTCGAAAATTAAAAAGATTACAAGAAAAGCTGAAAGATCACTTGTAAACAACATGTCGGCATCAAATCCTGTGAAACTTCACACAACCATGGGACTGGATTGCATTAAAAAAACTAATCAATGTACACACTAAAAAACCAAAGAAAAAGTGAAACGTGCAGGCTCAAAATCAAGTGGCCCAACCGAAAGAACTATAATAAACAAACAAAATGGTAATAATTAAAATAAAAAAAGGAGGGAATACTGTTCATCACTGTGCGACTGTTCATAGAACAGTTTCTTCTTCGTGGCTTATTTTATATAATATATAATAATAATAATAAAATATAATAAAATACATATATATATATATAGTAGTAATAGTAAAATATATCCCTATAATCATAATAGTATTTGATCTGATTCCTATTATTCTGCAAATATTGTTCTTTCCTGTGATAGCCTCAAGTGGGGAGCCTATATCTCAATGATGTCAAACTGGGTTGCACTAATAAAACCAGTCGTGGGATAGCACTGGCTTGATTGAGTCTATGGCAAATCCAATTTCACGTTAAGCAATCATGCTAATCAGCATGGCTTGACTCCACATGTCGTAGTTCTCCTTCAAGCACCTCGTTTACGAGAATCGTACCCGGATGGTCCAAGTTATGTAAAGAATAAGGATCTAGGTTGTTATTGTAGGCATAAATAATGTTAATGTCATGTTGAGTTATGACAAAAGATTATATCAAGTGTCGTGGAAATTTCTAGAGGCATCAAGTTGGCTAATTTAATTAAATGTAATGAAAATGAAAAAAAATTCACGAAGTAACGTGATTTGAAAAACTTTGCAATTCTATGATAATTCGCATAATGGTATGCGAATTTACTTAAATTCGCAAATATGCTTCACGAATTTTAAAATTAACTTTTTTTTTAAAATTAAAATAAAATATGAATTCGTATACCGAGATTGCGAATTTAACGATAATTCATAATCTCGGTATACGAATTCTCTGAAAAAATAAACATTGACAACTCATAGTGTCGGTCACGAGGTTCACCTTCTTCATGCCATTAAATTCTCCATCTTCCTTCAATCATCCCACCAAACCATTCAACCTTCAAATCTTCCATCCGAAAAATCTATCCCCTCTTCTCTTAATTCTTAAGTTTATATCTCATATTTTTTGTTGGAAGATTACTACTACAAGAATTCTCAAATACTTCATCAAAGGTAAAAATATTTGAAAATTTAAGTTTTACATATTTTTGAGTATATATTGCATTTACTTAATTTTTGTGTTATGTTATAGGTTTTGCTACCTTTAGAATTTCAAGGTATGTTTTTCCAGTTTTTTATTATTATTTGTTTAATTTAGGGATGGGAAAGTGAAATTTTATCTCTGATAGATTTGCATACCCAGTATGCGAATTCTACTTAAAATAGTAGAATTCGCATACGGGATATGCGAATTCTACTAGAACAGTAGAATTCGCGTACACGGTATGGAATTCTACTGTAGGCAAGTAGAATTCACATACCAGGTATGCGAATTCTACTGTTCTAAATAGAATTGTCATACCCGGTATGCGTTTTTGAGTTATTTTTAAATTAATAAGTAATAATAATAATTATTATTTATTTCCTTGAATATAATAATTTTTTATAAACTTCTATTTTTTAGAAATTTTTCCGGTAAATTTAATTAAATATTAAAAAAATAAAAAAATTGACTTAACAATTAGTTAAACATAAAATTATTGTTTTATAACATATAAATAAAACAAAACTAATTATATGATTTTAAATGTGCTATTTTCGTAGATAATATGTCGTCGATTCGAAGTCAAATTGATGCTATACTATGGTGCTCACATATCACACGATGGGATTATTGTTAGTTATGATCGACCTCCAATAAGCTATATACGAATGCCTCAAACAATTACAATGTCTGAGTTATTGTCGTACTTCACATAAGTATCGATAACCAACAATATGCACTTAAAGTGTGGACTAATTATATATTTAATAATACTTCTGGGCGAGTTGAACATTTACTCGAAATTACAAAAGACAGTGATATTTGGTTTTTCTTTGACCCCGATGTTGGAAATGCAGGTGTCAATTTATATGTTGAGTCAGAACAAATACACATTAATAATGTGCCAGACATTCAATATACTGAAGAACGGGGTTCATAAATGTCAATGCTTAGTGATGATAATAACCTGGAAATACCGGTTGTCACACAAGAACTTGTAAGTATGAGAACATAAAATAATTATGCTAGTAGTTCGGGAAACGTAGGACATAACACGTACAGGATTGAAGGGGAAATTCATGATTCAAGGGAGGAGGACATAGATGATTATGCCAGCGCCGATTTTTTTGGTCCTGAAACTCATGTTGATTCCAAACCAGACGAAGATGGAATTAACGTTCATGACGGTAGCAATGACGATGTAGAAATTAATGTGATGTTGGAAACTATGTCCCAACATAACTATATGCCATCATCTGTACAAGAGTAGCAAATTGAAGCAACAATGCCGCAAGAGACACAACTCGAGCCCCAACTTTTCTCTGTCGTTCCATTCTTCTTTACGAGATGTACCTGTTGACTCTATTGACATTCCAACTGGGTCTTGGGGAAAGTTGACCATGTCAAAGGAAAGTTAGAGTTGTGTATGTTGTTCAAGAGTAAAGCACATTTGCAGTCTGCAGTTAAGGACTTCTCGATACGGGTTGCTAGACGCGAGTACCACGTCATTGAGAGCACACCAAAAATATGGAAAGTGGTTTGTAGGCACAATTCTACGGTCATACCCTGTGGGTGGATGGTGAGAGGTATATATAAAGAGAAAATGAATGTGTTTAAAATTACCAGATATGGTGGGGACCACACATGCTTGATGAATGAATTATCGATTGACCATCGTAACCTGAGTCGGAATGTAATTGCCAGTCTGTTGATAGGATTTGTTTGGAAGGATCCTGCATATGAGATAAAATTCGTACAAGAGACTGTGAAAGAAAAATATGGGTTCGAGATCTCGTATCATAAGGCTTGGCATGGTTTGAAAGCTACCAGAGAACAGGTATATGGCACATGGGAGACGTCAGTGACGCAATTGCCGAAATATATGTATGCCCTTAAACAACACAACGAGGGGACTATTATTGAGGGGACTATTATTGAGTGGGACCATATCGACACTGATGTAAGTAATCAGAAGATAATCAAATATGTTTTCTGGGCATTCAGGCTATGCATAGAAGGATTTCGACATTGTCGTAAGGTGATAAGTGTTGATGGCACACATTTGTATACAAAGTGTAAGTGTTGACCAAACTCAGTGGACTTTGGCACATGATGGTGGATGGCGTTCCAGTATTATGACAACCAACTTGTCTGAGGCGTAATGGAGTTCTTAAAGGTGCTCGTCGTCTTCCAGTGAAGGCAACTGTACAATTGACTTTTGGCTGAACTGTTCAATATTTCATGGACCGTCGAATGAAGTGCCAACAAATGATTCAAAATAATCAAGGATGGACAACCTTTGCATTTCAAAAATTACTTGTTGGCAACACGAATCATTGCAACATATTGTCAAGAAATATGATTATATAGCACAGACTGCTTCAGTGATAACGGTCGTCCGAGCTGGTGTCGGGAACAGTACACATGTTGTCAAACTTAGTGCCAAAATATTTTCATGTGGAAAGTGGACACAGTTTGGTATTCCATGCTCACATGATATACATGCATGCCGACATTTTGGTGTCAATGCATCAAGTTTAGTGAGTGAATATTATAATTTGCAACATTATTCTGCTACATATCAAAGGATATTTGAGTTGTTGTTCTCAGAAGAATATTGGATGTTCCCCTCATTCTAATTATCTCATAATCCTTTGCTAAGAACTCAAGCACGTCCGGAAGAAATCGAAAATTAAATGATACTAGCCTCTATTATTTGAATTAAATGATATATAAACTTACATTATGTTATATTAACGTTGTACTCGAATCAAAAAAATTACAGATTTGGGCATATACGAGGATAAAGAGTATACATCCTAATACTCATGGTTCTCGAGTACAACAAGGCCAAATTATAGTCAACGAGGATCTAATATTTCCTACCCCTCCTAATGGTGCAAGGTATAATTACACCTGTTATTTATATTTATTAGTTTTAATTTATTGCACTAACATTACCATGTCGATTTTATTTAGGCGGTCTAATTTTTTTAGATTTGGACACATTGCCCGACATGCTTTGCGTGTATTTCGTGACACATCTGATAGGATGTATTGGGATCAGGTAATATAATTTTTTTGAGAATTTCACTTGGATATTATAATTATGTATTTTTGCTAATGCCTTAACTCAGTATAATATGTTTCTGTTTTACAGTTTATTTGGACTCCATATGACATGGAGTCGGATGAGATCATATCACTGCCTTCAGAATGTGGTCCAGATGATTGGATGGCACAATGTCCACTCATAACTTATGCCATTGTGGAGATGCGTCGTCCAGAACGAGGTTTACGACAGTTTGGTTTGTTCCAAACTATTCCACCACCAATAGATGCTAGACAGGTGGAGTTGCATAAGCTCGATCGCAGAGGTCGTGTTGCAACGAATTGGACATGGTTCCATAGTGCATACATAGATTTGTGGATGGCCAGACGATATAATATTGTGGATGCCCCTCAGGCCACCGGCTCCTATATTTTCAGTGATGATTACATGACGTGGTACGGTAAAATTACACGTCATATTATATCTCCACCCAACAACAATATTGAGATAGGATACCGTGCAGCAGATGCTGCTGTATGACAGCAAGTGGTATGCATATATTTCCTCTTTTTTATTTAAAATAATTTATTTTCTTCTGAATTATGCTACCTATTAACCATATTTTTTTTAAGGATGTGCATATGGAGCAACTAAGACTTAGTTGCTCAACTTTGAATGAGGACGAAGGGATCTCACCCGGGGTCAGACGTGTATTAGATCAGAACTTAGATATTGTGGATGAAGTGTGTCAACTTGCTCGGACACAACAAAATAGATATGTCATGCCTGCAAGACAGCGAGATACCACTAGAGGGGGCAACCGGAGGAGAAGACGGTCAAGTACCTCTGATACTGAGGTAGATGCTCATGATGATTGATGTGACTAGAAATAGACACATCTATTGCGCTTAATTGTCTACGATTTGGTATATTTTGATGGATAAATTGATACATATGCTACCTAATCGTATATTTGTGTAAATGTAGGGAAAGGTGAAGAAATCAAGCTAAAATGATGAAAGAAGCAATAAAGTTGAAGAAAAGAGGAAAAAACCAGAATACAAGACACATGTTGCTTCTTTCTCCTCAAATTTCTATATGTTCGAGCCACTTTTTGGAAATGTGGTCCATAGAAAAGTTGTAGAACTTCGAGTTATCTTCGCGTGGACAGCGGACTCGTCGAATTCAGAGTTTGTATGTGAAAGTTATGGCTAAAATATGAAACTCGCCAGAAATATTGATGACAGGCATAATTACGCCATTATTAGGCGTAATTACGCCAAGGCTACGGCATGTGTAGGCGTAGCTACGCCATTCTACGCGTAATTACGCCAGAAGAGTTTTGGAAAGTGTAAAAACTTGATTTCTTTCCTTCCCACATGGATTTTACCCTACTCCATCAGCCTCCATACCTCATATACACGATTTCTACCTCATATTAAGCATAATTTAATATCTTAGAATAATTTTTAGATTTTAGAGATTTTTTCCTTTCAACTTTTGTGAAGAACGCTTGAAGAACGAGGACGGAATCGACAAGCCGGAATCGTGCTTCCTTTTAGTAACTTTTTCTTTTCCTATTAGTTTGATGCTTTCTATATTAATTTTGATTGTTTTTAATCTAGTTATGAGTAGCTAAATACTTTTGTGATTCTCGGTTTAGGAAAACGATACATTGGATGTTTACGATTCTTGTGAGATAAGTTTTGATTGTTGATTTTCTTTGAGTATCAATTGTTTTTCTGATTTGATTTTTCATAATTGTTATGCATGATTGTTGGATTGATCACCTAGCTATCGTTCATACAATTTAACGCTAAATTAGATATCAAATACGGAATCGTTTGATCCCTCTAATTTACGAAGCAACTAAGATTAATTAAATTCCGCTTGTGAGTTTGTTAATTCTTAGGAAAAACAATTGACTAGATTAAACATAGACGCTTGGATTATGTTGTTTAGCTTCATCGATCTCACTAGTTCATATGCTATCATCGATTTAAATCTTAATCGCTTGTATTTTGATTGATTGTTTGATAAGGGTTAAACTAGAACGCTTGGGCTACTTAACTAAACTTAAGGTGAGATAGGACTTTGATTATTGGATTAAACGTCCACGATGAATATTCATATGAGAATTGAATCGTATGTGAAGATCGATGATCAAGATAGTAAACGCCAATTGTAAAGTTGACCGAAAACCGAGAATCGCTCTTTTCTCATAAGTTAATTCATCTAGTTTAATTTTGCATCATAGTAGTAGTATTATTCAATTGATTTCAAAAACCCCTTTTTATTTTAGTTTGCATAAGTTAACACAAAGATATAACCTTCCTCGTGGGATCGATCCCTACTCACGCTACTACATTCATTACTGTTATTAACTTGAGAGGGTTAATTTGGGCGTACGCGATAAACGCTACCAAATTTTGGCGACGTTGCCGGGGAAGGCAATTTTATTAATTTGTGTTAATTTTTATTGATATTCTTCTTCCCGTGCTTTTTACCTGTTTGTTCATGCACGCAGGCGATTTTTCATTTGAGGAGGACGAATATCAATACGATCCCGAGATAGAAAGGACTTTATACCACCTAAGAAGAGAAAATCGAAGACAAGTGAAAGAAGAAGAGGAAAGGACCATCATGGCGGAGAATCAAAGCCTACGACAGCTAGCTAATCCTACTTTGGATCAGCAACCTCTCTGCATAACCTTTCCTACACTTGCTACTAATATAAATTTTGAATTAAAATCTGGCCTAATACATCTTTTACCTTCTTTTCATGGCCTTGCAGGTGAGGATCCGCATAAGCATTTGATGGAATTCCATGTAGTGTGCACTACAATGAAGCCGACTGGAATAACCGAGGAACAAATCAAATTACGAGCTTTTCCGTTCTCTTTGAAGGACGCAGCTAAAGATTGGCTCTTCTATTTACCTTCTGGATCCATCACTACATGGAACGAGCTGAAAAGAACCTTCTTGGAGAAATACTTTCCTGCATCAAGAGCGACGAATATCCGCAAAGATATATATGGCATTCGACAACTCGAAGAGGAATCACTGCATGAATATTGGGAGCGCTTCAAGAAGCTTTGTGCAAGCTGCCCTCAACATCAGATAAGTGAACATTTACTGATCCAATATTTTTATGAGGGTCTTTTGCCAAATGACAGGAATTTGGTGGATGCTGCTAGTGGAGGAGCATTTGTAGATAAGACGCCAACGGAAGCAAGACACTTGATTGCGAACATGGCAGCCAACTCTCAACAGTTTGGAACTGCTCGATCGGACCATAAACTTAGGAAGCAAGGCGAGGTAAATGTTTCTAGCCTCGAACAACAATTGATTGATTTAACAGGTATTGTGAAACAACTTGCGATCGGAATGGGACAAAGTGCTAAGGTATGTGGAATTTGTGCACTACCGAGTCATCCAACTGACGCTTGCCCCACACTTCAAGAACCTTCAATTGAGGAAGCAAATGCGGCAGGCGGATTTCCAGGACAACCACAACGGAAGTATGATCCCTATTCTAACACTTACAACCCGGGGTGGCGAGATCATCCAAATTTGAGATATGGGAATCAAAATGAGCCACAGATGCAACAACATCCACCACCATATAGGCCACCACTCCAAAGGCCACAACAAGCCATTCCAAACCCAACACCTGGTGAGTATTTAGAAAATATTGTTAAGGAACTTGCTACTGAATCTCTAAAATTTCAACATGAGACAAGAGCAAGCATCCAAAGCTTGACTACTCAAATTGGTCAGATGGCAACAGCAATAAATCGCATCGATTCTCAAAGATCAAACACTCTCCCGTCACAACCAGTAGTGAACCCAAGGGAGAATGTGAGTGCCATCACTTTGAAGATGAGCGAAGATGAAGATGATGAGAAAGTGGTACTGACACCACCCGGAAGAGAAGATGCGAAAGAGATGAAGGAGATGGAGAAGGACGTTGAAGAGCCCATACAAGAGGAGGAACCACGGGGTAAGTTCCCTAAATTTTCTGAATATAAAATTGAACCCCCATTCCCCCTTGCTTTTAAGGAAAATAGGAAAGATGAGGATATCAAGGAACTCTACGAGACTTTCCGACGATGTGATGCAAACGCTCCACTACATGAAGCCATGATGAAGATACCTCGATGTGCGAGATTTTTGAAGGAGGTATGGAAAGTGGGTAAGAACAGGAAGGCAAAGGGTACCCCAAGATTGAGTTAGGTGAGAATGTTTCCGCGGACATCCAAAGAAGCATTCGCACAAAGTGTAAGGACCGTGGTATGTTTTATATCCCTTGTGTGATTGGAACCACTAGAATTGATAAGGCAATGCTAGATTTAGGATCGTCCATTAATGTCATGCCTTACTCAATCTACACTCAACTGAAACCCGGCCCTTTGAAACAAGACCATACTGTGATTCAATTAGCTGATAGGTCCACGGTTATTCCTAGGGGGTAGTAGAAGATGTACTTATGCATGTAGAGAACTTGGTCTTCCCCGCCGATTTCTATGTCTTAGACATGGAAAATGGTGATCCATCCAGCCCCATCCTTTTAGGGAGACCATTCTTGAAAACATCAAAATCTGTGATCGACGTGAATAGTGGCCTGTTTACAATAGAGTCTAATGGTGAAATTGCAAAATTTAATATCTATGAACCCATTAAAACTCACAAGCATTCTAGTTACGCTATTGATATAAATGATGCATATGATTCTGATTTTGATAATGATGAATTGTGGGAGATGGGAAAGGCTACTGATGACCTTGATGACAACGGAGGTATGGATTCTCATTTCGTGCATAATGTTCATAATGTTGCCGCTTTATCTACTCATGATACTGCTGACCCTCTCTTTTCTAACTTGCAAGATCATACCATTGAAAAGAAGCACCCTCCGGATCGACCAAAGCAAGCAACAAATGCTGGAGGAGTAACAAAGACTGGGGACGACCACTCAAAGAGCAACAAGCCGAAATACAGAGGAGTGAAGAAGATATTGAGGTGGTTAAGGAAGGACAGAACGACACCGCATCACCCACCTTGATAGAGGACTGGCGTCGGGCCACCGACGTTAAACAGAGGCGCTGCTTGGGAGGCAACCCAAGGGGAGTTAGTTTCCTTTCTCCCTTTTATTTATTTATTTTTGCTTTAGTAGTTAGATTCTCTTTTCTTGTATTTTTGTCTTACATTGGGGACAATGTACGATTTAAGTATGGGGGAGGGATTAGTAGTGTGTTATTATTTTTCTATTACAAAAATACAAAACAATCAAAAATTTGAAAATTTTGAGCTCATAGTTAGTAATGAACACATGCTTAGATTCACTAGCCCATGATGAAACCTAATTGATATCATGCATGCTTTTGAACATAGGTGAATTGTTAACCTTGGAACACTTTGAACTCTAATGCAAAGTTTACTTTAACTTAGTAGTTGAATATTTTGAGCACATTATTGTCATGGCTTGTGAAGTGTGCATAGCTTAGTGAAGATTGTGTGAACTTTGTGATAGTCTTAAGAAGTCTCTAATACATGCTAGAACTTAACTACATGCTCTTTGAGGCGTATGTCTAGACTACTTGCGAACATGAAAGTGATATAGGCAATCTTTGATGCGTTTGAGCCTTTCAAGCCTACCATGTAAAGAAAATCAATCACTAGTACCCTTTTTGAGCTTTAATGTAAAAGAATGGTAGTATGCTAAGCATACTAAAGACCCCAATTCAACATTCCTTGACTAGCTTATCATCCTACCCTTTTAGCCTAAATATGCTTTTAATCCATACCTTTTAAGGGAGTATGATGTATTTCATTCAAATGCACTAGGAAATTCATTGAATTATATTTGTGAACGTTATTGTCAAAAGAATGAAATACATGAAAGAAAAGGAATGCCTTGAGAAATTTGATAAAAATATGACTCCGAGGGGAGCCAAGGCACAAAAGATTGAAAAATTGTTGAAATAAACCTTGAAAAAAAAATGAACAAGGTTTGAAAAATTCATGCAAGAAGAGAAGTTTTAGTGTGCATATCATCATACTCTCTTACTTGATATATGTTTATCCTTTCTTTCATAAGCCAATACCTAGGCCAAGCTACAAGCTAATAAAGACCTACTTGATTTATGTTTGCAAAGTAGCTAAGATAGTGGAGAAGAGTGTGCAAGTGAGCTTATACTTGTGTTAATGTATGACTTGAACTATTGTGGATTTACATATTTTGGACTATAATTTGTACACAACACTTGTTTATGACCACACACACACGATCACTATTTTGTTGAGTATGAAATGTATAGGGATTGAACTTGTTCCACTGTTAACTTTTCACCGCCTTTCATTACTGTGCATGTTAAAATTGTTGAGGCATAAAAGTGAGGACAAGTTAGTTTGTTATGATGCTATGAGCCAAGCAAAAAATATTGTAGTTTTGTCTGATTTACTCGAGGTCGAGTAAAGATTAAGTATGGGGGTGTTTGATGTGACTAGAAATAGACACATCTATTGCGCTTAATTGTCTACGATTTGGTATATTTTGATGGATAAATTGATACATATGCTACCTAATCGTATATTTGTGTAAATGTAGGGAAAGGTGAAGAAATCAAGCTAAAATGATGAAAGAAGCAATAAAGTTGAAGAAAAGAGGAAAAAACCAGAATACAAGACACATGTTGCTTCTTTCTCCTCAAATTTCTATATGTTCGAGCCACTTTTTGGAAATGTGGTCCATAGAAACGTTGTAGAAGTTCGAGTTATCTTCGCGTGGACAGCTGACTCGTCGAATTCGGAGTTTTTATGTGAAAGTTATGGCCAAAATACGAAACTCGCCAGAAAAATTGATGACAGGCGTAATTACGCCATTATTAGGCGTAATTACGCCAAGGCTACGGCATGTGTAGGCGTAGCTACGCCATTCTACGCGTAATTACGCCAGAAGAGTTTTGGAAAGTGTAAAAACTTGATTTCTTTCCTTCCCACATGGATTTTACCCTACTCCATCAGCCTCCATACCTCATATACACGATTTCTACCTCATATTAAGCATAATTTAATATCTTAGAATAATTTTTAGATTTTAGAGATTTTTTCCTTTCAACTTTTGTGAAGAACGCTTGAAGAACGAGGAAGGAATCGAAAAGCCGGAATCGTGATTCCTTTTAGTAACTTTTTCTTTTCCTATTAGTTTGATGCTTTCTAGATTAATTTTGATTGTTTTTAATCTAGTTATGAGTAGCTAAATACTTTTGTGATTCTCGGTGTAGGAAAACGATACATTGGATGTTTACGATTCTTGTGAGATAAGTTTTGATTGTTGATTTTCTTTGAGTATCAATTGTTTTTCTGATTTGATTTTTCATAATTGTTATGCATGATTGTTGGATTGATCACCTAGCTATCGTTCATACAATTTAACGCTAAATTAGATATCAAATACGGAATCGTTTGATCCCTCTAATTTACGAAGCAACTAAGATTAATTAAATTCCGCTTGTGAGTTTGTTAATTCTTAGGAAAAACAATTGACTAGATTAAACATAGACGCTTGGATTATGTTGTTTAGCTTCATCGATCTCACTAGTTCATATGCTATCATCGATTTAAATCTTAATCGCTTGTATTTTGATTGATTGTTTGATAAGGGTTAAACTAGAACGCTTGGGCTACTTAACTAAACTTAAGGTGAGATAGGACTTTGATTATTGGATTAAACGTCCACGATGAATATTCATATGAGAATTGAATCGTATGTGAAGATCGATGATCAAGATAGTAAACGCCAATTGTAAAGTTAACCGAAAACCGAGAATCGCTCTTTTCTCATAAGTTAATTCATCTAGTTTAATTTTGCATCATAGTAGTAGTATTATTCAATTGATTTCAAAAACCCCTTTTTATTTTAGTTTGCATAAGTTAACACAAAGATATAACCTTCCTCGTGGGATCGATCCCTACTCACGCTACTACATTCATTACTGTTATTAACTTGAGAGGGTTAATTTGGGCGTACGCGATAAACGCTACCAATGATATCCCTCCATTTACGACTGATACATATGATGCAGGGGGACATCAACATCACATCGTTCTTCATTCCATTATGATGCCACATCTTCTGGCTACTACGGCACACAACCTGCCCACGAGGAGGAGCCATAACCATACACTCCATATATACCAGATCCAACTCAAGCATACATTGGAATCTCATTTACGGATCTTCTGCTTCGTGTACCCGGTTCTACACAGTCACGCCCACATTTTGATATTTTACCTGTTACATTCTCCGACTTGACTCCACAATATGATATTGGTGAGTCCAGCGCTAGGATTAGACCCTCTCAATCACAAACGCGGAATGTAGATGAAGTTGAACCATCTAGAAGACCACGACGACTGATACATTGACGTGGTTGTGGGACCGGGTGAAATATTTAGAGTTCAATGTAAAGAATAATCTATTTATTTTTATGTGTACTATTTCAGATCATCTATTCATATTTCAACTATTTATGTGGTTTAATTTTTTTGTATAAAACATAATACCTCAATTAGATAAAAAAGAAATGTTTTTTTTAATTTGTAACCAAGAATTTAAATTTTATTTTTAATTTATTTTTTAAAAATACTATTTTAAAGTTGCGATCTTGGATTGCAACTTTATAAAAAAAAAATTATAAAGTTGCAATCCTAGATTGCAACTTTAAAATAGTGTTAAATTCGCATAACAAGTTTGCAAATTACAATAGAACATTAACTATTTTCAATCTACTATATTTTATGAAAAACTTTTTTTATTATAATATTAAATTAAATTTGCACATCAAGTCTGGTGCTCTGCTACCAAGAAAATAATAAATTGAGATAATGCAATGAATGGTATTCCACAGAAGAACTTTGAATATATAATTGCGACAAATTGTAATTATAATTTTAAATATAAAACAAAATAAAAATTATATGTGTGTGAAAGTTCATTATTATCAGAAGAGGTGTAATTAAATCACATCCAAACAATGATTTTATAAAAAATAATGTTGACTACAACACTATTTCGCTGAACTCATATAGGCTACATTTAGAACAACGGAAGAGTTATAAAATATTTAACTATTTCGATAATTTTTTTTGAAAAAGAACTTATAATATTTTTAAAAAAGGTAAGATAATTTCAACTTATTTTTTAAGACTATATAAGCATTATCAAAATAATCTCAATTGCCACTGATTTCCCGTTAGGATGTGCTAGTTCGATTCATATATTTCGCAGTAAAATCAACAAATAATTGATGAAAGGAAGCCAAGCTGACACCACTGGAAAAAAGGGGATATTATAAGGAAGTGCTCTTTTGGGACACTTAATCTACTTAAGTCTTGAGAAAAAAATTTAGTACATAAAAATCCAAATTGAAAATAATTTTATTGAAATAGGTCCAATTTCAAAATGTTCAATCAATTAAGTGTTTTATGATGACTCTTTTACCCTCAATAGTTTGATATGTTGCATTCTATCTGTTAGTTTCGGATTTTAAAGATGACAAAACAGACCAGACCGATCGAGCCTATGACAAAACGGTCAGACCAATAAAGTCTATATCAAAACAGACCAGATCGTCGTAAACCAGACTGACCTGATCGATGTAGATCCAGATCGATCAACAAGATAAGACCAGACCAGCTCGATGCAGATAAGATCAGAAGAGACGAAGTTAATAAGCTTCGATCGTCAGTCCGAATAATCAACGGCTATTTATTGAAGCATTTAACGGTGCATTTAATGCTAAACAAGACCAAGGACTGAAGATTACCTTAAATGGTAAATAGACAAAGGAGGGTCTATCTGACAAGCGCCGAAAGGACAGACCAGAAAGGAAAATACCTAAAGAAGAAGACTGCAGCTTGTTCAGATACTGACCTGAGTATAGAGTTGCACACAAAAGGAATTATTGTCGTTGGCAGAAACGATTATATATAGGTGCAACTTTAAAAGCTCAATAGAGAGTACCGACAAGAGACGAGAGATTCAAAAACGCATAAAAGTTCAATCAATTTTATCAAGCATTTAGTTCAGCAGAACGCTATCATAAAAAAGTTCAACTTGTCGATCTGCTCGAAATTAGAAGCACAACCTATTGTTTTATTTTGATCACTTAAGGATCATTTGTGCTTAGATAAAACCACTCTTTCAATTTTATTTTGTTCTAAGATAGAAGAGTGATATCTTTGTAACTGTCAGACAGATTGTGTCTGAACAGATTGAGAGACTAGGAGTTTCAGTCTGGTAGTGGGGTAAATCCAGTTGAATCAGGGTGTACAAAAAGTTGTATTACTCAAAGTCTTCTAGTGAATCCTTCCTTGATTGGAAGAATGGGAGACTTAGAAGGATTTGCCTTCGAACTTCCAGAAACATATCTCATCTATTTACATTTTGCACTATCTTGCATTTCATAGCCATCAACCGTTCTTACTAGCTAAGAATAGCCCGTTTTCGCACTTTCATTTTAGTGGTCTGTTCTGCTTAAGTACTTGTTAAGAAACAGATTTCATTTACTAACCTGAACTCAATAAGAATTAATTTTAGAGGAGTGTTCATTCACGCCCCCCCCCCCCCTAAACACTCCCGCCCGATCATAACAAGTGGTATCAGAGCAGGCATTCTTAATCAATAGAATATCTGGACTGATGGCATCCTTCAACAAGATTTTCATGTTCTCAAAAGAAGATTATGATGATTGGAAAATCAGAATGGCAGCTCACCTGGCAGCTCAGGATGATGATATGTGGTACGTCATTACAGACGGACCAATGAAAATTTTAAAAGTAAATACTGCACTAGGGGGCTTAAGTGGTGAACCTCAAATGATCGAGAAAGAAAAGGCTGCATGGACAAATGAAGAAAAAAAGAAAGCCAATCTAGATAATGTAACCAAGGACACCCTGTTCAAAACTTTGGACAAGAACATGTTCAGCAAGATTAAGATGTGTTCCCTGCCAAAGAAATTTGGGAGAAGATTGCACTGCTCTGCGAAGGGAATGACCAGACAAAGGAAAACAAGCTGACCGTAGCTCTACAAAAAATTGAGAGCATAAAGATGAAGCTTGGAGAAACTCTAAATTAGTTTGATGAACGAGTTACTGGCATCATCAATGAACTGAACGGTCTGGGCAAGGTCTATTCCAATAGAGAGATTGCTCTGAAGGTGATGAGAGCATTGCCAAAGGAATGGGACGTCAAGACGATTGCCATGAGGGAGTCTAAAGATCTAAACAAGGTCGAACTCCATGATTTGTTCGCTAATCTTAAGGCGTACGAGTTTGAGCTGATCACCAGAGGTGAAGCAGAGTCATCCACCTCTCAGCCAAACAAGGCACTTGCTGCCATTCCAGACCAGTCCACCCCCTCCACAGACCAATCTATCGAACAGATAAGTAATGATACTATGTCATTGTTCATCAAAAAGTTGGTAAATTCATGTCAAAGAATAAAAGGAATTTTAAACCTACTCATCAGTATAAATCAAGAAAAGATGATACTATTAACGATCAGGCTTGCTCCAACTGTGGTAAGACCGGACATTTTATTGCAGATAGCACCATACCGAAGAAAGATGAAAGAAAAAGAAAGGCATCGTGATGACAAGAAAAAGAAGCATTACAAAGATCGAAAAAGTCATCACGGAAAGGCTCAAAAGGTTCTGGTAGCAGATGAAGGTAACAGCAAGTGGGCTCAGACTGACTCAGAATAAGAAAGCTCAGAATGTTCTTCAAGTGAAAGCGGTGAGGAAATCCAATGCCTAATGGCAAAGGAGGAGACAAGTCAGAAAGATGAGGTACTCGACTTTGACTCAAATGAATTCACACGAGAAGAGCTCATGTCTGCACTACAAGACATGGCTAATGATTACAGTATATTAGCTGAATCATTTCAGAAAAATTAAAGCTGAAGCCAAAGATCAAACAGACAAGCATATCAAACCAAGTTGTTCTAAGCTAGGTGAATGTAATAGTCTGAAGATCGAGCTGGATAAGCTGAAAATCTCTTATGAACAGCTCCATGAAGAAAATCAGAGAATTAGCACACAAAATGCTGGCATAGGCTTTGGCACCAATGAAAGCACCAAAGATGAATCTGAGTTGTTGCTGGAAAGGAACAAAATCAAACAAATGACATTTGTTAGATCCAGCACAATCTATGAATCCGAAGTGCCTATAACTCAAACGGGAATCTCCTTCAAAGATAAAGGTTTTGAGAAAGGGCATTGGGTATGTTGACCAAGCCAAAGAAAAAGCACCGGCGAGCTTTGTGCCTATCAGACCAAACTCAAAGGTGCAGAATCTAAGGCAAGGAAGACCACTCAATTACCACAACTCACAACCGGTCCAACGAAGATATAAGTTGCCTAACAGGAACCAAAGGCCTCCATTTCACAAACATTATCACACACAACATCGAAACAGATCAGCACACACCACACCAGACACACACAAGCCATTAAAGCTGATTCAGGTGTGGGTTCCCAAAGGGCTAATCCGTTCCGGACCCAAGTAGGATTGGGTACCAACAGTAATTTTGTTTGATAACAGGTATTGCAGAAGCAAGTGTCTGACTGGTACTTAGACAGTGGATGTTCTCGACACATGACGGGAAACATCGAGCTGCTGTCTGAATCACACAATGCACTGGTCCTAAAATTACTTTAGGGGATAACTCAAGGGTAAGACCGTTGGCAATGATAAGATTGTCCATGGTACCATCATTATAAATGATGTACTCTTAGTTGAAAACTTATGCTATAATCTAATTAGTATAAGTCAATTATGTGATAATGGTTATGCTGTAGAATTTACAAACATACTTGCACTGTCAAAACATCAGATGGTAGAACCATGCTTGTAAGAATCAGGAATGTGAATACTTATAAGATTAACTGGAATTTTGTTCAACCTGATAATCCTACTTGCTTCATCGTTAATAATGATAATAAACACTGGCTATGGCATAAACGCTTGAATCATCTTAACTTCAAGACTATTTCTAGCCTGTGTAAACATGATTTAGTTATCGGTCTACCCAAGATCGACTTTGCTAAGGATAAGATATGTGAAGCTTGCCAAATGGGCAAACAGATCAGATCATCCTTCAAGAACAAGAATGTCAAATCCTCATCACGTTGTTTAGAACTATTGCATATGGACTTGCATGGACTATATTTTTGAGCACTAAAGCTCAGACCGGCCCAAAATTGATCAAGCTGCTGAAGCGCGTTCAGAACGAAAAATTATCTGGTATAGACAAGATTCGAAGTGACAAAGCCACTGAATTTTCCAACCAGAATCTTGAATCCTTTCTAGAAGACCAAGGAATTAAGCATGAATTCTCAGGAGCTCGAACTCCTCAACAAAATGGAGTTGCAGAACGACGGAACATAACACTTAAGGAAGCAGCAAGGACAATGCTTGCTGACTCTGGTATATCTCAAAAGTTCTGGGCAGAGGCTATCAATACTGCATGCTATACACATAATCGGTCTATGATAACAAAAAGTTAAACTTAACACCATATGAAGTATGGGCATGTAACAAACCGACTATCTCTTACTTTCATGTATTCGGCTGCAAATGTTACGTCCATAACAATGGTAAAAATCATCTTACTGCATTCGAAGCTAAGTCAGATAATGGAATATTCTTAGGATATTCATCTGTTAGTAAAGCAAGTCGTGTTTTCAATAATCAAACATTGACTGTAGAAGAGTCAATTCATGTAGTCTTTGATGAATCACTGTGTATTAAGAACCACAAGGAATTAATTCAAAATCAGATGGAAAATCCATCTCGAAGCTAACATTGATGATGAGATTGCAGTTAACAGGTCAGGAGACAATCCACCGGAACCTGGAGTATCAGACAGACCAGATCAAGGCACTGAAATTATACCAGATTGAGCTGATGTCGCTGATCCGATACTAACGGATATCAATATAAAGACCAATACTGATGATATCAACACTCCACCTCCATCAGGACCAGATGCTCTAGAATCAAACTACCGATGGACAAAGAGGCATCCACCTGATCTCGTGATTGGAAGTCCATCTGCACCTATAAGAACCAGAGGACAGATGATGGATGCATTCACTCACGCCGCATTCATATCCAATCTGGAACCCAAACAGATTGACGAAGCTTTGACTGATTATAACTGGATAGAGGTTATGCAAGAAGAGCTCAACCAATTTGAACAGAATCAGGTGTGGAGTTTAACTCCCAGACCAAGTGATCATTCTGTTATTGGAACCAGATGGGTCTTCAGAAACAAGCTAGATGCAAATGGCATAGTAGTCAGAAACAAGGCCAGACAGGTTGCACAAGGTTTCAGACAAGAAGAAGGAATCGACTTTGATGAATCCTTTGCACCAGTTGCCAGACTAGAAGCCATTCGAAACTTTCTTGCATATGCTGTCTTTAAAGATTTCAAGGTTTATCAAATGGATGTGAAGAGTGCATTTCTAAATGGCAAACTTCAGGAGGAAGTCTACATCGAACAACCTCCTGGATTTCAAAATCACTCGTTTCCAGATCACGTATACTTACTGAATAAGGCAGTGTATGGACTTAAACAAGCTCCAAGAGCCTGGTATGACACTATGTCTCAATTTCTTATGGATCATGATTTTTAGATCGGTTCAGTGGATAAAACTTTATTTAAATTTATTAAGGGGGAACATACTTTGTTAGTTCAAATATATGTTGATGATATTATTTTTGGGTCAACTAACCCCAAGCTTTGCGAGAAGTTCTCTAAGTTAATACAGGGATAGTTTGAGATGAGTATGATGGGAGAATTATCTTTCTTCCTGGGTCTACAAGTAAAACAGCTCGATAATGGAATCTTCATTAATCAAACCAAGTACACTAAGGAGCTACTTAAACGGTTTGGTATGGAGACTTGCTCAACTGCTTCAACTCCAATGAGTCCATCAATCAAGCAAGATAAAGACGAAGGGGGAACGGCAGTTGAGATAACAAATGTATCGAGGTCTGATCGGATCGCTGTTATATCTTACAGCGAGCCGGCCTGATATTATGTTTTCCGTCTGCATGTGTGCCAGATTTCAATCTGATCCTAAACAATCCCACTTTATTGCTGCTAAGCGTATTCTTAAATACATGAAAGGGTCACAGAATGTTGGTCTCTGGTATCCCAAAGATTCTAATTTCAATTTGACTGGATATTCAGACGCTGACTATGCAGGGTGTAAGATCGATCGCAAGAGCACCAGTGGAACGTGTCAATTCCTAGGTGAAAGATTGATCTCATGGTTTAGCAAGAAGCAAACATCAATTGCCACATCCACAGCTGAGGCAGAATATCTCGCCGCTGGAAGCTGTTGCGCTCATTTGCTCTGGGTTCAATATCAGCTCAGAGACTATGGCATTAAAGCTGCTGAGTCACCAATCTTCTGCGACAACACAAGTGCAATTGCCATCACATATAATCCAGTCTTGCACTCTCGAACTAAACATATTGATATCAGACATCATTTTATTCGAGATCATGTTGGCAAAAAGGAGATTCAGATCGAGTACATCTCAACAGACCAGCAAGCTGCAGACATCTTCACTAAATCACTCCCTGAGGCTAAGTTTAATTATTTTTGTCAAATTCTTGGTTTAATAGATTTATCTTAATATATTTGACGATTGCTTAATTCTGTTTCTTTTTAAAGATTTAGTGTTAGCACAGATCGATAATACAATGGTCAGTAAGATACAGACCGGTCCGGACTTTTAGACCGATCTATATCGATCTGATATTATCATGTGATCTGTTTCAAAACACTATAAACCTTTAACATAGTAATATTTTACAGCCCAGGCTGATTGAACTTTGATCGCCTTACTATTCTCTCATCAGGTCCGTTAAAATTTGAATTTTTAAATATCAGTCATCGAGACACAGACACGTGTCTGTCATCTCCTATTTATCAGGATGTACATTTCTTTCATACTTCTCATTTTTTTGATTTACTGCAGTCTAATTATCTCTCTTCAAAATCCTTCCATCTTTCCTATTTACTTTACAATCACTCAAATGGCAACTGTCACTCACAACTCTCTGTCTGTTGAGTTTCATGCTTTATACAGAATGGAAGATCAAGAAATGGTATCAACATTCAAGAATCTGGAATCTTCCGGTCTTTGGAAATTCCTGGAGTGTGGCACGGTGGTCTATGAATCGGTGATCAAGGAACTATTTTCAAACGCCGTGGCTCAAAAGCATTCCATCTCTTCCTCTCTGAATGGCCAGACTGTCAAAATCTCTCAGGAGCTGTTCACTGTGACGTTTGGTCTTCCTACATCCGGCATGACCAATTTTGCTAACTTGTTCAGAGGCACTATGGAAGAATTTCAGCACTAGTCTTCGGACTTACCCTCAGGCCATCATTCAAAAAGAAGGAGATGTTCTTCCACTTTCAGGTGCTCTGTGACGTCGTCGGAAAGACGCTGCTAAGCAAAGCTGGGAGCTTTGATGCTGTGACATCGGAGAAATTTGGAGCAATGACAGCCATACATTTTGGCCAGAAGGTGAACTGGTCTTCCATCTTGTTTGGAATTCTGCTAGAAACCATCACCTCAGCAAAAAACAGGCTGTCTGTTTTGCCGTCCCTCTGAGCAAGCTGCTGGAATCGTTGAATATCGAGCTGGGGAAAGCTTCAGCACTCAGTCCATTCAAGATCATAAATCCTAAAGGACTGGCTCTACTGAAATCTAAAAGTGCTCCGCCAACTCCCAAGGATGTTCTGACTGTCAAAATGGAAGTTGGTGCAGAACAAGCAGCGAAGATGAAGACAATCAGGGCCAAGCGAAAGCTGGTAGTCTAGACTGATTCAGATGAAACTCAGTCTGCTTCTACCACTTCATCCCCCACCAAACCTCCACCAAAGAATCCACGAACCCAAATCACCAAACCCCTGGCAACCTTAAACCCTAAACCCTAAACCCACAACTATATTTCCTTCAACCAAAGCAATCACTGTATCCCATGCTCCACCCCCAAAATCCCAAGCTCCACCTCAACCATCCAAAGTTCCACCCACTTTATCCAAGGTTTTGACCCGAGTCCCCACCAATATCCCTGCTGTCAAGGAAATTTTCATCAAAGAACTGGGTGACTACACCCAATCTGGGATTAAGCCCTCGTCTGTTGCTGGGAAGGGCAAAGCCATTATGACCTAGTCTGTACATTCCAAGCCCAAATCAGCTGCTCAAACGGCCATTGATATTGCCATGGAGGATGTAGAAGACAAAGTACAAGAACTGACCGTCGTATTCGATGAATGGGTCGAGTACAGAACGGTCAATCACTTCAGTCTGTTCTTTGGTAAACTCAAGCGGCTGCACAAGATGGAACAAGAAGTCTTGAAAGGGACAGAAACTGATGATGTTCGCATTGCAGTGCATCGCAAGGAGCTATTCCGGGCAAACCACAGACTGGGGTTTGCCAATCTACTTATCCAAGCCAAGAAGGCAAATTTTGATGCCACCAGCCCGATTGCCAAGGATGACAGTGCGGTCATAGCTCAGCTGGAGACATTCTCACTCTCCATATGGTTGTTTGCATGCATCGCCAGAAGCTCAACATTTCAACTTCGACTTCCAGTCCGGATCACCCAACAGCTAGCAAGACTGTGGCAGAGCAAAGCTCTGAGCCACCAATTATTGAGACAGCGGAGCAGCCACTGCCTAATGCTCCGTCTACTGCAGATACTGAGGCAATGGATGTATTGCTGGAATCCCCTACCACTTCCATTCCTTTTGTGTCCTCAGTCTCAGAAATTCAGACCGGCACACTAGATGTACCTCAGACAGTTGTTCCACCAGACGTTGTCAGTGCAGATCTAGTCATGTCCATATCGTTGAAGCTCTACAGATTGAGGAGCCCACTGAACCAATCACTCCTCCAGATCAATCTGCTGCAGATGTGGCATTTTTGCATGAATTTTCTACGGATCTGGTAGAATTCATCCGGTCCTACACTCGCCAACCTGCTGACTCTACTATTGTACCAATTGTAGCAGAAACTGAGCTGACTATGTCACCTGCTGAACACTTATCAGACTACCTTGACGATGCTCCATCGATGGCTAAGTCCCTTCGCGATCTATCTGAGAACCTTCTCTCGCTCTCCCAACGAGTAGGAGAAGTGCACCACAATCAGCGGACTACCACGTTGGATTTTGACTCGTTCAAGGAAAAGATGCTGAAGAGCATAAATAACATACAGCATGGTCTGAATGATCTGTTCTCTCAACAAGCTTCATATAAGACCAGTCTTAGAAGAGAACAGATCGAGCTGGCTTCCGAAGTAAAAACTACAGTTGCCAAATCCCTCCTTGCTCAAGATACTCGCCTGGATGCTATTTACGCTCAGCTTACGCAGATCATAGATTTCCTTCAGGAGATTGCTGCTGACAAAAAGGGGAAAAGAAGTCAGCCCAGCCGAGGAAATAAATAAGAGCTCAGCCGAGAAAAAATACTTGTAATGAATATCAGTTAATGTATTCATCAAAGAATTTATAAAAGTCTCATTGTCTCAGTCTGTTCATTTACTTTGAACTAAGAGACTCAATCGATCTTAACTCCTTAAAACACTAAAGTGTTCAGTTAGTTCATTTATTTTGAACTTAACTCCCACAAGAACAAGGAAAATAAAAATAAAGGATCTAGGTTTTGTCATCATCAAAAAGGGGGAATTGTTAGTTCCGGATTTTAAAGATGATAAAACAGACCAGACCGATCGAGCCTATGACAACACATATCAGACAAATAAAGTATATATCAAAATAGACCAGATCGTTGTAAACCATACTGACCAGATCGACGTAGATCCAGATCGATCAACAAGATCAGACCAGACCAGCTCGATGCAGATCAGATCAGAACAGATGAAGTTAGTAAGCTTCGGTCTTCAGTCCGAATAATCAACGACTATTTATTGAATCATTTAATGGTGCATTTAATGCTAAACAAGACCAAGGACTGAAGATTATCTTAAATGGTTAATAGACAAAGGAGAGTCTATCTGACAAGCGCCGAAAGGACAGACCAGAAAGGAAAATACCTAAAGAAGAAGACTGCAGCTTGTTCAGATACTGACCAGAGTATAGAGTTGCACACAAAAGGAATTATTATCGTTGGCAGAAACGATTATATATAGTGCAACTTCAAAAGCTCAATAAAGAGTATCGACAAGAGACGATAGATTCAAAAACGCATAAAAGTTCAATCAATTTTATCAAGCATTTAGTTCAGCAGAACGCTATCATCAAAAGAGTTCAACTTGTCGATCTGCTCGAAAGTAGAAGCACAGCCTATTGTTTTATTTTGATCACTTAAGGATCATTTGTGCTTAGATAAAACCACTATTTCAATTGTATTTTGTTCTAAGATAGAAGAGTGATATCTTTGTAACTGTCAGACAGATTGTGTCTGAACAGATTGAGAGATTAGGAGTTTCAGTCTGGTAGTGGGGTAAATCCAGCTGAATCGGGGTTGTACAAAAAGTTGTATTACTCAAAGTCTTCTAATGAATCCTTCCTTGATTGGAAAAAGGGGAGACGTAGAAGGATTTGCCTTCAAACTAAGCATACATCTATTTACATTTCGCATTATCTTGCATTTCATAGCCATCAACCGTTCTTACTAGCTAAGAACAGACCGTTTCCGCACTTTCATTTCAGTGGTCTGTTCTGCTTAAGTACTGGTTAAGAAACAGATTTCATTTACTAACCTGAGTGAAATCAATAAGAATTAATTTTAGAGGAGTTCATTCATGTCCCTCTAAACACTCACGTCCGATCCTAACACTATCCCTTAGGCTTTTGTTTAAATTACAAAGAAGCTCATGTATAATATTTAATTATCTTTTATATCCTTATATTTATAAAGAAGTAACATTTAACGTCCTGTTTTTACATGTCCCCATTTTTGTGATCCTTGGCACAAAAATGGTATTAGAGCGTAGGTTTATTCTGGAAATACTATAATAATATCTTGAATATTAATTTGTAACCTATACGGATGAGACGATTCAAGATAATATAGACCCGAACGATTGTTCGAAGTGTCATTCATACAGGTAGTACTTCCAGAAATTGGAAGCACTAAATCAGAAGCATATGGCAGAAGCTCAACGCTTCAACCAAAACTTTTACGAGGAATGGGTTTATGCACACCAGGCATAAACCATTACAATAAACTCAAAAGGATAGCAAAGAGGCTCCATCAAGTGAACCTCAAACTACAGTTCGAGTTAGCAGAACTTCAGGAAGACGATCATCCTGAACATGAAGATGTTGTTCCAGCCGCCAATGATCAAACGGGGTCTGGACCATATGACTAGGATGGGAGAACCAACCTTTCGAGAAATCGAGCCAGATTCTTCTAAGATATCCCAAGATCTTAGAGAGATTCAAAAGACGGTGCAGCGTTATGGCTACCTTCAATACCATGTCCCTGCAAAGATCCATCAGATTCAAAGTCAAATTGAGATTATGATTAAACATCAGGAGGAGATTCTTGAAAACCTTCGAGATGTTCAAATCCTTATTAAGGAGTTGGAGTCAAGACCAAGTCCGACAGGAAGAAGAAACAAAGGATGGCTACCACCGTCCTACGAAACATAACCCCTTTTACACCAAAAAGGGAAAGCAGGGGAGGTCCGAAGACCTTTGACGGAGACTGAAAATGATTGAAGTCCTACGAGGAGAGCTCATACTTCCCACAAAGTAATGGAAAGAATCAACCTGGAAGATCAACGTGATCTTGCTGATTCTTTGGCGGGATTAAATCTCAGAGAATTCAAGACAGGGGATCTTGTGCCAAGACCTTCACCACAAGACAGTTTCGGGTCACACAATCCACCCGAAGGAGATCAAAGTATGCCGCACAGGGAAGATTCTTTGGATCCCCCAGTTGGAACAAGGAACTGTTCTCGCAGGCCAGATATACATCAAACGTCTTATGGGAAATCTCAGTTGGATCCAAGCCATCCATATGGACTTATGCTCAACATGGATATCTTGGACTTCAAAACAGAGAAGTTCTTATTGATGAATGGGCTTCAGCAATGAGAATAGCAGCAGGAACACTTGACCTAAGTGAAGAAGGATTTATTTTACTTCTTAAAATGAGTCTGGAAGGATCAGTCAAGATTGCCTGGGATATGGGAGACCCAAGTACCAAGGAAGAAGTTTTAGCCGGAGAGTCCCTGAAAGAAATTGTGGACAAGATGGCAAAATTCTTTAAAATCTGTTTCATTTGAGTAAGTTACTTCGAAGAAATGGAGGAAGATAAGGCTAAAAATTACAGACAAGCTCTAATTAGCCTGGAACTACATGATATCTGTTATGTAGACGAATACATCAAACTCTTTACAGAGTATCGGTGGAAGGCAAAGATAGAATAAAAATGATGCAGCAGAACTGTTCTTTGCCAAAATTCCGAGCCCATGGAGAGAAATGGTTATCCAGGAGTATACACCTCATGCAATCGAGATGGTGTCCAGGAGAATGTCATTTCTTAAAGTAAAGCTTGCGGGGTGGTGCTACGAAGCAAAACTCCAAAAGAATTTCAAGAAGCTCAGAGGAATAAACAAAAATAGCTCATCTTTGTTGTACAGGGAATGATATCCCGACAATCATTGGAAACTACCCCCAGAGGCTAAGCATTAAAAAACATTGAGCTCATCCATATGCCCGAGGAAGTAGTTCAAGAAGAAGTAGGTCTTCATGGAGACCTAGAAAGTTCTGGTCAAAACAGAAAGCCCAAAGTTACAGATCGGGGCAAAGATCAGGACCAACAAGGAGTAGAATCTCATCGACAGGTTCTAATCAGGCTAGTTCTAGCAGAACACCAACGAAGAGAACTTCAGACGCACACATACTTGTGCAAATGAGAGTTTCAAAGATTGTAACTGCTCGACATGCGGAGCAAGAGGACATACTCTACAGATTGTCCAGAAAACCAAAGCCGAGGAGTAAGACAATTCGAGCATACCAAAGAATTTGAAAATGCTGTCTATTTCCAGGATTTGGTACAGGTGTATCAATTTGAGGATATTCCCTCAGATGAGAGCATTTACGAAGAAGAGGTCTATTCGGATAATGGAGGTGAATCCAGTTGTTCCGAATCAGAGTGAATGAGAGTTTCTTCAACACATAATCATAGAAGACCAGTCAGGATTCTTCTCCCATACAACCATTTCTCATAAAACCCTTATGAGGATCATGAAGGAAGAACCAAAGCTTCAAATGTATGATGGATTTACAATTGGAGCGATGGAAAAAGCCATGGATATGATTGGTCTTCGAAGCAGGAAGCATCAGATTATCCATAGGGTGACAACAGGTGAATTTGCGATCCCGATGGAATTCACGGGAAACCAAATTGAGATACAGTTAATCCCCTACAGAGAAATCCAGGAGATTAAAAACAAAGTCAAAAGAGAATTTGCTAATACACTCTCATGGATTCATGTCGGAGCCATTAGAGTCATCATTAAAGCAACATTCAAAGAAGGAATTGATTCACCCCTCAACCTGACGATCTTTGACAAGAAAATACCGAACCTCAAAGATTCTTGTTTGGGAGCGGTTGCGGAAAACCTGTATGCGAGAAAGATGGCCTTTATATCTATCCAAGGATTGCATACAATTTGGGCGATCGGTACTTCAACAAAGTTCTCACTCTTCATCAAGATTTTAAAAGAAGTGATTTGATGAAAGAAGGGAACATGCCATACTCGATTACCTACAACATGTCATACGCGCTCTCGAATACTCATCATTCAGAAGTATTCTTGAGAAAGGAATTCATCAAAGTCCCCAGAATCTTTGAAGATTTCGCCAAAGCGGTATTGCCGGATATTATTAATACTCCGACAATAGCAGAGATTGACATAAGGATACAAGATCAACCCATTCTAAACAGAAGCAGGAGCCTCTTGATTTAACAAAGAAGGATGTCTTTCCAACGAGATAGGTTAATCAGCAACTATCCAAAGGAAAAACAAAAGGTCGTCTCAAGTAGGATCCAGAAGATCCCTGATGTCTTCAAAACAACAAGGGTCCTAAAATGTCCAGAAGGATGGCGCAAAGTGCAAATAAATCTGCGACATTGCGGAAAAAAGCAATACCTTCCCCTGCGATGTCTTATATTATCTACCACAACCTATAGTGGGCCGATATCAAGGAAACCTAAAAATTGGTGACGTTTATCTAACCATTGAAGGAACAGCAGGAATGAACCCAGAACAACTTATTCTTGTGATTGAATTTCTCGAGGAACATAAACCTTAGGAAAGATTACAATATGGAATGGAATTCACGGTGGACGGAAAGAGATACAGAATTTAATGACCACCAGTCCATTCTCGATATACATCTCAGTAGGGATGTTATGTGAGAAATACCGGACAGAATATTTTGCAGCCTACTTTGATTCAGGCGCTGGAATTACCATTGCCGGTATCCAAACGGATCCTTATTCTTAATGAAGGAGTCCGGGGATCGGAAATAATTATCGGAGGAGCAGGCGGTACCCCGTGGTATAAAGTCAAAACTCCACCCATTTATTTCCATGATACAGGAACTGATATGCTGCTAGGAAACAATTTCATACAGACATTCAAGAGGTTCACTCAAGAGAATGAGACAATGAGACTTATTTTCACAACCCTTTGTGATCATAAGTTTATTGTACATCGATTACGGGAAGTGTTTCACATAAATGTCCCTCTTAGTTTTCGCAGCAAGCGTGGTGATGAAGGAAAACTTTGACACCCAAAGATGAAGGATCAGCGAAAATTTGGAGAAGCAATTCTTCAGTTCCGACAACAAGGTCCTAGTGAAAAGGATTCTCAAACTTTTGACTGGGTTAATATTATGTCTTTTAGAGAACAGGATGAGGAAGAAGTTACTCCAGAAACCCTGTTGCTACTGAAAATGCATTACAAGATAAAGTTCCACAACCTGAAGCTACCCTCGAAGAGCAAATTACTCTAGAGGATGTGAAAAGGAAAATCCATAGGCACTACAACGAGGATCCACTGGCATGGTGGAGTAAGAATGAGCTCATAGCCACTTTGAAGGTGAAAGCTGGAAAAGAAAATGAGTTCGTCAGATTCAGACCCATCCCCATGAACATGGAAGATCGGATGGATATGCAAATAATACTTAAGGAACATCTAGACCTTAAGTTAATCTCAGCAGGAGTTTCTTCATATAGCAGTCCAGGATTCCTTGTTCGGAATCACGGAGAAATCAAAAGGGGAAAGCCAAGATTGGTTATCAACTATAAAGGAATCAATGACATCTTGGATTTCGATGGATATTTTATCCCAAGCAGAGAACATTTGGTTAACAATATCAAGAATGCCAAAGTGTTTTCTAAGTTCGATTGTAAGTCTGGGTTTACCAGATTAAGTTGGAGGAAGCTAGCAGAAAGTTCACAGCATTCTCCACACCATAAGGACATTATATCTGGAATGTCATGCCAATGGGATTGCAAATGCTCCCCAGATATTTCAAAGGAAGATGGATAATCTTTTAAAGGATTACTTCAGCTTCATGTTCGTGTATATTGACGATATACTCATTGCGTCAAGAAACAAGAAAGAACATATTACACATTTGGAAATCTTTTCATATGTTTGTTACAAGGAAAGGTTAGTGCTTTCCGAAAAGAAAGCAGTGATTGCTACAAGACAGATCGAGTTCCTTGGAATCGAGATCAACGAATCTGAAATCATCCTGCAGAATCATATTGTTGAAAAAGTACAAGGATATCCAGATGACCTCAAGGCTTTAAAGCAACTTCAGAGTTTTTTAGGAGTTGTTAATTTTGCTGGAATGTTTATTAACAATTTAGCAAACCACATGAAGGTGTTCAGTCCACTACTCAAGAAAGATGTTAAGTTTGAATGGAATGAAGATCACAGGCAAGCTGTCAAACAACTTAAAGAGGTTTGCAGGCAACTACCAAATCTTGTAATACCAAACGATGATGATGAACTTGTATTATATACAGATGTCAATGATCAATGGTGGGCTGTAGTACTTATGAAAGCCACACCAGATGGGGAAGTGTCATGCAGATATTGCAGCGGTCTATTTGACAGCAGCGAATTCATTAGATAGCACATCAACGAGAAAAAATTCTTCGCAGTTCGAAAGGCTTTTAAGAAATGGCCGCTTTTTCTACTAGCAAAGAAATTTATCTTGAAAATAGATAATACGAGTGTCAAGGCCTTTTTAAAAAATAAAATTGAATCAAAACTAGAAAAGACTAGACTTTTAAGATGGCAAGCTGAATGCCAATATTATGATTATGATATTGTCATTGTGAAATCTGATAAAAATATTCTTGTAAATTTTTGACAAGAGATGGAAGCAAGTGAAGCTAATTCCATCATAACGATATCAAAGCACCTCCGAGAAAATCTGGAGGAGCTAGACAAGAAGATCAACGGCTTGGTGATTAATTCCCAGGTTGCCGGTCAAGTACATGATCTGGATCTCATGAAGGCCCAATAGGCTATAAAGGCTACTATGCAGGCTCACACATATTTATGGGACAGTCTTTATATTCCCCTCCGACGGGATGCTTCAGCGGTGAAGCTAAAGTCTTGTTTCAGAGAGCCGGGCTCATCAAACGGTGTGGAGGATTTAAGTACCACCACTACGAGTCCTAATATTGATCCTTTCGGGGAAGATACAGAAGGAAAAATTGATTCCTATGTGTTGAGCCTTAAACACGTTGTTGAATTTAATGCTTAATTTATCTCCAAATTATTTATGAGTTTTGATGATCAACGAAACTTGTATTTGTTATACTAATGTGTCTACTTAGTATACAGGTTTAAATGGTTGAAAAGTGGATTGTTTGAAGGAAATCAATTGTGCAAGGATTGGGCAGGATCGCCCCAGGCGATGATGACCATTGCCCCAGGCAATGGCAATCAATCTAGACTTAGCCACGCTCATCGACTGAAGCGACGCCGAGGACCGCGCGCATGGCAAGATCGCCTGAGGCGATGGCTAGATCGCCTGAGGCGATGCCTGGAACGTTTGAGGCGATGCCTGGAACATTTGAGGCGATGAAGATTTGTGATCATCCGAATCTACGACATTGATTTTTGGTAACGATCGCTTGAGGCAATCGGGACATCGCCTAAGGCGATCAGTGAAGGTTTTGACCGTTGGTGCGCGGCGATGAAGATCGCCCGAGGCGATGGCTGAGGCGATTGACGAGTGATTCAAGCCTTATGTGTAGCAACGGCTAGTAGGAGCCTTGGGGCCTTCTACACTATAAATATAGATGTTTTGGAGCATTTTGAAGACAAGAAACAAGACTATAAACTACAAGAAAGCTTTGCTCAATTAAAATCATTCTAGCATTGTAAACTTCATACATTTGTGTTGTATTGGAGTTTGTAATTCATTTCTTGTGTGAGAGTTTTTGATTCTTCGTGTTGGTACACCGTGAAGGTGTTATTTGATTTATTGTAAGGCCCTCCAACACCGACGCAAGTTGGAAATTATATAAGTCATCAACAAGTGAAGTTGGTGCAAGTGTGTGGCTATTCCTGGAGCCCTTAAGGCCAAGAAGACTCGTGAAGAGTTTGTGTGTGGCTATCCTTGGAGCCCTTAAGGCCAAGAAGACTCGTGAAGAGTGTGTTACTCGTGAAGAGTTGTTTACTCGGGAAGAGTGTGTTGTGGCTAACTTGGAGCCCTTAAGGCCAAGATCAAAATTGTTCTAGTGGAACCTCGGTTAAACGTTTTCTAGCCGGGAAGAGGAGACGTAGGCGATTCATCGCCGAACTTCTATAACAAATAGTTGTGTCGTTTACTGATTTATTTACTTTACGAATTTATTTATATCTTCTTATTATTTATTTGTCGATTGACATCAAGTCTTCCGTAGCGCAAACTCGATTTTTTGCAAATTCATTTTAAAACGCTAAAGTAGCCAAGGAACCTCATTCACCCCCCCCCCCCCCCCCCCCCCCCCTCTCTTCGGTTCCAGCACCAGATATCTAGGATATCTGAGGAATTAAGTCAACCCAGCAGCTCAAGGGTTATTGAGGGAGAGATTAATCTTAAGCCATCAACGGGCAAATCTAAGGTTAATATTAACGAGAATAAAGGTTCCCCAACTCCCCCTTTGCAGGAATATCAGAGAACATGAGAGAAACTTTCTACAAGAGTGGGTATAATTCCTAGAAAAATTACAGCAGGCTGGTCAGGAAAATACCCAAGAATGTGGATGCATCCTGGTGTCAAACTGGAAAGTGTTCGTGAGTGGTTTGATTTTGGCTACCTAGCTCCAGTCTTTATCACAGCACCAAGTTTTTCGGAAATCACAAAATTACCGGATTGGATCTATGACGGAGTGTATGACTCATGACAGAATAATCATACACTTGGACGAGGAGATGTTCTGGAGCTGAAATTCATAACTGCAGCCACAGAAATCACAGGAAAAGGCCTTCACCCTAGTTTTCATTTTGTAAGTTACAAAGGCCTAACTGGAAGGCGATCGATCAAATAAAACCAGCACCTGAAGGAACAACACTAGTTTCCCCGCTCACAGAAGATGGCATTACTACCAGAAGAGCTTGGGGATTATGGGTCTGTCTCACTGAAATGGACAAAGTGAAGTATCCGTTCAAAATTTTGCAGAAAAAAGCAAACGGATCATTCATGGTTAACTCCATGACAAGCCATACTACAAAGTTTGCCGAGGACATCTTTGAAAAGAAGAGGCAAATATTATGGGACCAAAGAAAATAGCTGGAAGTTCTGCAACATGGCTCATGTGGGAAGATGGCAGGACTATATCTGCCCGAGCTGCCCAGAGCAGAAAGAGCCACTGTTCAGGAAAGGATTCCATGTCAAAAGGGACCAAAAGAAAGATGACAAAGCAGGATCGGGCAAACGTGGAAGATTCCCACGCGGACTGTAAAAACCAAATTTCTAGGGACCACAGGGAGACAAGAGTAATGTGACTCTAACGAGGACCACTAACATTATACAAAGAGAACAAAATGGTAGGACAACCTCTTCGGCCGAAAGTCGAAGGGACCACAAGATACCAAACAAGAAAGAAGACGCATGCAATGGCGTCTGATGATAAACAAGATTTGAAGTCCGGATTTCACATCCAGCTCCAGACTTCTATAAATACCAAGGCATTCAGGAAGCTAAGGACAACGAAAATTCTCCATAATTTTCTGAGAATAAAAATTAGAATCTCCACGGTTTGTAATTGTTCAACTTTCGTAGCTTGGTAATATTTTCTTTTTTTCCTTTTCTTTTGTAATCATTTGTAATATTGTTCTGTTTGGGTTTTAGTTTATGTGCTCTTGAGTCAAGCCACATCTATATGAGAGGCTAACATGTAGGGTCTTCCTACCTTAACATCATTATAATCACATATCATGGACTAATCATGCATTCATATCATCTTAGGGTTCCGGTTGTAGCTTTGAGCTAATAGAATTACAGGCCAAAAATAAAATTTCGAACTTAATAATTACATTCCCAAAAATGAATGCTAACATTATAGGTTTACACTACTCCTAGAGTAGAGACTATCAAAATCTTGTATCCTATATTCTTTCATGCTCCTTTTAGCTCGCTGCCTCAACCCGACCCTTAGCCCTTCAGTCTAAAAGTGTACCTACAGGAACAACCCATCATGAGCATGTACATCATTACATAGCATCATAAGGTAATGGCATATAAATAAATGCATGAAAATAATCGTAACATATACTTCCTGGTTAATCGCATTAACCCACTTTGGTTGTCCCTGTTTCATAGTCATGCATACAATCATTAGTTCTTGACATAAATGATTAAAATCATACTTCACATATATGCTCATAATCCACAATGTTATTGAGAAATAGGGATGTTTCTGGTCTTGTTATGTCCGTGGAACAATTGGCCCCCTCGCTTCGACATATAGCGGTACTGTGATTACCCCTCGCTACACCTTGATAGCGGATGTAATCTTCTCGCTAGCTATGTCAGCGGTAAGTACCTTCATCGCTTTCCCATAACAACTGCCAGTACACTCAACCATTCTCAATAACATAGTTAAACACATACATCATCATCATATCATAAACATCATCATCTTATACTTACTTATCATGATCATCATCATGAACATCATATCATCTTCATTCATCATAAACATCATCATCATAAACTTACTTATCATAATCATCATCATAAACATCATATCATCTTTACTTATCATAATCATCATCATAAACATCGTAAATACTTATGCAATCATTGCGTAGTCATAGTATAGAAATGTGTTACCGTTCGATGCCCGTACGTTTCTTACGTACCTTAATTCCAAAAGTGGAGAAGTTGGAGAACTTTATCTCCTTGATGTTGTGGGTACCTGGGATGGTTCTACATAACCATACAAATCGATTTTAGAGGCTAAATATAGTCCAATATCCAAAAATCCCACAAAAAAATCAAAAACACATATTTTCACATCTCGCGATCGATCGCCGCCCAGGCCCGATCGATAGCGAGGTCATACTGGACGTTGCTGAAAAATTCACACCTTGGCGATCGATCGCCACTTTTGGCGCGATCGATCGCCAGCCTCGCCGATAGATCGCCCAAAGTGGCGATCGATCGCCAAATGGTTCTGGAGCCTACTGCTGGCTCGCGATCGATCGCCTGAAACGGGCGATCGATCGCCGATCCCTGTACATCGAAAATCACCATTTTTACATTACATTTCTTCCCCATCTTCACCAACACTTACACCAACAACCCAATAACCCAAAACATAAAAACACTTCAAACCTTCACTTTACATCATTAAACAACTAAAATCCTACACCCATCCAAAATTACACCAACCCAAAATAAACCCATTTCAAACAATCAAAACCCATTTCAAAATCAAACCAAACATCATAAAAACTTTAGGAAGGGTTCCATACCTCTTAAGGACTCCAAATCCTACAATAAATCTCACAAACAAAGGTTTTGTGAAGATTTCTCCTTCCACTTTTGCCAAGTTTCGAAAATGAGGAAGGGTTTAGGGTTGGGAAGTGATTTTGGGGATTTTAGAGAGTGATTGGTAAAGTGAAGGGGGAAAGGGGGGGTGTATGGGTTATTAATTAATTGCACCCCAATAATTAACATGATGTATAAAATACCCCAACATGGTATTTAAAAGCATTTTTACAAAAATGCACCAAACTTCATTAAATCCATACTTTCCTCATGATTAACAACAAATACAATCATGTTAACACCTCATTTCCCAACATGCATAACATGCACCCTGAAATGCAACCCCGGGTCACGCATACCATGTGACTAAGCATTTCAACATGATAATTAATTTCAACGCATAAATCAGTTATCAACATAATTCATCATATAAACATAATTAATGCCCAAATTGCAATTAATTAATTTCGAGGCATCACAATACTCCCCTACTTATAAGATTTCGTCCTCGAAATCGCATGCACTTACCCAAAATGAAACTAAACATAAATCATACCAGAAAATAGTTCCGGGTAATGCTGCATCATATGCCGCTCCGTCTAGCCTCCTCGACACCCCGAAGATCCCACTGAACTTTGACCATCGGTATAATCTTGCTTCGTAATATGCGATCCTCTCGACCCAGAATCCTGACCAGTCGTTCTACGTAGGATACCTGAGTCCAACTGCACTTCAGTAGGCTGTAATACATGAGATGGGTCTGGCTCATACTTCCGTAACATAGAGACGTGAAAAACATCATGTATGCCAGATAAAGATGGCGGTAGAGCCAAACGGTAGGCCAATGTACCGATACGCTGCAATACTTCATACGGCCCAACATACCTCGGAGATAACTTCCCCCGCATACCAAAACGGACCACACCCCTGAAGGGTGAGATTTTCAAGAAGACCTTGTCTCCTACTTGGAATTCTAGTGGTCGTCGTCGTTTATTGGCGTATCAACTTAATCTTTTCTTCCATATCCTTTATCATATCCGGTCCTCCGACCGCTTTACTAGTCAAGTCCTCCCAATACAGCAGTGACCTACAACGTCATCCGTAAAGAGCTTCAAAAGGGGCCATTTGAATGCTCGCCTGATAGCTGTTATTATACGAGAACTCTACTAGTGGTAATGAATCTTGCCACGGAGTATCAAACTCCAAGACACATGCCCTCAACATGTCTTCGAGCGTCTGAATGGTAGGCTCTGGTTGGCCGTCTGTCTGAGGGTGGTAAGTTGTACTCAGTCTCACTTCCGTGCCCAAAGCTGTCTGGAGACCCTCCCAGAAATGTGAAGTAAACCTTGGATCTCTGTCAGACACAATCGAGACTAGAACCCCATGCAACCTCACTACATCCCGTACATATAATTGGACCATCTTTAGGTATGTGAAAGTCATATAGTAAGGGATGAAATGAGATACCTTCGTCATCCTATCCACGATCACCCAGATCGCATCAAATCTAGAGGCCGTCCTTGGCAAGTGGGGCACGAAGTCCATAGATATGTCTCCCACTTCCATTCAGGTACCTCTAAGCTCTTCAGCTCGCCACCAGGCCTCTGCCTTTCTGCCTTTACCTGCTGACAGATCAAACATCTTTTGACAAAAGTTATAACATCACGCTTCATGCTTCTCCACCAGAACTGGTCGCATAAGTCCTTGTACATCTTTCTTCCACCTAGGTGTATGCTAAACCTGCTGCTATGAGCACGGTGCAAGATCCCTTGACGCAACTTAGGTGCCCTCGGCACTACCCAACGGTTGCCAAGCCTCAAGGAATCATCTTCTGCCACTCTGAACTTTGATGGCTGTCCTTGGAGTACTATCGATGACCATCTCTGAACCTCATCATCCGACATCTGGGCTTTCCTGATAGCCTCAAATATGTCTGGCTCAGCCAATAAGGTCGACACTCGCACCGGCGACGTGTCCACATCGAAATCATAGCCCAGATGGCAATAAGAAGTCATCATAGCTGATAAACTCATGGCATCCTCAGCAGTACTCTTCACCTTCCGACTTAAGGCGTCTGCTACCAAGTTTGCTTTACCAGGATGGTACTCAATTTCACAATCATAATCCTTGAGTAAATCCATCCATCTTCTTTGCCTCATATTCAGCTCCGCTTGAGTGAATAAGAACTTCAAGCTCTTATGGTCAGTAAAAATGGTAAATGAAGTACCATATAAATAATGTTGCCAAATCTTCAAGGCGAAAATGATGGCCGCCAGTTCCAGATCATGAACTGGGTATCTGGTCTCATGAGGCTTCAACTGCCTCGAAGCATAAGCCACCACGTGCTTATCCTGCATCAATACACAGCCCAAACCCTACAATGATGCATCCGTGTACAAAGCAAACCTCTTATTCTCAGAAGGAATCACCAATACAGGTGACGTAGTCAAACGACGCTTCAATTCTTGGAAGCTCTCCTCACAAGCTTCGGACCAATAGAATGGGACTCCTTTCTGAGTCAGCTGTGTCATCGGCTTAGCGATCTTAGAAAATCCCTCGACGAAACGTCGGTAATAACCCGCAAAACCAAGGAAGCTCCGTATCTCGGGTACAGAAGTGGGTGCAGCCCACTCCATCACAGCTTCAACCTTCTTGGGATCTACAGATATCCCGCTGCTTGATATAACATGACCCAAGAACACCACACTGCTCAACCAGAACACGCACTTGCTGAGCCTGTTCATCAGGCTCATAAAAAAAGCTGGGGCATTCGTCACCCCAAAAGGCATGACTAAGAATTCATAGTGCCCATATCTAGTCCTGAAAGCTGTCTTCTGAACATCATCTTCCCTTACCTGAATATGATGATACCCGACCTCAGATCGATCTTGTTGTCGAGCCTCGTACCCTGCAACTGGTCAAACAAATCATCGATCATCGGAAGTGGATACTTATTCTTCACTGTGGCTTTGTTCAGTTGTCTGTAATCGATGCACAGACGCATCGAACCATCTTTCTTCTCGACAAATAAAACTGGTGCACCCCAGGGCAATACGCTAGGGCGTATATAACCCTTATCAAGGAGTTCTTGTAACTGAATCTTTAACTCCCTTAGCTCCGCTGGCGCCATCCTATACCGGGCATGAGAAATGGCAGACGTCCCCGGTAGTAACTCAATTCCAAACTCGACCTCTCTCCTCGGTGGAAATCCGGGAATCTCTTCCGGAAAGACATCAGGAAACTCCGCCACTACGGGCACATCCTCGACCTTTAATTCTTCCTTCCTTTCAGTAATATCAACAGCATAGATGAGATATCATGTATGGCCTCGTTCCAATAACTGTGCCATCTTGACAGCAGATATCAACGGGATCTTTGAACGAGAACCAACCCCATAGAATGTCCACTGGACTCCCAAATCAGATCTGAACCGGACAGTCCTCTGCCTGCAGTTCACAACTGTCTGATACCTGTTCAGAACATCAATGCCCACAATGCAGTCAAAGTATGACATTCCCAGAACAATCAAATCTGACCTTAGCTCGTTACTCTCAAAATAAATGAGGCCATCATAGACAATCCGATCAGCAATCAAACTTCTTCCAGCGGGTGTCGAGACTACAAAAGGCGTGGGCGACGGAGAAGTGCATATGTGGTGCCTTTCCACAAAACTCTTCGAACAAAAGAGTGTGACGCACCAGTGTCTATCAATATAAAAGCAGGGTGCGTAAATAAAAGACACGTACCCGCTATCACTTTCTCCGGAGCTGTTGTAGTATGCTCTCTTGTCAAAGCATATACTTGCCCCTGAGGTGGCCCCATAAGCTGACCTCCATACTTCCTCGGTACAAACGGTGGCCTGTGCTGCACTGCTCTGTCCGCAGGCCTCCCCGCTGAGTTCTGTTGTCCCTCCCGATTGGGACATTGTCGAGCAAAGTGGCCCTTATTGCCACATACAAAACAGCCTACACGGTCTTTCGTCGAATGTTGCTGCCCACAAAGAGTGCACCGAATCTTCCCAAATCTGTCTCCCTGAGACTGTCCTCTTCCTGACGGAGCATCGTTCCTACGGCTTCCTTTCCAACGATTCTCGGGCCTCTTACCACTGAACCTTGAAGCTGATGTGTTCCCCCTTGGCTTGAACTGATCACCCCTCGGCTTCAAATTATCAGAAGTAGATTTCTGAGGGGGTGCTGGAGGTGGCACGGCATCAGGATATGCACCAACTCCCAGTTCGGCTAGCTCAGCCCGTGAAAGGGTGTCATCAAAGCAAGCAGGGCCATAAGTAATCACCCTGTCATACAGTTCCGGCCTCAAACCTTTCATGAAGTTCCTGATCTTTGCTTGAGTACTTGAGGCGATGTGAGGTACATATCTGAGCAAAGAATAGTAATGAAGAGCATAATCTGACATAGGCATGTTACCTTGCTTGAGGTTAGTAAACTCATCTTCCTTAGCCTGTCGTGCAGCAGCTGAAAAGTAGCGGGCCAGAAACCGAGTTCTGAACAGTTTCCAATTTATTTCCTGACCCTGAGCCTCTTGCTCTATCACTGTGGTCTTCCACCATATCAGCGCCTTCTTGGCCAATTGGAACTCCGCTAGCCTTATCCATGCTGACTTAGCACAAGGAGCTGCCACAAATATCTGTTATATCCTCTCTAACCACTCCTCGGCCATTTCCCCTGTCTCAGTTCCTTCGAACATCGGGGGTCGGTATGTCAGAAACTGAGCTAAACTTAGCTCCCCAGGTAGTAGTTGTTGCTCAGAGGGTTTTTCGCCTAAGGCTGGCGGTGGTAGAGGATTTGTACGCCCAGCACTTGCATTCACACTCACCGCGTCTCCTATGTCGATATTTGCTGCCATGCTGCAACACAAGGGTTAACAATAATACCCAAAAGCAGTTCATACAATACATCGTTAGAAACCATAACATGTTAGTACAATAGTCATATTCTTCATATGCAACATATGCACAAAACATGTTTAAAAAGAAGCACCTAGCCAACTTATTGATAAGGCTACCCTTCACTCATTCCCGGGTTTTCTAACCTGGCTCTGATACCACTAATGTAGGGTCTTCCTACCTTAACATCATTATAATCACATATCATGGACTAATCATGCATTCATATCATCTTAGGGTTCCGGTTGTAGCTTTGAGCTAATAGAATTACAGGCCAAAAATAAATTTTGAACTTAATAATTACATTCCCAAAAATGAATGCTAACATTATAGGTTTACACTACTCCTAGAGTAGAGACTATCAAAATCATGTATCCTATATTCTTTCATGCTCCTTTTAGCTCGCTGCCTCAACCCGACCCTTAGCCCTTCAGTCCAAAAGTGTACCTACAGGAACAACCCATCATGAGCATGTACATCATTCCATAGCATCATAAGGTAATGGCATATAAATAAATGCATGAAAATAATCGTAACATATACTTCCTGGTTAATCGCATTAACCCACTTTGGTTGTCCCTGTTTCATAGTCATGCATACAATCATTAGTTCTTGACATAAATGATTAAAATCATACTTCACATATATGCTCATAATCCACAATGTTATTGAGAAATGGGGATGTTTCTGGTCTTGTTATGTCCGCGGAACAATTGGCCCCCTCGCTTCGACATATAGCGGTACTGTGATTACCCCTCGCTACACCTTGATAGCGGATGTAATCTCCTCGCTAGCTATGTCAGCGGTAAGTACCTTCCTCTCTTTCCCATAACAACTGCCAGTACACTCAACCATTCTCAATAACATAGTTAAACACATACATCATCATCATATCATAAACATCATCATCTTATACTTACTTATCATGATCATCATCATGAACATCATATCATCTTCATTCATCATAAACATCATCATCATAAACTTACTTATCATAATCATCATCATAAACATCATATCATCTTTACTTATCATAATCATCATCATAAACATCGTAAATACTTATGCAATCATTGCGCAGTCATAGTATAGAAATGTGTTACCGTTCGATACCTGTACGTTTCTTACGTACCTTAATTCCAAAAAGTGGAGAAGTTGGAGAACTTTATCTCCTTGATGTTGTGGGTACCTGGGATGGTTCTACATAACCATACAAATCGATATTAGAAGCTAAATATAGTCCAATATCCAAAAATCCCACAAAAAAATCAAAAACACGTATTTTCACATCTCGCGATCGATCGCCGCCCAGGCCCGATCGATCGCGAGGTCATACTGGACGTTGCTGAAAAATTCACACCTTGGCGATCGATCGCCACTTTTGGCGCGATCGATCGCCAGCCTCGCCGATCGATCGCCCAAAAGTGGCGATCGATCGCCAAATGGTTCTGGAGCCTACTGCTGGCTCGCGATCGATCGCCTGAAACGGGCGATCGATCGCCGATCCCTGTACATCGAAAAATCACCATTTTTACACTACATTTCTTCCCCATCTTCACCAACACTTACACCAACAACCCAATAACCCAATAACATAAAAACACTTCAAACCTCCACTTTACATCATTAAACAACTACAAATCCTACACCCATCCAAAAATTACACCAACCCAAAATAAACCCATTTCAAACAATCAAAACCCATTTCAAATTCAAACCAAACATCATAAAAACTTTAGGAAGGGTTCCATACCTCTTAAGGACTCCAAATCCTACAATAAATCTCACAAACAAAGGTTTTGTGAAGATTTCTCCTTCCACTTGTGCCAAGTTTCGAAAATGAGGAAGGGTTTAGGGTTGGGAAGTGATTTTGGGGATTTTAGAGAGTGATTGGTAAAGTGAAGGGGGGTATAGTGGGGGTGTATGGGTTATTAATTAATTGCACCCCAATAATTAACATGATGTATAAAATACCCCAACATGATATTTAAAAGTATTTTTACAAAAATGCACCAAACTTCATTAAATCCATACTTTCCTCATGATTAACAACCAATACAATAAAATCATGTTAACACCTCATTTCCCAACATGCATAGCATGCACCCTGAAATGCAACCCCGGGTCACGCGTACCATGTGACTAAGCATTTCAACATGATAATTAATTTCAACACATAAATCAATTATCAACATAATTCATCATATAAACATTATTAATGCCCAAATTGCAATTAATTAATTTCGGGGCATCACAAAACAAGTCTGTCACCTCCCAAAAGAAGACGTTTTAATGTATTAGATATTATAAGTATTCCAGAATAAAAATAAGGTTGTTGCCCATCTATCTCCCAGATTTCTTTAAATCTTTCTCATATCTTGATTATACCTCACGCCCTAATGTATGAAACGAATTAGGGTTGTGCTGTACGATTTCTGAAGGAGTCGGATAACTGACAGACTAACCTCGCCTATGACCTGAGGTTGGATGGTGATGAGCAATTCGTAAAACAGTCTGGAGGCAGTAAGTTTTCGACTGGTGGCTTTGCGACCCACCTCACCCGATGTCGTTATAGTCAAAATGGTATATTTCAGTTTGTTAAAATTTTATTGCAATACGGAAGCATGATGGACCTGTTATTTATTTTTAAAACATGATCTTCAAATCAGGTTTTGTATTATAATTAGACGGATGTTATATAAATTGTGAGTCCTTTGCAAAAGTATGCTCTTGGGATCCATCCCGAGATGACAAAAACTGAAGGATCTCATGTTCATATGATGCTACTATTTGATATATTAGGATGAAAACGATGATGAATAATATATAGAGGCATATTTTGGTCTTTAAACATTTTCTAGGGTTTAAGAATGCAATTTTATTAAAGATTGGTTGGACCGCGTGGACCACTTGGACCGCGTGGACCACTTGGACCACATGGACCTCACGGGGTTATTATTGTCATTTCAACCAAGAATGGACCTAGATCAACTAATGCTTTTTCGCTGGACTAGGATAGATTAAGTTTCATGAAAGAGTACCGGCCCGTAATTTTCCCAAAAAAAAAGGGAATTATGAGTGAATATCAGTAGGATTGTTCACTCGGGCTATTCGGTCACCGAGCGAACCAAATTTCCAAAAAACCAAATTAACGAATTTTTTTGACAATAATCAAGCTGACCGAATTTTTTTGGAAGATTGAATTAATTGAACCGAACAAAATATCGATTAATTCGGTCGGTAACCGAATTAAATGATATTTTTATAAATAATGAATTGAAAATTAAAAATAAATAAGAGAATAACATAGATCGATTTTTAAAAAAAATTCAAAAAATTAATTTTTTTAAAATATTTAAAAAATTCAGTTAACTGATATTTTAAAATGAAAACCGAAACAAACAGAATTAATCGTTTTTTTAAAATCAAAATCGATCAGCCGAATTTTCGAATTAATTCGGTTCGATTGGTTAATTCGGTTTGAAAGAAAATTTTGATCACCATTTTATCATAACACATTTGGTAATGTCGAAAACCTAAGAGTACGGTCAAAAGTCATAAGTTAGCAGTGTCACATATTTAATTACATCCAAGAGTACTAAAGATATGAAACAGTAATAAAGACCACGAACATACGCATGAAATAGACAAAGCATCCAAAAAGGGTTCTATCAGGCAATACAGTTGTTTAGAGGACCAATAACAACAAAAATTAAGATACTAACGGCCTCGACCACGTCCACGCCCACGTCCTCGCCCTCGACCACGGCCCAAAGGTCGTCCTGAATTTGACATAGAATAGTTCATCAAACAGTGCTGGAAGGAAATTAAAAGTCACTTAAAATTGTAAATGAAGCAAAAGGCAATTATTGTCATACCAGCAGTCGGCTTCTTGGGTTTGACCCTTGGCGTCTCTTCCACCAGCAATGTCTCGAGATTTAAGCTGTCGGGAAGGATGTAATAGCGGATTGTGTTCCCCCTTACACTCAGGTGATCCATAGTTACTGGATTCTTTCCTTTGAAAGTCAGCTTTACAGTCTTTAGATGTGTGTTCATGCTGATATCAACTCCTGTCAAAACGTGAACAGAGAGAGCTACAGTCAGAATTGCAGATCATGCGGCTACATTGTTTGAACCAACAGTCAGATGAGCACTTCCATTCAGGGTTTTTTTGTTCACATCTACTAATAGTACCTCATTAAATGACCGAAAATTATATGAAGCCAACGGAAATTTTAAAAGGCTGGTATTGAAGATTCAGTAGTATAGTCTCCTTGTCATTACCGACAATGTCAAATAGAACATTAGACTTATACCGAAGAGTTAACAGTAACAGAGCATCATATAAAAACTTAGAAGCAAAAGTGAAGTGCAGATACATGGACAAGAACAATTAACCAAATGCTTATATTCCTTACATATCAATCCACAACAAATGGCAGTCGTTCTTCATAAATTCTGGAAAAATTGGCATTAAGTTGCAGACAACATCAAATCGGCAAGTTGGTGTCATAAAGATAAACATACCAAAACATGAATTATATAATATACTAAGCAACATGAAGTTTCCACTTCTATAAAAGCATCTTTTACAACTGATCCACTCACTCTTCATTTCAGCCTAGATATGATACAACAAAACTACCTTACACCGAGCAATCTCTGGAGCTAATCGAACTTTGTTTTGTCTCGACAACGACACACAAGCAGTAAAATTTCCAATTTACATTTGAGCTAATCAGCCAACCGAATTATTTATCCCGTCATTTTTGCAGTTGTAGATACTATAGGACATAGCTCAGAAATAAATGATGCAGCAAAAGCTCCAATATATAACATTGATGTAAGGAATCAATTGCTTCACAGTCAATCTTCCATGAACACATGCTAGTAAATCATAAAATAATTGGTTATTCACATCTATCACAAGTTAATAATCTCTTCACCCAATTTGGCGTGGTAATAATAGCTGTATAAACATTTTCTTCTTTTTGTCGTCAAAAACGAAAAAGCAAACCAAACTATAACTTAGTACAAACTCAACCGTGAAAAATGAATCCCATCACCCATTAAAAAATTCCAGGGATCAAGCAACGAATTGAACCTGTAATGGTGCCGTGAACAACAGTGCCATTCTTGAGCTCAATCGACACAGTCTCGTTGTTCAATTTCATCAAAAATCTGCTCAATTAGCAATCCAAAAGTGAGAGACTTCGTTAGAAGAAAATTACAAAGTATTTTTTAACTAATATTGACTATTATACACAGTAGAAGGAGAGTGGAGAGAAGAAAGCATACCTGACTAGCTTCATTGTCGCGGTAAGGAGGACGATTGAAGCTAGGGTTTTGCAGAACAAACTGGTAGTCGACTGAAGCAATGATACGACGCCGTAATTAGGGTTGTGTTATCTGTCCGGTCAATCGGAACTTTCAAATAACCGATTAAACTGAATTTTTTTCAATAACCAAACTGAAATTGTTTAACCTATTAACCTAGTGTACCGAATCGATAAAAATATCGGTTAATTCCAAAAAAAAGTTGGCCGATTTTTTCCAAGCGACTATGAATGTGACCCTGTAAATCTGTAAGATAAGAGTGGTGAGTTGATTCAAGATCAAGCATAGGTTTCAAAAATGTACAGCCAACAATTATAAGAATCCCAGTAACATGGTGGCCCAAAGTCAAAATTTATTATTTTGTTCAAAACATCGATTATATTGGTTAACCGAACTTTTAAAAAAGAAAATCGTAACCGAACCGATATAACCGATGTTTTGAAGAAAAAAAATAACCGAAATTCAGAACAAACCGAACCAAACTTCCAAAATAATTCGGTTCGATCGATTAATTCGGTTAAATCGAACTTTTGCTCAACTTTAGTCGTAATTTCCTATTTTGCATGAAGTTTTGGGCCTCATGTATGAGGCCAAATTAAGTATTAAAATGCTTTTGGTTTTGAAATGTTTCGAAATAATATTTTTTATTCTTAAATATTTAAAAACACCAAAGTCTCGATTCTCCATCATCAACATTATAATTAGGGATGGCAAAGAGCGGATCTGGATGGGTTTGGCCAAACCCAAGACCCTCCCCGCTAAAAAATGTTGTGGACCCACTCGCCCCGCCCGCCATGCAAACCTGGTTGGTTAACATGCTCAGTCCTTGATTGATTTTTTATTTTTAAAATTTTTTTTATTAAAAGATCAATTTTGAAGCACAAAAATTAAGTTTCGTCAGTAAATTTCATTTTTTCTCTAGTTTTATAATAAGTATTGTAAAAAAATTTAAAGCTACCATATCTTTATTAATTTGTTCTCGTTCCTTTCAAAATATAAAACTTTTTAATATGAACACATGAGTTTTGATATAAAATAAATAATGACATATTATGATTCAGCCAAAAACGTGAAATGTATATTCGATATTAAATTTTTTTTAAAAAATATTTAATATGCAAAACGAGATAGGTTCGGAGCGGCTTTGGCCAAACCTGAGATCCGCCCCGCTTCAAAACCCGTTAGAGCGGGACCAAACCCATCCCAATATGAGGGTATAATAAGGGTCGGGTCTAGACCCTCTAGACCCCGCCACATTGATTCATGATTATAATTAAACTTAATGATAATATCTAATTTGTGGCATTTTTTAAAGTCTAATGGTGAGGAACGTTATCTTAAAATATTGGGATAATTACATCTACACCCCCTCGACTTTTAGCATAATTGCTTTAAACCTCCCATCGACTTTGAAAAATTACAGAGACCTCTCCTCTGGTGTAATGCCTTTAAAAAAAATTAACATAACTTACAGATTGACGTTTTTGTCCTTTTGTATATGTAATATAAAATTTCTAAAACATTACATATACACCCTTTGTAGTATATGATTGTAAAATTATTAAAACAATACAGAAACACACATTATAACATACTATACATAACAGTTACATCGCCTATGGTGTCATATTATTTTTATTTATTTCAAAAATATATTTTTATACTATAAACTATTTTGTTATATTAATGATAGTATTTTAAAATAACTAATTGTATTATTCTCATATTATCATATCTTTTTTTGGTAATTATGATCATAAAAAGATCTTTAATATCAAACACATCAACATCTTTAATATATTTAAAATAAGTTTATCCAAATATTTTAACATCTTAATCTTAAAATAAGACTTCACATCTTATGAACTATTTAAAATAGTTTAACAAATATCATGTAGATAATTATATGTTTAGATGTTGAATTTAAATGATATTACTTATGTTTTGGCCATGATATTTAATGATAATCGATGTTTTATCGATTCGATTTATTCGAATTAGTGTAAAAATCAGTCAGTTCGGTTGGTTGAAAAACAAATTCGATCGGTTCGATTTTTACAAATTCGGTCGGTTCAGACCGAATGCTCAGCCTTAGTTGAACTGATATTTTGGTAGTTTGTTTTCAATTTTAACTCGTTTTTGAAATTATTAATCATATATTATTTATATTTTATATCATTTATTGAAAGTACGATGATTATATATTATAAAGTTTTTACTGTATGTTTTGGTAAACCAATAGTCAATTTGAAAACGATGATTATATAAAGTTTTTTACGGTATGTTTTGGTAAACCAATAGCCAATTTGAAAAATGGAATCAAACATATTGTTTTTTAATTCGACTTTAAATTCGATTTAATTTAAAATATTTCAAAATCTTGTTTATTCTCACAAAAAAATTTAAATGTTGTACATATACAAATTTTGAATTTTTTATGGTATGCATTGATATTTTACAAGATTGAATAAAATATAATAAAAATTAAAATTATTAGAAAAATAAAAGGGTTTGAGTATGTAGTAATTGTATTTGAAACAAACAATTTGAAATATAAAATAATGGTTTCATTACGATCACACCCGTACAAAATATCGTAATTACAAAGACACCCCCTCTGAAATTTGGGTTAAAATAGAGGTCAAAATTGGTCAGGGGCAAAATGGGGTTTTCATTAAAAATTAGTGGTGGTTTATGTACGACCGTCTATTTTTTTAACGGCATGACTTATCAGTAATGTTTAACCTAACTTGATGGGTGATTTCTGTAATTTTTCAAACCATATGGGAGATTTCTATAATTACATCAAAGTTGAGGGGATGTAGATGTAAATATCCCTAAAATATTTAGGATTAAAAGCATTGTGATGATCATTAGAACGGGACATAAATCTACATTTAAGCCCTAAATTATTTGTTTTTATAATTATATATCCACAAACATTTTAGCAGTGATGTTAAGAAGTTAAAATAATTGAAAATATACGTAATATATTATTAATAGACAAAAAAATTGAATACTTGTAATGCACTTAAAAATACAGAAATCAGAAATTTGTGATTATATATTTAGGCTGTGTTTAGTAGCTGTAATATGATAAATGATGGATCGATAATTTAGTAGATAATGAGCTTATTATTAAAGTAAGGATTAAACATTTTTGGTGCCTATGATTAGTACTACATGGAAATATAATAATATATTTGATGAACTTTATTAAATTTTGTATAATGATAACTAGTTAACAAAATAACAAAAATACCATTCAATGGTTACAAATTATACAACTGTCCTCTTACTAAAATTGCCACATTCTCGCCTCACCTTGCATTGACTGTCGACATCATGCCGCCACCTGAACGGTGCCGGCCTCATGCTCCACCAGTTTCTTCTCATCTAGATCCATCTCTGTTCCACAATTAGAAATTTCTGAAACCATTTCATCTCCCAATCACCCTGCAACAACACTGGCATCCGCGATCATCCACACAAACGCTGTAAACTCCTTATCTGCCGGTATTTCGTCGTCTCTTCGTCCTAAAAGTCATACCACATCCTCACATGACCATTATGCCCGATTCAATTGAACGATTTAATCTTGATTCCATGCAAATTTCTTCAGTTGCGCATAACATGAACCAGTCGACCAAATGCTTCGAGATTCCAATGCTTCCACCCAAATTTCCTCACAATACCCACATACCATAATTCCCACATACCCGATGCAAATTCAACCTCAATTGCTCGGCACTTTCTCTATTCCAATCTCGACGGAATACCCACTTTTTTGTGAGAAATTCATCTACAAACGGAAGAAAAGGGCAAAATTGTACAAGTGCTTTATAATCAGATTCACTATGCAATTGCGGTTTCACAATCCTGCAGGAATGTAGGGATTTGTTTTCCATATTCAACAGGACGTAATATCTGGCCTTCGGGAAATGTGTGTTCTTCGAAAACTTGAGACAAACGTGTGATTAAGGGCTTTTCCCAGCCTTATCCTGCGTACCAAACGCAACCTTATGGTTCTTTTAGTATGCGAGATGGGATACGTAATGTAATGATTAAAATTATCAGATAATGATATATAATATAGTGTGCTAAGTTATATAGTGTTGGTTTGGATGATAAGATGATAGATTAATTTTTGGGATAATTACATCTACGCCCCCTCGACTTTGGCATAATTACAGAAACCTCCCATCGACTTTGCTCTCTTGTATATGTAATATAAAATTATCAAAATATTACAGTTACACTCCCTATTGCGTCGTATTATTTTTATTTATTTCAAAGAATTATTTATTAAATATTTTTAAACTATAAAATAGTTTCATGTTAATGATAATATTTTAAAACTACTTATGTATAAAAATACGTTCAAAAGTAATTAATTGTGTTATCTCATAGTATCATATCTTGTTTTGGTAAATATGATGATAAAAAGATATTGTTATGTCAAACACACAAAATAAGTTTATCCAAATATTTTAACATCTTATTGTTAAAATAAGACTTCACAACTTATAAACTGTTGAAAATACATTTAGCCAAATATATTTTAAACAATTATATGTTTAGATGTTGAATTTAAATGATATATTTTGGGACATGATTTTTAACAATATCGATTTTTATCGAATCAGTTTGTTCGATTTAATGTAAAAAATCAGTCAGTTCGGTTGGCAGAAAAACAATTTCGATCGGTATAATTTTTACAAGTTCGGTTCGATTTTGACCGAATGCTCACGCCTAGTTAAACTCGTATTTGGGTAGTTTGTGTTTAAAGTTTAAATTTGTATCTCGTTTATCAAATTATTAATCATATATTATTTACGTTTTAAACAAATTATTGAAAGTACGATGATTATATATTATCAAGTTTTACGATATTTTTTGACGAACTAATATTCATTAACGTCAATTTCAAAAATGACAATCGAATAATATTATTCTTTAATTTGAATTTCAATTCGAAAAAGTCGTTATTTCTAACAAAAATTTTAAATGATGTGTGTGTGTATATATATATTGAATTTTTTATGGTATGTATTGATATATTACAAGATTGAATATGATAAAAAATTAGAATTATTAGGAAAATAAAAAAGGATTGAGTAAGTAATAATTATATTAAAAATAAACAATTCGAATATCAAGTAATGGTTTCATTACGATCACATTCCTTAAAAAATACATAAGTACAAATATACCTCCTCAAAAAATTTAGGTCAAAATTGACCAGGGCAATTTGGGGGTTTTCATTAAAACTAAAGGAGATTTTTGTAAAGGCCTTCTATTTTACTAACGACATGACTTGTCTATAATGATTAACCTAACTTGAGGGGAGATTTCTGTAATTTTTCAAACTATAGTAGAAATTTCTGTAATTACGTCAAAGTCGACAGAGTGTAGATGTAATTATCCCTTAATTTTATTGTTTGGTATAATGATTAAAATACACTCGACAATTTGAATTTCAAATTTTGGCTGGAATTTCAAATTTCGAAGGGAATTTCAAATTTTTTGGATTAAGTTATAAGAAAAAAGATGAAATTTTTTGTGGGAATTTCAAATTTAAAATAATAAAAAAAATGTGAAAATGGATATATATGTCATTTTGCTACAGAGTGAGATAAATACGATGTGAACTTTTTTTCAATCCTGCAAACCAAACAATGGATTAAAAATTTATTCTAAGGCAACGTTTGAAGCATTTTTTTTTTTATCATATCCTTAGGTTAATTTTTCTCCCATATTTTTCTTGATTTTAAACAAATGTTAACCCATCATATTTATCTCACATTAATCCCATTTTCAAGCAAAATGACATATATACCCTTTCCCGCCAAAAATTTCAACTTACTTCATATAACTTAATTCCAATAATAATAATATTTATTATTATTGTTATTATTTTATATATTGTTATATATATTATATTTAGTAAATTTTATTATTATTGTTATTATTATTTAATAATAATAATTATTATTATTATTGGGTAAACTAACAAAAAATCTCTAAACCTAAACTTTCTTTTACTCACATTATCCACTATTCTATTTTATAACTCCCCAACAATACTTTCATCTTCATCTTAACTTCTTACCCCACAACACTTTACCAAATTATCCTTCCAAAGTTAAAAGGATGAATTGCATGATACCCCCTAGAGTTTTAAATACTTTTCAAACTTTACCCAAAGTTTTACCAATTTTTCAAATAACTTTTTCCTTCGCGACCCGTCTTCGTAAAATGGTATCAGAGCCTAGGTTTATTCTGGAATTACTATAATAATATCTTGAATATTAATTTGTAACCTATACAAATGAGACGATTTAAGAAAAATTATGGATCCGAACGTATGTTCGATATGCAACTCATACAGGTGGTACTTCCAAAAACTGGAAGAACTAAATCAAATATATGTTGCCGAAGCTAAACACTTCAACAAGAAATGGAATATTCTACCGAAAATTAGTGCTAGCCCTGCTAGCATATACCAGTATCAAGAACATAAGAAAGTGGCGAGAAATCTTTACAGGATGAACCTCAAGCTATAAGTCGAGTTAACCGAGGACCAGAATAGAGATCATCATGAGCATAACTACATGATTCCAGATCACAACCACTTAACCGGATCCAGACCAGACGAATAACATGGGTGAACCTACCTTTCGAGAAATCGAGCCGGATACTTCTAAGATATCCCAAGATCTTATAGAGATCCAGAAGACAGTGCAGCGTTATGGATACCTACAATACCATGTCCCAACATAGGTCCATCGTATTCAAAGTCAGATGGAGATTATGATCAAACATCAGGAGAAAATTCTTGAAAACCTTCGAGATGTCCAAGCTCGAGTTAAGGATTTGGAGTCAAGACTAAGTCTTCAGGAAGAAGGAACTGAGGATCGTTACTACCGTCCTATGGAACAGAGCCCTTTTTACATCGAAATGTGAAAGCATAGGAGGTCTGAAGGCCTTTGATGGAGACTGAAAAAATGATTACAGTCCTACGAAAAGAACCAATACTTCAAACAAAGTAATGGAAAGAATCACACTGGAAGATCTACGTGATCTTGCTGATTCGTTTGCGGGATTAAATCTCGTAGACTTTAAAACGAATCAAGTCGGCGGAATTCCTCGACTTCTTCCACCACAAGAAAGTTTCGGATCAAATAATCCACTCGGAGAAGATCAAAGAATGCCCCACAGTGATGATTTAACCACTGGAGCAAACTTAGATCCCCCAGTTGGAATGAGAAGTCGTCCATGTATGCCAGATATATCAAACGCCTTAGGGAAAATCTCAGTTAGATCCGATCCATCCATTTGGACTTATTGATGCGTGTAAAACGTACCACAAGTGTACGGTGTCAAGCTTTAGTATAGGAATTTGAAAGTACGGATGTCGAACCCACAGGGATTGAAAATTAAGTTATACCAAGTACTGTAATTAGAATAGTCTTGACTTTGTTTAGATAATCGATATTTAGAGAATTAATTAAATAATTAAACTAATCTAATAACATGAAGATTTAAGTGGAGAAAATCAATGAGAACGGATTCTAGAGGTTCGACTTCACTCAACTATCCACTATGTCGTGTTCTTCTAATTTATTAACCACGAATCCTATGTTATTCTATTACCTCTCTCGAGTGTTAAATAGAAGTAATCATTCAACAATCATCTTGACTTGTCCACCTAAGATAAATTATTAAACAATTTCAATAGAGCTAGATTCTTTCTATGGCTTCGTTGGAGTTATACGTCTATCGACTATATATACTTCCAAAGATGTAAATTCCTACGTTCCTATTCAAAAACCTCTCTCACGAGTGATAGATTCTAAATAAATATGACGATTCAACTAGTGATCACTTAATTGAAACGCATTCAAACAAGGAATCACAAATAAACCAAACGAAAAACCAAAACATATTCATGAATTAATCAACAACACAGTTTCCAGTCAAGATATGTCTACCTCTAGAACATAAATTAGTTCATGAAAAGATTAAATAAACACATAGACATGTCTTTAATCATCATAAACATAAGAAAAAAGATAATCAAACGAATTGGATGATGGCCCTCCGTCCCTTGTAGTTGTCGTTGTCTTCTCCGTTGTCAAAATCTCTACCCTTCGTTGTAAGCGCTCCGTCTCAATCGATCTCCTCCCCTTCTTGGTCTCTTGGTTGTGCCTCGGCTGCTGCTCTCGCATGTAAATATTCTCCTCCCCAAGTTTTGTCCCTCTATGTAAAGTGCTCTTCACGTCCTTCTATGTCAAGTGAAATCCGCTCTATATATAATAATATCCTATCATATGGTATGAAATCTCCTCCTTATGGAATATGATTTTGTGTTGGCCAAAGAGTCCACAAAATAGGCTGCTATCTAATATTCTTCCTTAAAATCTATTGCCACTTCATTATAAAATATAAAATCTGAATGTGGTCATGTGATTCTCCTCTTGTATCTCCAATAAAATATTCGGTTGGTATGCTCCTCAATATATGATGTGCGTGTGACGTCTCCATGTATATCCAAGTAAAAAAATAATAATATATTTTTTCCAACTCTGCATGGCAACTTGCGAACTCCACTCTTCAACTTTCCGATTTATTTTGAGCGAAACTCCAGAATGAGTGGCGCTAGGGTTCCGACTTTTGGGCGTCCTAGCGCTATGTGCTTCCTTGGAGTCTAAAAATCCATATTTTAAGTCTCATTTTGGACCCTTGTCACATGTATGTATTTTCATAATCTTTTAGTCATAAAATATTCCATTTCTTGGATTCCTACAAAACAACAAAAAACAACAAAATGCGTAATTCTGCTCGAATCCCAAAATAAAAGTATAAGAAAAGAGAATAAAATATAAGTGCAAATATGCACTTATCACTTATGCTCAACATGGATATCTTGGACTTTAAAAATCGAGAAGTTCTTATTGATGAATGGGATTCAGCAATGAGAATCGCAGCAGGAACGTTTGATCTAAGCAAAGAAGGTTTCATATTACTTCTTAAAATTAGTCTGGAAGGATCAGTCAATATTGCATGGGAACTCGAAGACCCAGGTACCAAGGAAGAAGTTTTAGCCGGAGAGTCCCTAAAAGAAATTGTAGACAAGATGGCAAAATTCTTTAAAATTTGTTTCATTGGAGTAGGTTACCTCGAAGGAATGGAAGAAGAAAAGCTAAAAAATATAGACAAACTCTAATTAGCCCGGAACTACATGATATTTGTTATGTAGACGAATACATCAAACTCTTCATGGAGTATAGATGGAAAGCAGAAATAGAAGAAAAAGATGCAGCAGAACTATTCTTTGCCAAAATACCGAGTTCATGGAGAGAAATGCTTATCCAGGAATATACACCACAATGAGTAGAGACGGTGTCCAGGGGAATGTCATTTCTTAAAATGAAGCTTGCAAAGTGGTGTTATCGAGCGAAACTCCTATAAGGACCCCCATGCCCTTAACCCGCTATTAGTGTATTAACCCATGTATTCAGTGCATACAATCACGAAATCAGGGAGAAAACCACATGCAAGTATGACATAATATACCAACCGTAAAATTTCTTGCATTAGAACCACATAATGTCCAAATTCCCCAACCAAGTCCACTTGCAAAACATGCAGCCTTATAATACACTAACATGTTCTCAATTCATTTAGCAATTCCTTATTTAATTGCATGCAACCAATAAATGAAAAGAGAAAGGCACATGCCCTTTATACAAACCATATACACATATAGTAGTGCTCACATGCAAGCATCAAAAGAGTGAATGTGTATTTAATGTATAAAGTACCCAATACAATACCGGCAGTGGCACTTCAGTCCTGGAAGAACCTCCAATCCATAGCTCGATCTCAACTCCGGAGCTACCGCTATACATGTTCTACCTGCCCCAACAGAGACAACCCCCACACGGGATGAGCATACCAATACCACCGATCCAAATAATCACAATATCACAATCTATAATTTACAGAATGTAAAGCGGTGAATTTAAAGGACACTCCCTGAATAGTGTCATCCTCATACGGGATTCCCTGTGTTGTTCATGTTCTCAAAATAACCGAAACCATCAAATTCCCAAAAGCCAGTTAATCATTTCATTGATTAACTTAATTCGTTCACTAATTGCCAATTTCCATATTCATAGAATCCAATCATTTACAATGTTTATAGATATCACACGTATCTAAACAATAATTCCACAGTCTCATTTCATCGCTTGCTCAGTAGCGGCGGCATTCATAACCGATGTTCGCTCCATAGCGACAACATCCCAACCGTTGCTCGCTCCATAGCGGCACCATATAGTTCACAATACATATCCATTTATTGTAAATACAATATACCATGCATTCAACAATTGCAATAAGATATAAGATTATGCTCGTACATTATACGTACCTTCTAATTCAGTAGTCCGAATCAAACCTTGTCTTAGTACTGTGATCCGATGAATCATATGCTAAACACAATTAATAACTCCCAATTAATTACAATTATATCATCAATCCATGACGATTAACCATTTAAAAGACCCCCGGGTGAAGCATGCATACTACTCAAAATATTCCATTTAATATGATTAGTGATAGCCAATTGCACAATTGAGTAGTCCATTTTTATTAAAGTTCATCTCCAACTATTCCATTTTAAAAGTGTAGCATTCCCATTGGAATGTAGACATCGCCCCGAAAATCGGCTAATTAAACCCCGATTCCAAAATCTCAACTTTGACCAAAGATTTGAAAAAAACTCAACTCAAGGAGCCGCGATCGATCGCGCAAACTCACTGCCGGGCAGAACACTACCGCGATCGATCGCCAAGTCTCGGCGATCGATCGCCTTAAACCCCGATTCCAAAATCTCAACTTTTACCAAAGTTTTGAAAAAAACTCAATCCAAGGAGCCGCGATCGCTCGCGCAAACTCACTGCCGGGCATAACACTACCGCGATCGATCGCCAAGTCTCGGCGATCGATCGCCAGACCCCTCGCGTTGATCGCTGAGACTTAGCGATCGATCGCTAGCACTGTGCATCTTCCCAAAAATCATATTCTCATCGCGATCGATCGGCACCAAGCCGCGATCGATCGCGACCAGCGATTTTCCGAAAAACTCGAGCTTTAATGGTGTTTTTCACACCCAAACTCAAAACCAACACCCTTACACCCTCAACACCTAAATTACTCCATTTAAAACCCATAAAAACACCAAAATACAACTTTGAAGTTTAACCAAAATCCCCAAATACCAAATCCAACCTCATAGTTAACCAATGCTACAAAACCATAATCAATACGAAGATAAAGATGAGGGGAAGAAGATTACCAACTTTCTTCGAGAAAACTCGCTCCAAAATCGAGCATGCAACGATTTTGCATCAAGAAGAAAAAGGGGAAGGGTTGTGGGTTTGGGGAGGGAAACGCTGGTGAGAGAGAGAGAGAGAGAGAGAGAGAGAGAGAGAAGCGAGATCCAAATGATTGAACACCGAGTCCACTTGGTATATATAGTACCAAGGCTCCAAAATCCCGAGTCCTCTACAAATACATCATGACTCATTAAATATCATCTATGTTCAATAATTACCTCTCAATCTCAATTTTCATTACCAGTCCCAACTCAAAGTACCCAGACCCCAGATCTCACCAAAAACCAAATTCCAAGGTTTATCACAACGATGAGAATACAATCTCAACCCTTGGATCCAACGACCCCAAACACCGAATTTAAAATCCTCGGGAGTCCCAATACCGCAATTAATTCATAATTGCCACAATTAAAATCCATTAAGGATCAATACAACACCGGGATTTACACCAATAATTCCCGGGCATCACAATTATCCCCCACTAAAAAGATTTCGTCCTCAAAATCTGCACATAAATACTCCACGTACTGCCTAGACCTCTTAATCCAAACAGATCCACAACATCGATTCATGAATGCATCATGATCGAAACACCAACCGCGAGGACACCGACCTCGCACCAAATCCTGGATTGGAGTAAACCTGTCAAACCATTACAATCTTAAAAGACGTCAGCATACCTCGATGTTAACCACCCAAAAGCAGACAGTCAACCCTAACTGCTAGCTACTCGAATCATCCCTGATTCCAACGTAGATATCACTTCCATGATATTTCCACCACTTAGTCTATGATGTCAAACACACATCATTACGACGGAGACCACTAGTATACTACAATGTACACATACTGAATCCGGTTTCCGCTCTCCAAATCCATCTTCGTCGAGGGAGTAGCTGCACCATTTGCAACTCGGATCGGGCAACTCACGGCCACCGATCAACACAACACATCTCCAAAGATGCCTACATCCAGTGTGTTTCAAGAACTCACATCTTGGTCCAAACACACTACCGAGACTCTACAATGCCTCGAGTTCCCATAGAGGGCATGCAAGAAAAATCGATTGCATTCTCGCCACCTGTGTCGACAACGACACCAATAAATCTAACCATGGTCATCCCTCGTTTACCCTAGGATTCAACAATCCTTACACAAGGATGCTATCGAACTACCCAGTAATGAACTAATATGATCCTAAATACGACAATCCCTCCTCAGAGGAAGTCAACCGGACCTCACGATCATTCTTCAGAATACATCGTGCCATTGAGATTACCAATCTCAAGGTTCCACAATCTCTCACCAGAGATTCATTCATCCAAGCATACTAATCCGATGCTCGACAAGTACCAAAATGCTGGCATTCGTATACACACACCGGTATACATGCCTAAGCACCAACACCACATGCATACTCAATGCACTTGGCTTGGGTATCTCCAATCATGCCCATAAGCCCCAAATACAACTGTCAATCCCTAGTTATTCTCACCCAGCGGAGAATATTGATTGACAAACCAACGACTAATGGTGTGATCCCAACACCAACACCACACAAACCGACTCATCGAGTCCTCCAAAGATTCCCAATAGGTGTAAGAATACCGCCTTCCCCTCAAGGAATATTTCATGAACCCATGACCCTCCAACTTCGAACCATCGTTTGGAAAACCTGGATATATTTATTCCAAAATGTATCCCGGAACCAATAAATACACAACTGGTTCAGAATAGTGCATCCTTGCAACTATTATCAATCCGAAATCCATATACACAACGTATACCCATTCTAACGATGCTCTGTACTAATACCATAGTACTCCATAATCTCGAGCATCTCCCCAGGGACGTCTCTTCGTACGTCTCACCGAAAATATAAAGCCATTACTCAGTCCAACACCAGTAATGCTTACCATGGCTGATTCACAACCTCGACTGATACCAGTTGTCTTCATGACAGTATGTTCCAAATCTCTCCAAGAAACACAATCAATATAGTAGTGTCACCATACTAACTATATCTCACAATACCGGTTGCGTCCCCCATTGCATTCCATATGCAAGGATTCTCAACCAGTGCTAACAACGACTCGTTGACACTCATGTTGGTACTCCCAACAAAATTGAGTTGTCCCAGTACAAGTCCCTCAAAACATTTAACGTATAAACGTTCTCGTGAGGTGTTCCCTGCCTCAATCCCTATGCCACATAGTGACTACAAGAGTCCAATATAAACCCTCATCGTATCATCATACGATTCATCAAACTCGGTTCCAACAAGCAGTATAATGGCTACAACAAGCACACTATAACACGGCAACAATACCTGGCCAGTAAATCGCTGCCTCCTTAGGTTTATACCAAACCTACCAACGTATCATACGTTCCACCCCGGTATACCATACCGTACCATCAATTAGACTAGTGGGTCATCACCCAATATTTCTCTAATACAAACGCACAACGAACATCCCGGTGTCCTTGCTCAACCACAATGCAATCCTAAACCAGTAGGACTTATTCCACACCTTCATGTGTGGGTGTGACAATGTTCACCATACGTCACATCGATATATGCAAGTAGTTTCCTCAATAACTACTTCTACTACCAATCACTTGACCACATCCATCCCAACGAGTATACCCAAAGGTATCACTACTCGTAAAATATTTATCTCAAATACGTGTTGCAGTACACTTACCTGTACGGCACATCCGTTTATTCATCGAGCAAACCTGCTCGGCATAATGGTCTCGTTAACCGGTGACGTAGACACCACTTTGTGCCCACCATCGGCACTCCAACCATACGACTAAATACATATACTTACACGTATTCTTCATCGTAACAACATCGCACGTCTACATAGAGCATCACTATGTAATCGTCATCTCGTGACGGTACATGTCGACACATGACATCCACAATATCATCGTCAACATGTGACGGTATATATCAATACATGACATCCACAATAATGCTAACAAAATAGTAATCTACAATAACTCATTGCTAACAAGATAGCGGCAAACATGTACCCATTGCCCAATAGCGGTACACAATCAGCACCCATTGCTTGAAGGCGGCACAATCCCGAGCTATGAAATCAGTGGTATGAGTCATCGCTATATAATCAGCGGCATAAATCATCGCTATAGAATCAGCGGCATAAACCCTCGCTATAGAATCAGCGGTATAGATCATCGCTATATGTATATTCGGTGGCATGAACCATCGCCATAGAATTAGCGGAATGTACCATCACTATATATATATCCGGCAGCATGAACCATCGCCAAAAGACTAGCGGAATGAACCATCGCTATATATACTCGGCGGCATGAACCATCGCCAAAAGACTAGAGGAATGAACCATCGCTATATATACCCGGCTGCATGAACCATCGCCAAAAGACTAGCGGAATGAACCATCGCTATATATATACCCGGCGGCATGAACCATCGCCATAGAACTAGCGGAATGAACCATCGCTATATATACCCGGCGGCATGAACCATCGCCATAGAACTAGCGGAATGAACCATAGCTATATATACCTGTCGGCATGAACCATCGCCAAAAGAATCCTCGCTTCGACATACCAGCGGCATAATACCCCTCGCTACAAGCGCAAATACTCTTCATCGCTAGGGTATGACAACGACAGTAATACCCCTCGCTTCGACATACCAGCGGCATAGTATCCCTCGCTATAAGCGGCAAATATTCTTCTATGACAGTGGCATTAATACCCCTCGCTTTGACATATTAGCGGCATAATATCCCTCGCTAGAATATGAGAGCGGCATATGACAGCGGCAAGTACCATCGCTTCGACATATTATCGGCAAATATTCTTCATCGCTATAATATGACAGCGGCAAGTATTCTAATATAATACCCCTCGCTTTGACATGACCGCAACATCAATACCCCTCGCTTCGACATATTAGCGGCATAATATCACTCGTGATAATATGACAGCGGCATAAGCTTCTACATATTTGTGGCAAATATTCTTCATCGCTATGATATGGTAGCAGCAAGTATTCTATCATCGCTTAGTCATGAAAGCGGCAAGTATTCTTCTTGATATCTCATCATACCTGTATCAATACAAAGATATCAATATGCGTAGTTATTATCACAGTTCACAAATTCTACTATGTTATATCAGCGGCTTAATGATATCCCTCGCTTTGACATATCAGCGACCCTCGCTACGATATGACCGCGGTAAATATCCTGATACATCGCTAGTCGATATACCCGTAGTAGTACCAAAATTGCAATACCTTTGCAAGAACAATATCTCATGTGTAAACTACCCATACCTGTATCCAAAATCATAGGGTAACCATACCAGATTGTGTCATTGCATGTTCCATTATCCACCATTTCCTGTCCTCAGACAGCATATCCAGTTTCTCATTCCCTGATTTTCCTACAAAGTCAGATTCCTCAGCACTTATTACATCAAGTGCCAAACATTACCGTTAATGTCATCCCATCGTAGCTCATACGATCCCTGCAACCACCATGGTTAGCAATAACACATTCCATTTACTATCCCATGTCATAAACGCACATAAGCAAAACAGTTATGTCACACTACACTAACTATCATCATGCATAAATATGTGCTACTTGTTTCCATCAACATGTTCATAGGCCCTCAGCAGCCCCAAAGAGCAAACCACTGCTCTGATACCACTAATGTAAGGACCCACTTCCCTTAACCCGCTATTAGTGTATTAACCCATATATTCAGTGCATACAATCACGAAATCAGGGAGAAAACTACATGCAAGTATTGCATAATATACCAACCATAAAATTTCTTGCATTAGAACCACATAATGTCCAAATTCCCCAACCAAGTCCACTTGCAAAGCATGCACCCTTATAATACACTAACATGTTCTCAATTCACTTAGCAATTCCTTATTTAATTGCATGCAACCAATAAATGAAAAGAGAAAGGCCCATGCCCTTTATACAAACCATATACACATATAGTAGTGCTCACATGCAAGCATCAAAAGAGTGAATGTGTATTTAATGTATAAAGTACCCAATACAATACCGGCATTGGCACTTCAGTCCTGGAAGCACCTCCAATCCATAGCTGGATCTCAACTCTGGAGCTACCGCTATACATGTTCTACCTGCCCCAACAGAGACAGCCCCCACACGGGGTGAGCATACAAATACCACCGATCCAAATAATCACAATATCACAATATATAATTTGCAGAATGTAAAGCGGTGAATTTAAAGGACACTCCCTGAATAGTGTCATCCTCATACGTGATTCCCTGTGCTGTTCCTGTTCTCAAAATAACCGAAACCATCAAATTCCCAAAAGCCAGTTAATCATTTCATTGATTAACTAAATCCGTTCACTAATTGCCAATTTCCATAATTCATAGAATCCAATCATTTACAATGTTTATAGATATCACACGTATCTAAACAATAATTCCACAGTCTCATTTCATCGCTTGCTCAGTAGCAGCGACATTCATAACCGATGTTTGCTCCATAGCGACAACATCCCAACCATTGCTTGCTCCATATCGGCGCCATATAGTTCACAATACATATCCATTTATTGTAAATACAATATACCAAGCATTCACCAATTGCAATAAGATATAAGATTATGCTCATATGTTATACGTAATGGTGTCAAACGGGCCGTGCCGTGGAGGCACGGAACTATGCGTGTCGTGCCGTGCCGGCACGGTTTGAAAATGGGTCGTGCCGTGCCGACCCATTTCCACATTAGGCAGGGCCCGGCACGGCCCCTACGTGTCGTGCCATGGGCCGTGACGTGCCGGCACGTCCCACTTCAAGTTTTTTATTTTATTTTTTTATTTTTTTGGCTTACCGATCGATCGGCACAATAGTGTCGATCGATCGGTCAAGTAGCGATCGATTTGCACATAACTGCCGATTGATCGCTACACTAAAAAAAAAAAATTTACAGATTCGTGTCGTGTCGTGCCGTGCCGGCCCACGGCCCGACACCCTATGGCCCGGCACGGCTCATGCTACAGTGTCGTGCCTGGCACGGCACGACACTGTAGCAAAACGTGCCGTGTCGTGCCGCTCCGTGACTTGCCGTGCCTCGTGCCGTCCGCTCCGTTTGACATCTATAGTTATACGTACCTTATAATCCGTAGTCCGAATCAAACCTTGTCTTAGTCCTGTGATCCGATGAATCATGTGCTAAGCACAATTAATTACAAGCATGCAACCACGTGCCCAAGAACGTTCACAATCCCCAATTATATCATCAATCCATGAGATTAACCATTTTAAAAGACCCCAGGCGAAGCGTGCATACTACTCAAAATATTCCATTTAATATGATTAGTGATAGCCAATTGCACAATTGAGTAGTCCAATTTTATTAAAGTTCATCTCCAACCATTTTATTTTAAAAGTGTAGCATTCACATTGGAATGTAGACATTGCCCCGAAAATCGGCTAATTAAACCCCGATTCCAAAATCTCAACTTTTACCAAAGTTTTGAAAAATAGTCAACCCAAGGAGGTGCGATCTATCGCACAAACTCACTGCGGGCAGAACACTACTGCGATCGATCGCCAAGTCTCGGCGATCAATCGCCAGACCCCTCGCGATCGATCGCTGAGACTTAGCGATCAATCGCTAGCACTGTGCATCTTCCCAAAAATCAGATTCTTGTCGCGATCGATCGGCCCCAATCCGCGATCGATCGCGACCTGCGATTTTCTGAAAACTCGAGCTTTAATGGTATCTTTCACACCCAAACTCAAAACCAACACCTTTTACACTCTCAACACCTCAATTACTCCATTTAAAACCAATAAAAACACCAAAAACACAACTTTGAAATTTAACCAAAATTCCCCAAATACCAAATCCAACCTCATATTTAACCAAATGCTACAAAACCATAATCAATACGAAGATAAAGATGAGGGGAAGAAGATTACCAACTTTTCTTCGAGAAAACCCGCTCCGAAATCGAGCCTCCAACGATTTTGCATCAAGAAGAAAAAGGGAAAGGGTTGTGGGTTTGGGGAGGGAAATGTTGGTGAGAGAGAGAGAGAGAGAGAGAAGTGAGATCCAAATGATTGAGCACCGAGTCCACTTGGTATATATAGTACCAAGGCTCCAAAATCCTTAGTCCTCCACAAATACATCATTACTCATTCAAAATCATATGTGTTCAATAATTACCTCTCAATCTCAATTTTCATTACCAGCCCTAACTCAAAGTACCCCAGACCCCAGATCTCACCAAATTCCAAGGTTTATCACCACGATAATCTCAACCCTTGGATCCAACGACCTCAGACACTGGATTTAAAATCCTCGGGAGTCCCAATACCGTAATTAATTCATAATTGCCACAATTAAAATCCATTAAGGATCAATACCACACCGGGATTTACACCAATAATTCCGGGCATCACAACTCCAAAAGAATTACAATAAGCTAAGAGGAATCAACAAAACAACTTATCTTTGTTGTGCAGGGAATGATATCCCTACAATCATCGGAAACTACCACAAGAGGCGGAAGATGAAAAAGCACCGAGCTCATCCATATGCTCGAGAAAGTAGTAACAGATAAAATAAGTCTTCATGGAGGCCTAGAAAATTCTGGTCAAAACATAAAGCCCAAAGTTACAGATCTGGGCAAAGACCAGGACCAAAAAGGAGTAGAACATCGTCGACAAGTTCTAATCAAGCAAGTACTAGCAGAGCATCGACGAAGAGGACTTTCAGACGCACTCACACTCGTGCAAATGAGAGTTTCAAATATTGTAACTGCTGGACATTCGGAGTAAGAAGACATATCTCTACAGATTGTCCAGAGAACCAAAGCAGAAGAGTAACACAGTTCGAGCATACCAAAGAATTCGATGATGCTGTTTATTTCCAATATTTGGTGCGGGTGTATCAATCTGAGGACATCCCCTCAGATGAAAGCATCTATGAAGAAGAGATTTATTCTGATAATTGAGGTAAATCCAGCTTAGAATCAGAGTGAATGAGAATTCCTTCAACATATGACCAGATAAGAGTCGTCAAGGTTTTTCTCACATACCATTGTTTCTAATAAAACTCTTATGAGGATCATGAGAGAAGAGACAAAGCTCCAGAAGTACGATGGATTCACATTTGGAGCGATGGAAAAAGCCATGGATATGATTGGTCTTCGAAGCAGGAAGCATCATTATCCATAAAGTAACAAAGGTGAATTTGCAATCCCGGTGTAATTCACGGGAAACCAAATTGAGATGCAGTTAACCTACAGAGAAATCCATGAGATTAAAAACAAGGTCAAAAGATAAGTTGATAATACCCTCTCATGGATTTATATCGGAGCCATTAGAGTCATTATCAAAGCAACATTCAAGGAAGGAGTTGATTCCCCCCTCAACCTGGCTATCTTTGACAAGAGAATCCCGAACCTCAAAGATTCTTGTTTGGGAGCAGTTGCTGGAAATCTGTATACGGGAAAGATGACATTTAACATCTATCGGAGAATTGCATACAATTTAGGCGATCCAGACTTCAACAAAGTTCTTACTCTTCATCAAGATTTTAAAAGAAGTTTGATGAAAGAAGGGAACAGGCCTTACTCGATCACCTACAAGGCGTCGTACGCGCTCTCAAATACTCATCATTCAGATGTATTCTTGAGAAAGGAATTCATCGAAGTCCCCAGAATCTTCGAAGATTTCGCCAAAGCAGTATTGCCGGACATTATTGATACTACGACAATAGGAGAGATCGACATGAGGATACAAGATCAACCTGTTCTGAACAGAAGCAGAAGCCTTATGATCGAGCCAAGAATGATGTCATTCCAACATGATAGGTTAATCGGCAACTATCCCGGGGAAAAACAGAAGGCCGTCTCAAGTAGGATCCAGAAGATCCCTAATGTCTTCAAAACGAGAGGGGTTTTGAAGTGTCCAGAAGGATTGCACGAAGTGCAGATAATCTTTCGACATTGCGGAAAAGAACAATATCTCCCTTGTGATGTCTTATACTATTTACCACAACCTACGATGGGCATATATCAAGGACACCTAAAAATTGGTGACGTTGATCTATCCATTGAAGGAGCAGCAGGCATGATCCCAGAACAGTTTATTCTTGGGATGAATTTCTCGATGAACATAAACCTTGGGAAAGTTTACAAGACATAATGGAATTCAACGTGGACGGAAAGAGATATATGATCAGATGACCACCAGTCCATTCTCCATATACATCTCCGTCGGGATGTTATACGAGAAATATCATGCAGAATATTTCGCAACATATATTGATTCAGGAGCTGGAATATGCACGGGCAAAGAAGACATCTTCCCTAAAGAAGTTGGCGAGAATATCAGTCATTGCCGGAAGAGACTTTTCCAAACGGACTCTTATTCTTAATGAAGGAGTCCGTGCGACGGAAATAATAATTGGAGAAGCATGTGGTACCCCCTGGTACAAAGTCAAGACTCCACCTATTTGTTTCCATGATACAGGAGCTGGTCTGCTGCTAGGAAACAATTTTCTACAGACATTCAAGCGATTTACACAGGAAAACGAGACAAGGAGTCTTGTTTTCACAACTCTTTGTGATCATAAGATTATTGTGCAAAGACTACGAGAGGCCTTTCAACGAAAGTTCCCCATTAGTTTCCGCAGCAAGCGTGGTGACAAAGGAAAACTTTGACACCCAAAGTGAAGAATCAGGGACAATTTGGTGAAGAAATCCTTCGTGTATATTGACGACATCCTCATTGCATCAAGAAACATGAAAAAGCATCTTACACATTTAGAAATCTTTTGAGATGTTTGCTACACGGAAGAATTAGTGATGTCCGAAAGGAAGGCAGTGATTGCTACGAGACGGGTCGAGTTTCTTGGGATCGGGATTGATGAATCTGGAATCATCCTTCAAAACCACATTGTTGAGAAGGTGCATGGTTATCCAGATGATCTCAATGATTTAAAGCAACTTCAGAGTTTTTTGGGAGTTGTTAAGTTTGCTGGAATGTTCATTAATAATCTGGCAAACCACAGAAAGGTGTTCAGTATGTTACTCAAGAAAGACGTTAAATTTGAGTGGAATGAAGACCATCGACAAGCTGTCAAACAGCTGAAAGACGTTTGCAGGCAACTACTAAAGCTTGCAATCTCAATCAACGTGGATGAACTGGTGTTATACACGGATGCCAGTGATCAATGGTGGGCAACAGTTCTCATGAAAGCCACACCAGATGGAGAAATGCCATGTCGATAGTGTTGCGGTCTCTTCACAGACAGTGAAGCTATCAGATGGCATATCAAAGAAAAAGAATTCTTTGCAGATCGAAAGGCCTTTAAAAAATGACCATTATTTTTACTTGCAAAGAAATTTATCTTGAAAATATATAATACAAGTGTTAAGTTTTTTCTGAAAAATAAAATTGAGTCAAAACCAGAAAATGCTAGAATTTTAAGATGGCAAGCCTAGTGCCAATATTATGATTATGATATTGTCATTGTGAAACCTGATAAAAATGTTCTTGCAGATTTCTTAACACGAGATGGAGGGACACATTGTTAATGATACCCACAAGAGGCTGAGGCATTTCAGGGAAAATCTGGAGATCATTGATCGAGATTTTGGGACTCTTTGTCTCAATGCAGAGGTCGCAGGAAGACTTCAACGAGCAGATCAGGAACTTGGTACTGATCAAATACGAGCATGCTTTCGGGACCAAGAACGTTTGTTTGAAGTCTTGAATGGGCCCATCCTCCAGGCCACATCTTCAACGATGCAAAAAGGAGTGTTTAGAAAATGGGTCTTATCTAATCCGGAGGCAAGGGATTCAAGTACCCTTGTCACGAGTGCTGCAGATGATGCATTCCTTGAGGATGTACAAGCTGTAGCAAATGTTGAGGGTCAGGTGTTATCACAATCTGAACCTTCATCAACCCATCATCTCTGGGGTAAAAGAGGGAGAGTTGAACCTTAGGCCAATGTCTGGCAATTATAGGGTTCAAATTAATGATGATTTAGTTTCTTCACCTATGCAGGATTACCAACGTACTTGGGAGAAACTAATTACCAGACGGGGTATCAACGCAGACAAATCTATTGTTGATATCTCTGGAAAATATCCGAGAGTTTGGATGAAACCAGTCAGCCATCCAAATGAAGTTCAGGAATGCTATAATTTTGGAGCTCTGGTTTCGGTTTATACTGTTGCATCAGCATTCTCTGAAATCTCAGAATTATCAAAGTGGATCAGAGAAGATGTTCACGAGACATGGGCCAATAATCCACATTTGGCCAGATGAGATATTTTGGAGTTGTATTTTTTTAGTGCAGCTCCAGAACCAGCAAAGAAAGGCTTCATTGTGACTTTTCATTTTATCAAGCTCAGACGACCAGACGGAAACACCATAAAAAATATAAAAATTGCGCTACCAGAAGGCGTACCAATTTTGGTTGGGACTATCACAGAAGATGAAGTTTCAACCAGACGTGCATGAGGTCTTTGGGTTTGTCTAACGGAAATGGACAAAGTCAAATACTCATTTAAGTTCTTCCAAAATTCAGCCAACGGTACTTTCATACTGAATTCTATGACAGGAACATCAACAAGATTTGCCGAAGAACTCTTTGAAACAAAAAGAAGAAATCTTTGGGAAAACAAGATTCCGGCAGGAGAAGAAACTTACCAGAAATTCTGCAACATGTCACATATTGGCCGATGGATAGATCGGATTTGCCTAGCATGCCCAGAGCAGAAAGAACCATAGTTCGGGAAAGGATTCCGATCCAAACCCGACAGATCAGAGGCACGAAAAAACAAAAGACCTGCTAACAAGAGAGCCTGTTTTCCTAAAGCTTGGGGAACACAGAAATCAATAATGTAATGATTCCTCGACAAAGGAAAATGTGTGGACCATTAAAAGATAGTGCAGTAACTGTTCAATGCACTCGGACAAAAATAATGGACCACTCACGAGAAAACTTGGCACACCTAGACAAAAATGCTAGACCACGTGAAAGTTAAGGCGCACTCATAGGCGCACTCAACAATTATCAAGATTTGAAATCCGAAGTTGAAGTATGGATTCATGCCTATATAAAGGCACTCATTCAGAAAGCTAAGGACATCGAAAATTCTCCATAGTTTTCTGAGAATAAAAATTGTAGTCTCCAAGCTTTGTAATCTTTCAACTTTCATAGCTTGGTAATAATTTCTTTCTTTTGTAGTCGTTTGTAATATTGTTCTGTATTTTCGGTTTATGTGTTCTTGAGTCAATCCTCATCTAGATGAGAGGCTACAATAGTCTGTATCCTCCCAAAAGGAGACGTTTTAATGTAATAGACATTATAAGTATTTCCAGACTAAAACGAATGTTGTTACCCATTTATCTCCCAAATCTCTTTAAATCTTTCTTATATCTTTGATTATACCTTACGCTCTAAGGTAGGAAACGAATTAGGGCTGTGATGTGCGGTTTCTGAATGAGTCGGATAACTTGCAGACTAACCTCGCCTGAGGGGTTGAGGTTGGATGGTGAGGAGCCATTCGTGACACAGCCTGGGGGCAGTAATTTTTCGACTGGTGGCTTTACAACCCACCTCACCCGGTGTCGTTATGGTCAAAATGATATATTTCAGTTTGTTAAAATTTTATTGTAATACGGAATCATGATGTGCCTGTTATTTATTTTACATGTTCTTAAAATAAGGGAATATTAGGGCTTAAAATTCATCATGAACTTGTGAGTCCTTTGCAAAAGTATGCTATTGGGTTCTCTCAAGATGACAGAGACTGAAGGATCTCGTGTTCATCAAGGCCCCTGCGTTTACATCCCCTTATTAGGAGTTTTGGGTGTTTTGTAATGATCCAAAAGGCAGTAGGGAGTTTTATGCAATTAAAGTAAGGGTTTTTATGTCTTTTGAGGTTGGTAAGGAGTTGGAATAAAGAAAAGAAGTATAGAAGGGAATTTAAATAAAGAATCTTTGACATATGGATGAATGTTAAAGTTTTGCTTGGGTAAAGGATTTTAAGTGGGTTTTCCCATTATTATTCTATTATATATGTACTTTTAATATTATTATTATTATTATTATTATTATTATTATTATTATTAATATTATATATAATAATAGTGAGTGTATTTTAGTCATTATACCAAACTATAAAAATAATCTACAATCTTATCCTTCAACCAAACACCATATAACTTACAACAATATATTATTTTAAATCATCTCATAATTATAATCCTTATTCTTATCTTATCATTACCTTATTACTCACTCCAAACGGTACCTAAGACTATTAGTTCATATCATGCAAACCAAACATGGCATTAGCCTATCATGAGAATCTTGTAGTCAGTTCTTTTGATGATTTCCTTGATCATTAATTTGACACTTTCAATGATTGAGTGTGGCAAATCTATGGTCGAGATATCTCCAAGGTAGCCTGAAAATAATGATTGTAGTAGTCATAGAAATTCTTGACACGATGTTATCATTTAAAACCGAGAATAGGCTAATGATTTTTTTTTAAAATTTTGATTTGATGAGATCATGGTAAAGATTGTTCACTTTTTGTAACAAAAAAAAAATAGTCAAAACTAAGCAACTTCAATAGTTAATATAGGGTGGAAAATTGAGTGCCTACAAATGTTGAAACTTAACAAAGTAATTATTATGAGTTTTCCTTTTGGAATAACATGTAAGAAGCATTTTTGTAATTTATTTTTGGGACTCCTCTGTTTTTAAGAGTATTCGAATACGTAACTCTCAAGTAAATTTGTTTAGCATGATATGAATGATAAAATTAACAAGGTGTGGGTCATAATAGTTGTTTAAAATCTGTCATTTCACTTTTTATAATTAGCGTAAATGCACTAACAACAAATCTATCACTCTTATACATAGCCATTATAGTTGTTACCCTGGTAAAAATATGGACTCTGCAAAACATGACTTGGGCAAGACCTCCAACTTGGTCAACCCAGGTCGGCCTCAAGGAAGATCTCCACCTCGGCCACACACCTCGGCCTCGAGGATGACATCCACCTCAGCCAACCCAGGTCGGCCTCCAGGAAGATCTCCACCTCGGTCACCCAACTCGGCCTCGAGGATGACTTCCATGTCGGCCAACCCATGTCGGCCACATGAAGATCTCCACCTCGGCCACCCCAGGTCGGCCTCTAGGATGACCTCCATTCGGCCACCGTGGAAGACCTCCAGCTCGGTCACCCTAGGTCGGTCCTCCAGGCATCTTAAAAGCATGTGAAAACTCTCGGGCAGCCCCATGACACCTAGTGTGGTCCACTTGATGATTGATCTCATAAATCAGAGGCACAGAACATATATCTGTGTACGAATAATATCTTAAAAGCTACAGGAGTCGTACAAAGAGTGCAATAGTTGTCTGTGGTCCCCATCTCTGGGACTCTGACCCCCGCCTTCAGTATCAGAGAATGTCCCCTAGACCTTGGGTAGGTAGTTACAGGTTGTCTCCTCCATTCTCATATAAATACCATGAGGCAGTAGGGTTAAGGGAGGGGATGCCAACACCTCTTTCTTGGGGGGAAAAGAGGGCAAGTCTCCTTCCTCCTCAAGAACAAACAGCAGCCGAAGCCTTCCCCCTTCACCATTTTCGTTTCTTAGCTCATTTCTTGTAAAGAAAAAAATGTAAATCACTCATTTTATTATAGTGAAATATGTATACTGGACTAGGTCCCGTTGTTTTTCCCTCGGGGTTTTTCACGTAAAAATCTGGTCTCACTTATTTCTATATGTTGTTATTATCTTTGTGCTTGCAACAAAACAGCTTGAAGGGGGGGGGGGGGGTGGTTAGGGGGAAGACAAGGAAAGACTTACAATTGTTATTTGTTGTAATGAGGATGGTTCCGAGAAAATCCTTTTATGGATTATTGTAAAGTATGCTAAACCACGATGCTTCAAGAATGTAAATATGCACAGTTTGAATGTGAGTTTTGTGCTAATAAATGAGCATGAATGACTGGTTATTTGAAGAATATGTTCAACAACTTGATACAAAAATGTATGGTAAAAAAGTTATATTGTTTGTGGATAATTGTCCTGCTCATCCAAATACTATTGAAGGATTACAATGTTGAATCATTTTTCTTGTCATCAAATATTCAACCTAGTAAGACAGGAATTATACGACTGTTCAGATGCATTATCATTGCTGATTTTGTCGAAGTCATTTAGAGGGTTATGAAGTGGCGGAGTCAAATTCAGAGAAGATAAATGTTTTAGATGCAATGAATCTTGCAGCTTAAGCTTGGACTATACACATCCATGAAAATACAATTGTAAATTTCTTCGTTAGACTTTGGTCAATGAATAACCTAGTTTCAAAGAATTTGGATGAACCGTTAGATGGTAAAAGCACTCAAGAACTGTAAAATTTAATCACATAGCTAAATTACTGTAATAGAATGGAAGTCTAATATCTCTTGAACTACCTTGAAGAAAATAACAAAACAACATAGATATTGACTGATGATCAGATAATTGAGAACATCATGGGAACTGATGAAGGTGGTGAAGATGATAGTTCTACTACAAAGCCCCCTTCTCGAAAGGAAGTTAGCAATGACATTGAATAATTTTTTGTTGAACTATGAGAAATACAATGTTAGAAAAGCCAGAGATGTGATTTAAGATGATATCAATTTCAATAAGAAAAAAATGACAATTGAGTCATTTTTTAAAAGTCTTCATAGAATTAATCATACATGTATTATGTATTAAGGAGATGTTAATTTATATATTACATATGATCTATATGAATTCTAGTATATTTATTATCTTATAATTTAGAGAATTATTAATTTAGCATGCCTCAAATCGGGACAGAATAAAAATATTATTTAAATAAAGTTATTAATTAATTGAGTATTAAATTAAGATTCTATTGTATATATATTTCATAATTCATTTAACTACAATCAACCAATATATGAATCTAGTCATCCTCCATATTCTAACTAAATTTACTATTTCAATTATGGCCACAAAGAATCAAATGACACCATATATGTAATAATTTTAACATGAAGCTCTACCAGTATCATTCTATCGTAGATGGCTATACGCAACTGGCATTTGGCTTAATAATGGCATGTAATCCTCCTCTTTTGAGTAGGAGGTCTTAGAGTTCTACACCCACCTCACATTCCCCCATGTATAAAAAAAAAATAGATGGCTATACTATTTATGTATGCATCCACATTACAAAGTAGTCAAACATCTGCAAAGGCAGCAATAGGGATGTTATAAGGTTGATGGCTTGCAAGGCCTCCACATATCAAACTAATATATCAAACCAATTTTGCATATATATATAATCAATTTTATACATTCAACGACAAACTCAGTATACAAAACTCTCGATACGTAATTTACACAGCTAAATTCTTCGTCCCTGTTGCCCATGGGACGGGGATCATCATCCAATGATGGATGCCATTGAACAAAAGAGGATCTACGTTAAAGTGTAAGAAATTTGTTTTGGGTAAAATTCTTCCAACCCTTAAATTAGAGAGAATGAATATGAATATTTGGATAGCCTCGAAATATGTTGTACAAAGATAAAAAGATAGAAGTACTTGGGATATAATATTGATGATGGAAAATATCCTTTTCCTTGTAAAAAGTTGAAGGACTTGGCATACTTCAGTCGAAAAGACATGATATCGGTATATAGAATACGTACGTGTATTCCAAGATTTTGCCCAAATTCCCAAAACATACATTTGAACGCATTTTGCCAAGTGCCATATGTACACGTAACATACATTATTGATTTGATATTGTTCCTAAGAACAACACTGTCCTTAAGGCACACCTATGTATAGAGATATTATGACAGCTCGGAGGATGATTTAGCTCAGAGCCATCTTCTTCGAATAACTTACCCAGAATTTGAGAGTTTGAGATTTATTGCGGGGGTAACAATCACTTCACCAAGATACATAAGTGTCTATAGAGCTATTATGGCAGCTTGGAGTATGATTTTGCTCAGAGTCATCTCCTTAGAATATTCATTTGGCTTACATTCTAATGTCACACAAGAGAAGTCAGGCCAAAGGTTGGGCTACACATTCGTCAGACTAGTGGTGGAACTGTTCTTTTTCCTTTTGTATTGGTATTTAAAAGATGATTACCATTCAAAAAACATAAAATAAAAAAGTAAGAGGGGCTAGTTGCTCCCGTCGGCTCAACTTTGCATATTTGATCCCCTTCGCATATTATCGCCCATTAATTTCCCTTTATGCCGTTACGATTTAAAACCCTATTTTAGTTTCTTTTTATTAAAAAAAATAAGAAATCCATTATATTATTATTACTAATTGTTAAATAATTAATATTATTTAATTTGATTATCTCAAAAGTTGTATTAGTTTTTTTCTCAACATTATATTTAAAGAAATAATTTTCTATTCAAATCGGCTCGAAATCGGAACCAAAATCATATCTAAACGATTCGAACTCAGTTCAACATTTTATTGGAATCAGATCGTTAGTTTTGAAACCATGATCAAATGTCATTGAGCCTGATGATAAGAGAGAACCTCGTTTTTAATGCCCATATATGCGAAAGGGATCAAATAAAGTGAATCTTCGTTGAAGAGGGGTCTTGAGAGGTCCTAATTATCTCAACTGCGATTTGTGCCAAGAGGAGGAGGAGGATGTCAAGCATTTCTTCATACACTGTTCATTCACTTATAAGTTGTGGATGAGATATATTGATTGGTTTGGTTTATCTTCGGTTTTTCATGGAGATGTACAATCTTTTTTCTTTCAATTTATTGGCTTGGGGAATAAAATAGCTATGAGGTAGGTATGGATAATGCTTTGGCAATGAATAGTGTGTTCCCTTTGGAAACAAAGAAATTGCGTGATTTTTCAAGGACATATACCAAAATAGAACAGGTAGTAGAAAATATATAAATAATTATGTGGACTTGGATCAAAATACAACACCCTCAAACTTTTTCCTTTTGAATTAATGATTGGTTTTTATGCCCGACTGATTGTTTGGGGCACCTTTTATTGACAAGATGAATTCTTCTAAGATTTTTTAATATGTTTTGACCAAATACGTATTGTAATTCGGCTTCGTTTAATAAAATATTTTGCTAATAAAAAAAAAACAAAATGATATGACTTAGTGTGCTGGAAAAAAGGGTAAAATTTACAATTTAAAAAAAAAATGTACCCTAAATTTCCTAGATGCTTTTTTTTGCCCCAATTTGAAACTTTCATTTGTTTTGGAGACATTGATAGATAACACTTGATTCAATAAATTCTTTCTTCAACAATATAAATTCATGAGGCTGCAAGTCTCTTGCTCAAAAATGTATTGATGTTGTTAAAAAGATAATCTATGGTAGCTAGATATAGATTTGTGTAAAGAAAGTACAGGTTGAACCATAGCATCCAAGAAATGTTTTTTTTAATATATAATTTCAATATGGAAAAAAAAAAGCAGAAGATAAATCAAATAAACTTATTTTCCCACTTTATTAAACATGAAAGATAAACATAGAAAACTCAAAACATGTATTGTAACTCGATATAATGTACTTTACTACATCTTCCTAGTCACTTAGCAGCAAGGCAACAACCGGACGATCATTTAATATCAAACTGGAAGCAAACTCGAACTACACTGGAATGTCACAGCACATGTTTCATCCACCGTGACAGTGTAGTTATGCACCGGTTTGATCAGAAACGGAGGCAGATGAACTAGCAATCCGCAGACACATACGCTGTCAACTTCTTTTAACCACCTACAGCACTCTTCTTCGACAGGTGTCTCTGTGTGCCTATGACCCCTGTGCCTGTGGCCACGTCTCGGATGGTGTCGTCTGCTCGATCCACCGGGGGACGGAGGATTAGGAGGACTAGGAGGTGGAAGTGGTGGAGATGGAGGAGACGGTGGAGGGACTGGCATGTAGGGTAACCTGGAGCATGCATGGTTTACCAATGCAAACTGTGATGCACAAAGTCGTGGAGGATTAATAGGAGCCCATTGGCTTTTTGTCGTTGGATACAGTGCCAGAAGCACCATTGAAAGCAGAGGCAATTTGAGAGAGATAATGACTCTATCCATATTTGTTGAACTTTTCTGCAGTCTGCAAGAAAGGAGAACAAAAGATACGAGTTAGAAGTAATCCCGGCCTCCTATGTATGTAATTATTCATTCATAGTCTTCTCGTGCTTCTTTTAATTAGATGTGTTTCTAGGTTGACAAAGCAACTAAAAAAAGACCAAGAAAATGAGTTAAGTGTGACGAAAGATTATTAAACTAAGACTGTTTTAAGTATCATTCACAGTGTGAGGTATTATTTCCTGGCATAGTTAGCTACCATCTAGGTTCAACATTACAAAATTCGAGAGGGAGAAAATCTTTATATTAACGTGTAGACTATAAAGTACAGGAGACCTTTTCGATAATCAAGAACTGATTTACAATCCAAAATCAATAAGAATACTCAACATTGCTACGTCTTTAACCATGACAATATCATCTCAAGTGCTCAAGGTTAAAAAAGAAAAAAAAAATTAACCAATTCTTGGTGCATATGGTAATCTATAAAATCACCTGTCATTTGAGCAAAAAATCTGACATCATGGTATCACTAGGATTAGATTCCAGAGCCTTTCGTTGGCCTCCTTTTACTCAGTTGTTACATGATTAACCAGGGAAATGACAGTACTGCTCAACTCAAAGTTTACTAGTCTAATGAGGGTAGTGGGACAACTTGTAACATTATAACAATCCACAAACCAACTGTTTTAATCAAGAGAATGAGACAGCGTCTGGAATCATGCCATGGCACGAAGACATGGAAAGATTATCTTAGATTCCAAACAAGCAAGAAAATTTTTGCATTGAATTAAATAGTTTACATTTAAAATTAAGTTCATAGATGAAATTATCTAACTGGAATACGACATTAATTGGAAAATCTATTCCACTCTTCAATCAGCTTCCTAAGAAAGAGTAAGTGAGATGAAATACTCGGACCTCAACAAAATTTTAATAGAGAAAGGTAAATTTTGGGAAAATGATTTTTTATTTCTGTGTTACAGGCCATATAAATATTACAAGTATATTTAAGGATATGCTAAGACTATGATCAATTGTACTAATCAATATAAATCTGTACAAATTTATGCAACGTAATTTGGGAAGCTTTCCTTGACAAAGGATTCGTTTTCCTTGATTGAGGAATCTTTAACATATTCCTTAACACGCCCCCGCAAAATCAAGGTACCGTCAGCTACAAAGATTTTGGACCGTAGAAGTTGAAATTGTGTTCGATGTAGTGGTTTAGTGAGGAGATCGGCCAGTTGATCGTCTGTACGTATGAATGGGACTCGAAGAGAACCTTTTTGGAGTAAGTCACGAACAAAATGAATATCAGTGAGATATGTTCCATATGTGTGTGCATGACAGGATGAATTGCAAGCCGCGTGGCACTAATGTTATCACACGGGGTGGAAGACAAAGTTGGAGTCCAAGCTCATAAATAAGTTTAGAATTCAACATACTTCGGAGGTTGTAGCAGCTAGAGATCGATACTCGGCTTCAGTGGAGGAGCGGGAAACACCCTTTTGTTTTTTAGATCGCCATGAAATAGGATTCGAGTCGAGAAATATGATGTATGCAGAGGTAGATTTGCCATCAGATGCATCACCTCCCCAATCGGCATCAAAGTAAGCAAGCAATGTGAGGTCCATGTGATGACGAAGAAGAAGACCATGGTGTAGGGTGCCTTTCGAAAATTCATTTCATAGCCGACCAATGTGAGGGTTCAGGAGCAGACATGGATTGGGCAAGGCGATTGACCGCAAAGGCAATGTCTGGTCGAGTGAGACTTAAGTATTGTAGCCCTCCAATAGCTTGTTGATACTCAGTAGCAGAGACAATGTCACTTTTACCAGAAGAGAGACTAGCCGCCATGGGAGTAGTCAAAGGTTTGGATGCCTCCATGTTATGTGGCCGGAGAATGTCAAGCGTGTATTTATGTTGAGACGAGAATAATCCCTCACGACAGGAAGCAACTTCAACTCCAATGAAGTAAGATAGGCCACCAAGGTCTTTGACGGCAAAACGGGTGCTAAGATGACGGATGACATTAGAAAGAATGTGAGTGTCCGAGCCTGTAATAATCAAGTAGTCAACATATACAAGTATGTACAGTTGGACTGTATCTCGCCGAAGGATGAAGAGAGATGTGTCATATTTGGATTGAGTGAAGCCAAACTCGAGGAGAGCGCTGCTAAGGGTGTGATACCAAGCTCGAGGTGTCTGTCAAAGTTCATATAGTGATTTTCGTAGACGACAAACATTACTTGGGAAGGATGAATCAACAAAGCCGGGTTGTTGAGACATATAAACAACTTCCGAGAGATTACCATGAAGGAAGGCATTGCTAATATCAAGTTGACGAGTAGACCAACGATGCATAATAGCCAGGGATAAGACTGTATGAATAGTCACGGGTTTGACGACAAGACTAAAGGTTTCAGTGTAGTCAACTCCAAGACGTTGATGAAAGACCTTGGCAACGAGACGAGCCTTGAATTTGTCAACGGTGCCATCAGGGTTGCTTTTGATTCGGAAGACCCATTTGCATCCAATAACATTTTGAGTGGAGTGAGGTGGAAAAAGGGTCCAAGTGCCATGGCGAGTGAGGGCTATACATTCGTCGGTCATAGCATGACGCCAACATGGATCTTTAAGTGCCCGAGAAACACAGGTGGGTTCTATATCATCTGGAAGAGGGTGCTTAGTAGCTATGAAGATTGTCTTTGATCTAAAGATATTCTTCATGCTCCGTGTACTCATGATATATGTCCGAGATGACGAAGCAGGACATGTAGGAGCCTCAGTAGCAGTGGTGGTGAGTGATGTTGGAGGCAGCGATCGGGTAATAGGAGCTGGAGCTGGAGCTGAGGTGATGTTTGAGTTTGGCACTGGAACTGTAGAAGGCGGAGCTGGAGCACGAATATTTGGTGGGATAGTTGTTGGAGATATAATACAACGCGGAGATTCCCGAGTAGGAGGTGATGAGTGCAATGTAGAGTAATCCTTGCGGCGACAGGGAAAAATAAATTCCGAGAACCGCACATGCCGAGATAGAAAGATCCTGGTGGACTGCAAGTCCAAGCATTTGTAGGCACTTTGGATGTGGAATACCCAAGGAAGTGCAAGGCCGGGATGATGAATCATGTTTGGATGAAGCATAAGGTTTGAGCCAGGGATAGCATAAACACCCAAACATCCGTAGTTTTAAGTAGTTCGGTTCCCGAGCAAATAAGACCTCGGAGGGACTCTTCCCATGAAGGACAGTTGTGGCATTTTGTTGATAAGATAGACATCGGTCTCGAATGCATTGGCCCAGAAAATCGAAGGTAAAGAAGCATGAGTCAATAGAGTTTTGCCAGTTTGAACAATGTGTTGGTGACGTCTTTCAGCGGTGCCATTTTGCTGAGGAGTGTGTGGTGCAATAGTGAGCCAGCTAATACCATGAGAACTAAGGAACAGTCGTAGGGCGACAAATTCACCATTGTTGTCACTGTAGAAGTTTTTTATAGAGTGACTGAACTGTTTTTCAACCAGAGACTTAAATATTGGGAAGATATCTGCAACTTGAGACTTTGCACAAAAAGGATAAAACCAACAATATTTCGTGTAGTGATCAACAAGTAACGGATAATATCGTGAGCCATCGAGACTTGGAGTGGGCACGGGGCCCCACACATCAGCATAAACATAATGTAAAGGATGCAAACAATTTAAAGATGTATCAGTAAATGGCAACTGCTGCGATTTATTACGATTGCATGAGGCACAACAAAACTTCGAAATAGATAGCTTAGTAGCAGTGGGTAACTTAAATTTAGATATAACAAAGGAACTAGAGTGAAAATTGGGGATGAGCATGCCAGATAGTTCCTGAAGTTTTAACGCCAATATGGGCGGCAGCATGAAGTGATCGGGATGATGTGATCTGATAAATGCCATCTTTACAGGTGTTGTGAGCCAGTGTCGCCCCGTGGAGAGATCCTTCACAAGAAAATAAGACAGATGGAACTCAATAAATGCATTGTTATCCGTAGTAAACTGATGAACAGATAATAAGTTGCGATGCGCAATAGGGACACACAAATGATTAGATAAATGAAAATTCTGGTAAGGCTAAAATAGAGCTGTTTGTGTGAGTGATAGGCAAACCTGTACCATCCACAATTTTGACTTCCTCAGTACCGTCATATTCAGAATGAATTTGAAGATTTCCAAGGTCACTGGTGTTATTGTGGGAAGCACCCAAATCAACAAGCCACTGTGATGAGTAAGGTGACGCATGAGGTGGCGTGTGCGCCATATGAGCAGAGGCATGTAGTTTGCGACATTGAAGAGCAGAATGTCCGGGAGTGCTGCAAACTTGACATATCAATGATGGAGGAGCATAAGAGTTATAAGATTGTGCGCAGCTGATCGGTTTTATTTTAAACAATTATTTCTCAGTGTAGCGATTCTATACCGCAAGTGCGATTCTATACCGCAAGTGTACGGTGTCAAGTTTTAGTATAATGGTCTAAAAGTAAGGATTGTCGTACCCACAGGGACTAGTAGTAATTACCAAATTTAACTAGCGTTCTATATTTAACCTACGAAATTGGTTGAAATGTTAACTACTTTACTCAACTCCAAGATTCAACCACACCACAAAGAATTAAGATATTAAACAGTAGAGATAAATATCGAGACTTCGGTTCACTTGAGTAATCCCCCACAATTTACCTACTAGTTCTAATTAAAATTAATGCATCTAAGGTGACAAGTTTTCCGGTTATATCCAATATACTCTATCGAGCTATAACCTAACACTGAATTGCAGTAAGTAACTCTCGTTCACTTACTTAACAATTCAATGTTGCATACGTTCTATGAAAACCCTTAGCTTTCGATTACTAGATATCTATAGCTATCACTCGTGTATTTGACGTCATCTCTCGATCTCGGTCTGAAATCCACGGTTTATGTTATTTGTTCCATCTTACAATATCATCTCTCGATCTCAATTGCAAACTAACAACATTCAAAGAGTAGCTAATCCTTTAAAAGCATTAAAATCATAACATAAACTCAAAAATAACAAACACTCAATCCATAACTAGAATTAAAACTGTGGGTTCATACACAAGATCTCCTTGTCTCGATAACAAACTTAGCCTAGCATATTAACGGAAAAACAACGTTTTATAACATCTAACAACATTATAAACATTGGAATTCAAAAATAAAACTAAACAAAAGTTCAGAAATACTAATAAACACTCCATGTTGAATCGTGTGTTGATCCGTTGTTCCCGTCTCTAGCTGCGTTCCTTTGAATCGTCTTGAAGGTGCTTTCTCTTCCAATTGTAGGCTGCCTATCCAGAGCTGAAAGAGCCCCAAATTTGACCTAAAAACTCCAATTTATATGCCCCCTCTCGAGCCCAAGAAATCTGGTACCAAAAATAGCCCAAAACTTAATTAAGGGTTTTTTTAAGTTTGGGACTCTGCACGCGATCGGTCGCTTCTTTTGTGGCAATCGATCGCCTTCAACTTTTTCTCTTTAGGCGATCGGTCTCTTGTGATAGGCAATCGATCGCCTTTGTCTTCTGCCCCGATGCGATCGATCGCATGGTTTGTGGCAATCGATCGCCTCTTGCTTCGAACTTCCATCAGCTTTCTGGCTTTAGGCGATCGATCTCTTGTTGCAAGCGATCGATCGCCTATTGCTTTCATCATCAAATTGAGTTTTTTTCACTTCTTTCCCATGGCTTGCCTCGTCTGGTCAAGTTCCACCTTCGAGTTCATAAAACGGGGTTTTTCAGTATTTCTTGCACTTCTACTGGATTCCTGGAAATATAACAAAACACAACCAAAAGTATAAAATCTTCCAAGAATCACTATAAAAATCGAAAGAAATCTATGCAAATATAAGTGTAAAAATGGCACTTATCAACTCCCCCAACTTAACTCTTGATCGTCCTCGAGCAAGAATAGAATTAAAAACAGTGAATTCACAACAGATAAGTGACATGGTCATTTCGTGCTCATATGTTTATTTCAGAACTTTTACTCATACCACAACAAAGAATCCTTCAAATCGTTGGACACAAAGTGTTTTCTCTTTAGTCAAATATGTAAGTAATCCAAGAGCATACAACGCAGCGGAATAAAATTTTTTTATGGATTACTAACCAGCAGATCTATACATAGGATTTCATATCGGATAAAGGAATAACAAGTGTCTCACCCTTGTAGCGTGTTTGAAGCAGAATCCTCGTTGTAGCACCACGAGTCACAAACGAAAATTTGCACCTTCGTCTCTCCGGTATCCACACGATCAAATCGAAAAGGGGATTTAAGAACAAGTTGCTAGACTCGTTCTTAAACCGGAACTAAACTCTCGGTTCAAAACCGATCAACGACAACCAATTCACCCTACCAAGAAATCGGCGGCGGCCGTGTCTTGAAGAGCGAGGAGGCGGACGACTTGAGCTTAGGGTTTTAGTGTTATGAATTGTCAAGGATTAATCTAATTAAATCACCTTGCAATCATATTATATATGATTAATTAAAGGCTTTCATAAAGCCTCATGGGCATAAGCCCATGATTTAATTTAATCATTATGATTATTAATTAAGACTCCTCTTAATTATTTAATTCATCCCATGAATTTAATTTCCCTTCTCGATTTAATCTTTTGTGCGACCCGATAGGATCTTGTAACGTTGGCAGTGACATAAAATCTCATTTTATGTCGCAAGCAAGGAGCGGTGTCTAGCAACACATCGAGGCTACCCAAATTACAAGAATGTCAATGACTCGACATAACCTTTAGAACTTGTGATAATATTAACCATGTAACATAATCCATTTGTCCTTTGTGTTTAGATTGAACACGGGTCATGGAATAGTCATACTCGTATATCCAATCTTTATTTCTTGATCCCCAAGTAGAACTAGAATAAACGAATAAGCTCGATATCTCATATCGACTCATTCGAGCATGGCAATGCATTTTAGTTCTCACTTGATCAAGGGCCAAACACATCTCCTGTTATATAGGAGGGACAAATCCTATCTCGATCAGTCAACATTCCTCTACATAATTCGTAGTGTATCCAATAGTCGCCTTTATAGATTACCCTGTTACGGGTAACGTTTGACGATATCAAGATACATAACTCCTTATGTTGGGATCTCTGATGATCACAAGTCGTAAGGATTACATACATTATTATCACTATGAGAATTGCATATGACGATCATATAACTATCCATGTTGCATTCTCATGGTGGGTCTGTCCAGTACATCGTTCTCTAACATGTACCCATATGTTGATTTGATATCTCATATCAATGAACAATTCATCGATCAACACATACTTGTCTCTACGTATTATCATTATCCATTTCATGATAATACTTGACTAGGGACATCTTTAAGAATAATACAATATTATTCTAAGGACATTAACATATATATTAATTCACATTGCACAGTTAAAAGAATAATATATAATAATGAATTGCCATTTATAAAATCATATTACATTGTATGTTATAAACAATCATCTAATGATATGTCTTAGGGCATATCCCAACAAATCTCCCACTTGCACTAAGACCACTCAGACATATACCTAATGCCTAGAGATCTAGTATGACGATCATGCTTCTGCTGTGACAGTGGCTTCGTCAATGGGTCAGATACATTATCATATGTTGGTACTTTGCATATTTTAACATCTCCCCTTTCAACGATTTCTCGAATGAAATGGAAACGCCTAAGTATGTGCTTGGATCTTTGGTGAGATCTTGGTTCCTTAGCCAATGCGATCGCTCCATTGTTGTCACAATAGAGTTCTATCGGATCTTTAATGCTAGGCACCACTCCAAGTTCAGAAATGAACTTCCTCATCCAAACAGCTTCCTTTGCTGCATCCGAGGCAGCAATATACTCAGTTTCCGTTGTAGAATCGGCTACTGTTTCTTGCTTTGAACTCTTCCAGCTCACAGCACCTCCATTTAGGCAATACACATATCCAGATTGCGATCGAAAATCATCTTTGTCGGTTTGGAAGCTTGCATCAGTGTAACCCATTACATTGAGCTCTTCCTCACCTCCATAAATCAAGAATGTATCCTTAGTCCTTCTCAAGTACTTCAGGATGTTCTTGACAGCAATCCAGTGACCTTCACCTGGATCAACTTGATATCTGCTTGTCATGCTCAAAGCATACGATACATCGGGACGAGTACATATCATGGCATACATGATAGATCCAATAGCTGACGCATATGGAATCTTACTCATGCGTTGTCTCTCATCTGGTGTTGAAGGACACTGTTCCTTCGAGAGATAAATACCATGCGTCATAGGCACGAATCCTTTCTTGGATTCTTGCATGCTAAACCTTTTAAGCACCTTGTCTATGTATGTACTTTGACTTAGACCAAGAAGCCTTCTTGATCTATCTCTATAGATCTTGATTCCTAATACATAGGTGGCTTCTCCTAAATCTTTCATCGAAAAGCAGTTCCCTAGCCAAATCTTTACAGATTGCAAGGCAGGGATATCATTTCCAATAAGAAGTATGTCATCTACATACAACACTAGGAAAATGATTACGCTCCCACTGACCTTCTTGTAGACACAAGGTTCATCTTCATTTTTGATAAAACCAAACTCTTTGATTGCATCATCAAAACGAAGATTCCAACTCCGAGAAGCTTGCTTCAATCCATAAATGGATCGTTGTAGCTTGCATATCTTTCCAGCATCCTTTGGATTGACAAAACCCTCGGGCTGTGTCATGTACACATCCTCGAGCAGATTTCCATTAAGGAAAGCTGTTTTGACATCCATCTGCCAGATTTCATAATCATGAAATGTAGCTATTGCAAGTAAGATCCTTATGGATTTAACCATGGCCACTGGTGAAAAGGTTTCATCATAGTCAATACCATGAATTTGTTTGAATCCTTTTGCAACCAGCCGACCTTTATAGGTTTGTACGTTACCATCCATATCGGTCTTTTTCTTGAAAATCCATTTGCACCCTATGGGTCGTACCCCTTCAGGTGGATCAACCAAAGTCCATACTTGGTTTGCATACATGGATTCCATCTCAGATTTCATGGCCTCTTGCCATTTCTCAGAATCATTGCCCATTATAGCTTGTTGATAAGATGGCGGCTCATCCTCATCAATAAGTAGTAAGTCACCTTGTTGAGTCACAAGAAATCCATATCTCTGTGGCTCCCGGTGTTCTCTTACAGACCTACGCTGGGCTTGTGTCTCTTGAGCAGGTGCTTCTTCCACAACAGCTTGCGGAGCCTGCTCTGTTTCCATCTCAATCTCAGGTTCAGTGTTTTCTTGTGGTTGAACTTCACTAAGTTCTATTTTTCTCCCACTGGTTTTTCTAGAAATAAATTCTCTTTCAAGAAATACACCAGTCCGAGCAACAACTACTTTGTTCTCGGTGGGATAATAGAAATAGTATCCTTTCATTTCCTTAGGATACCCCACAAATAAACACTTATCAGATTTGGGTCCAAGTTTGTTAGTGGCGTGACGTCTAACGAAAGCCTCACAACCCCAAATCTTCATAAAAGACATACTAGGACGCTTCCCAGTCCATATTCATATGGTGTCTTTTCCACTGATTTAGATGGAACACGGTTCAGTAAGAAAATCGATGTTTCTAGAGCGTGTCCCCAAAACGATATCGGAAGATCTGCATGACTCATCATTGATCTAACCATGTCCAACAAGGTTCGATTTCTCCTCTCGGATACACCATTCCATTGTGGAGTATACGGAGGAGTGAGTTGTGGGACTATCCCACACTCCTTTAGATAGTCATGAAACTCTTGGCTTAGGTATTCACCTCCTCGATCTGATCGAAGGATTTTGATACTTTTGCCAAGTTGGTTTTGTACTTCATTCTTGAAATCTTTGAACTTTTCAAAGGTTTCATGCTTATGCTTCATTAGGTACACATACCCATATCTACTGAGGTCATCAGTAAATGTAACGAAGTATTGAAAACCACCTCTAGCTTGTGTACTTATTGGTCCACATACATCACTATGTATTAGTCCCAATAAAACACTTGCCCTTTCAACATGTCCCTTAAAAGGGGCTTTTGTCATCTTGCCCATTAAACAAGATTCGCATGTTTCATATGATTCAAAATCAAATGAATCTAATGCTCCATCCTTATGAAGTTTAGATATGCGGTTCTCGTTTATGTGGCCCAAGCGACAGTGCCAGAGATAAGTCGGATTACAATCATTATTTTTAATCCTTTTAGTATTTATGTTATAGATAGGCATATCAAGATTTAATACATAAAGACCATTCATCATTTGTGCACTAGCATAAAACATATCATTTAAATAAATAGAACAACAGTTGTCCTTTATTATAAATGAAAAACCATACTTGTCTAAACAAGAAATAGAAATTATGTTTTAGTAATAGATGGCACAAAATAACAGTCTTTTAAAATCAACGATAAACCAGAAGGTAAAGCTAAACAATAATCTCCTATAGCTAATGCAGCAACTCTTGCTCCATTTCCAACTCGGAGATCAACTTCGCCTTTCGCCAATAATCTACTCTTTTTGAGGTCCTGCACATTTACACAAATGTGAGATCCACATCCAGTATCTAATACCCATGATGAAGAAGTAGATAAATTGACTTCTATAACAAAAATACCTGAAGCGGAAGTCACACTTCCTTTCTTTAGATCCTCCAGATATACTTTGCAGTTTCTTTTCCAATGGCCGGTCTCACCGCAATGGAAACAGTTCCCTTCCTTCGCTATCCCCCCTTTTGGCTTTAGTGCATAAGACTTTGGCTTAGATTTAACAAAGACCTCTTTCTTGTTGCCTTTAGCTTTGGCCCTTCCTTTGCCCTTATTCACAATAAGAACATTTGTGGCCTTAGTCTTCTTTGTATTTGCTTCATATGTTCTCAACATACCAAGCAATTGTGGTAGAGTCTTTTCCATGTCAGTCATATTGTAATTTACTACAAACTGACAGAAGCTCTCAGGCAACGATTGCAAGATTACATCGGTGGCCAACTCTTGGTCCAATGGAAAACCCAGCTTGTCCAGATTCTCAATGTACCCAATCATCTTGAGCACATGAGTTCCAACTAGGCTTCCCTCTACCATCCTGCACTGGAACAACGCTTTAGAGACGTCATACCTCTCTTGTCTAGCTTGTTGTTGGTACAATTGCTTTAAGTGTTCGATCATATCGAACGCCTCCATTTCCTCATGTTGCTTCTGAAGCTCAGAGTTCATGGTGGCAAGCATAAGGTACCCAACATCAAGTGCGTCACTCTGATGCTTCTTGTAAGCATCTTTATCAGCTCTTGTAACTGTTAGGGGAGGTTCCTCAGCGGGCAAGGGTTCCTCTAGGACATATTGTTTCTTTTCTTGTTTGAGGACTATCCTCAAGTTCCTATGCCAGTCTAGGAAATTCGTCCCATTTAATTTGTCCTTCTCAAGGACCGATCGCAGTGATAAAGTGCTAGTAACGTTGTTAGTTGCCATGGATATCTACAATATAAATATGCAAAATAAGTTTATGATTTAATCATTTAACATGGTCTTGTATTAAATGATACTCCCACTATTTTGTTTTTTAAAAAAATATCAACCCTCGAAACCTTTAGTGGGCCAAGATCCATATTTCGCCTAATCTTGAGTTAGCTTTGGCTAATCGCCCAAGACTCGGTTATTTAGGTAGACAACACTTTGTCAATTACATCACATGTAATTCTTGGATAGTTGGACGAACAACACTTTGTTCAATTCATCAAATGAATTATAATCCAACCCATGCCTCTAAGTTCCCAATCCTATTGAGATAACTTAGTTAAGTCGTACCCAATTTTAAGTATAACGGATATCACATTTATCCTTTCGCGCCTTACTAAGATTGCCACGGTGCTTTGCTTTGGCAAACCCACACATGTACAATCGAAGTTATTGACGAGTACTTTTAATTTTGGAAGGCATCTAAAACTTAATATTTTAGAGGGATTTATTGATCTCATGATTAGTTTGATAATTTAAAATATGTCCACTACATATAGTTGTATACATATCTACATATATGTGAAATACAATTATCATACTAAAACATAAGATAAATCATGCATCAACATACATAATTAAACGTGACATGGTTATAGCCCCTACTAACAATTTTCTCAAGCCAATGAGAAAATCCTAAGAGTCAACCTAAGGTAACTTCACAAGCACCTTCCTTTGGCTCCAATTTGTGAATGGCCTCCTCATCCCGGTTCGATGCTCCATCTTCATTGATCACCATCAATAAAATAAACTACACTATTTACAAGATATAGAATTCCTCGATTCACATTCGAGGGGAACATAGGGGAGGGATAACATTTAGAATAAAATAGAGAATGCACGACTCGCAGGTCGTATTATAAATTACAAACATCCACAAATCATATCTAATAGGTCAAAGGGCTATAACCACGCACCATGCTCAAACAACACATAAAGCATGAATTAACATTTAATTAATTAAATTCTAAACATTTTAAATTTAATTCTAATTAAAACTGTAAAATAGAATTTTGAAAAATATCGTACGCTCAGGACATCACATGCCACGGACTAAAACGACTAAAACACGAACCACCATGGTTCGAACCACAAAGCACACGGTTTGACCATTAATGGGCCTAGGGTTCGAAACCCTAGCTCATGGCCGAGCCATGCTCGAGCGGCGGCGGCGAGCCCATGCTCGAGCCAGGGTCCGAACCCTAGCCCTTAAGCGGCGGCTGCTTGGCCATGCACGAGCCAATGGGTTCGAAACCCTAGCAACATGCGGCGGCCGTGAGCCATGATGACTAGGGTTCGAAACCCTAGCCCTTCGGTGGCTGCGGCCGTGAGCCATGCATGAGCTAACACCTCGATTTTACGCTTTCGTGTATTGTATACAATTATTCGCCAATTATATCAAATATAATTATACGATGATTTTCACAAACTCAATTTAATCATATCATATATGATTATATACAATTTTAAATAGCATGCAATATTAATTCTAATATGATTAAACTATTTAACCACATAAATCCGATATGAGCCTTGTACACGGCTCTGATACCACTGTAAGTAATCCAAGAGCATACAACGCAGCGGAATAAAAGTTTTTTTATGGATTACTAACCAGCAGATCTATACATAGGATTTCATATCGGATAAAGGAATAACAAGTGTCTCACCCTTGTAGCGTGTTTGAAGCAGAATCCTCGTTGTAGCACCACGAGTCACAAACGAAAATTTGCACCTTCGTCTCTACGGTATCCACACGATCAAATCGAAAAGGGGATTTAAGAACAAGTTGCTAGACTCGTTCTTAAACCGGAACTAAACTCTCGGTTCAAAACCGATCAACGACAACCAATTCACCCTACCAAGAAATCGGCGGCGGCCGTGTCTTGAAGAGCGAGGAGGCGGACGACTTGAGCTTAGGGTTTTAGTGTTATGAATTGTCAAGGATTAATCTAATTAAATCACCTTTGCAATCATATTATATATGATTAATTAAAGGCTTTCATAAAGCCTCATGGGCATAAGCCCATGATTTAATTTAATCATTATGATTATTAATTAAGACTCCTCTTAATTATTTAATTCATACCATGAATTTAATTTCCCTTCTCGATTTAATCTTTTGTGCGACCCGATAGGATCTTGTAACGTTGGCAGTGACATAAAATCTCATTTTATGTCGCAAGCAAGGAGCGGTGTCTAGCAACACATCGAGGCTACCCAAATTACAAGAATGTCAATGACTCGACATAACCTTTAGAACTTGTGATAATATTAACCATGTAACTTAATCCCTTTGTCCTTTGTGTTTAGATTGAACACGAGTCATGGAATAGTCATACTCGTATATCCAATCTTTATTTCTTGATCCCCAAGTAGAACTAGAATAAACGAATAAGCTCGATATCTCATATCGACTCATTCGAGCATGGCCATGCATTTTAGTTCTCACTTGATCAAGGGCCAAACACATCTCCTGTATATAGGAGGGACAAATCCTATCTCGATCAGTCAACATCCCTCTACATAATTCGTAGTGTATCCAATAGTCGCCTTTATAGATTACCCTGTTACGGGTAACGTTTGACGATATCAAGATACATAACTCCTTATGTTGGGATCTCTGATGATCACAAGTCGTAAGGATTACATACATTATTATCACTATGAGAATTGCATATGACGATCATATAACTATCCATGTTGCATTCTCATGGTGGGTCTGTCCAGTACATCGTTCTCTAACATGTACCCATATGTTGATTTGATATCTCATATCAATGAACAATTCATCGATCAACACATACTTGTCTCTACGTATTATCATTATCCATTTCATGATAATACTTGACTAGGGACATCTTTAAGAATAATACAATATTATTCTAAGGACATTAACATATATATTAATTCACATTGCACAGATAAAAGAATAATATATAATAATGAATTGCCATTTATAAAATCATATTACATTGTATGTCATAAACAATCATCTAATGATATGTCTTAGGGCATATCCCAACAAAATAACAGTCTCAAATTCGTAACGTGTGTGTGTGCTGTTGTCAATCCCAGGTATCATACAATCATCATAGATCAAAATAGTGTTAATCAATAACAATCAAGATTTTTCATATAGAATCTCATATACCTAGTTTTCAAGCACTTCTCCACTAATGTAATCAATTCCTAGACTTGGATCAAAAGGACTTTTAAAGTTTATAATGTTAGGCCTTTTGGTGTCGATTACAAAGAAAAGATAGGATAAGTGCAAGTAAGAGAGTATATCATGTAAAGTTCATTTTTATGCAGCACATATCGGATTTCTCTTCTTTTCTTTTAGCCTTGCCCGCTTTGGGTCTTATTTAATCAAAATTTTTTTTTTCAAGGCTTTCTCTATCCTTTTCTTTTTCTCATTCATGAATTCTTTTCTCAATAAGCTCATCAAATATATCCATTTATGTGCATCTAATGAGATTCATCATACTCCCTTGGGTTGAAGATAAAATCTTTCATTTTTTTGGCTAAACAAGGTAGGTATAATGAGTTTATCAACAAAAGTCGAATGGTGGCTAATTTCCATTCTTATTCAATCAAGCTCAAAGTTGGACACTAGGGATAAATATAGAAATGTAGGCTTGAAAGGCTCAAACGTTCCAAAGATCGCCTAAATCATATCCAAGTCTAGTTCATAATTATAAAAATGTCGCCTCAAAGTGCCATCAGCAAATAGGTTCTATGATTACTCTAAGATGCTCAAGACATGTCATCAAGTTCACACATATCATCACTACTTTAAATGTAATCAACAATTTCATGACTCAATGTGCTCAAATTATTCCTCATTTTCAACATGTCAACTCAACTCAAAATATTCACAACATGTTTACAATCATCAAGATTCAAGTCATAAGTAGAGTAAAACTAATATCATCATAGCATGGAGTCACTACTTTAATCCAATTACACTAAAAAGAACTTTACATGCTCTTCATCGGACTCATCTGTTGCACCTTAAAACGCTACAACTCTCATTCCTCTATTTTAAATAAAATTATCGTTTTTGTTTTGATGATTACAAAACCTATACATTTTGTACTAATGATTTTTATTGAGTATGCAGCATAAATTATGATCAAATTGAAGATTGTAATAGTATTGAAATGCCAAAGAAAAATTGTCTTTTGAAAGACACGGATCGCCCCAGGCGATGGGTGCCAGGCGAGGATCGCCACGCCCATCGACAGAGGCGATGGCTAGGCGAGCATGCGAGGAAGATCGCTCCAGGCGATGATGACCATCGCCTGAGGCGATGGCAACCATTTGGCACTTCGCCCCACACATCGACTGACGCGATGCCGAGGACCGCGCGCATGGACGGAATGCCTGAGGCGATGTCTGGAACGCCTGAGGTGATTGATCGATCGTTTGAGGCGATGGCTACTTCGCCTGAGGCGATGCAAGATTTGAAGGAGCTTAGGCTACGACCTTGATTTTGGCATTGGATCGCCTGAGGCGATCGTCCCATCGCCTGAGGCGATCTGAGGATTTCTTGGCCGTTGGAACGCGGCGATAGGTGATCGCCCGAGGCGATGTCCAAGGCGATCGAGGCGTGATTCAAGCCTTATGTGTAGCAACGGCTAGTAGGAGCCTTGGAGGCCATCTACACTATAAATATGAGTGTTTTGGATCATTTTGAAGTCAAGAAAAAAGAGTATAAACTACAAGAAAGTTGTGTGCAATCAAAATCATTCTAGTATTGCAAACTTCATACATTTATATTGTATTGGAGATTGTAATTTACTTCTTGTGTGTGATCTTTTGATTCTTCTTGTTGGTACACCGTGAAGGTGTGATTTGATTATTGTAAAGGTCCTCCAACACCGACGCAAGTTGGAAAATTGTATAAGTCGCCAATAAGTGAAGTTGGTGCAAGATTGTGGCTAACCTTGGAGCCCTTAAGGCCAAGAAGAAGTTGTTCTAGTGGATCCTCGGTTGGACGTTTTCTAGCCGGGAAGAGGAGACGTAAGCGATTCATCGCCTAACTTCTATAACAAATTCTCATCTTCTTTATTGCTTTTATTTATATTACGTATTTACATTATTTTATTATTTTGTTTATTGTTCGATTGACAACTAGTCTTCCGCAGCGCAAACTCAATTTTTGTAAATTCATTTTAAAAGGCTAAAGTAGCCAATGAACCTCATTCACCCCCCTCTTAGGTTCCAACATGTGGTATCAGAGCCATTTGATTTTTGTTTTTAAATCAAAATTTTCTATGGCTAATCTAGCAAATGAGTTTGCTCAAAGTCAATCGACAAATCGCCCTCCGCTCTTCACGGGTGATAATTACGGATATTGGAAAAATAGAATTTCTCTATACATCCAATCCGTTGATTATGACCTATGGAAAATTATTGTGAAAGGTCCACATATTCCTTTAAAGGAAGTTGGGGGAATAAGTGTTCCCAAAGAAATGGACGACTTCACAAGAGCGGACATGATTTTGATTTCTCAAAATGCTAAAGCTATTAATATTTTACATTGTGCTTTAGATATGAAGGAGTACAACCGGATCTCGATGTGCTCAACCGCAAAGGAAATTTGGGACAAATTGCAAATTTGTCATGAGGGCACTAATCAAGTGAAGGAGACCAAGATTGATCTATTGCAACTCAAGTATGAAACTTTTGAGATGGAGTCCGGAGAAAACATTGATTCAATGTTTAGAAGGCTCACTCAAATCAACAATGAGCTTGCCCAACTTGGAGAGAAGTATCCTCCAAAACAAATATGGAGAAGAGCACTTAGAGCCCTACCACAAGAATGGGATGCCCAGAGGACAGCCATCATTGAATCTAACAAAGGAGATAGTGCATCATATGATATTGATGAACTTCATGGTACCTTGGTTACCCATGAGCTTGAGATGTCAACCCGGAAGGAAATGAAGAAGGATGAAGAAAAAGCAAAAGGCAAGGGGATTGCCGTGGTTGGAAAGAAAGCACAATCCGATGACGAAGATGATGAGGAAATGGCATTGTTCACAAGGAAGTTCAAGAAGTTCTACCGGAAATACAACAAGCCAAAGACCTCCGAATCCAACAAGAATTCTACCAAACGAGAGGTAACTTGTTATAATTGTCAACAAAATGGTCATTATGCTAATGAATGTCCAAGTAGAAAGAAGGCGGATAAGGGAAAGAAGAAAGCTTTAATGGCCACATGGAGTGATAGTGACTCCGATAAAGAAGTAGCAAACCTTTGTCTAATGGCTCTTGAAGATGAAGATAAAGATGATGAGGTACCATCTTATGATGAATTATTAGATGCTTATAATGAAATTATTGATGTTCTTGGTAAATCTAAAAAGAGTAATAAATTGTTAAAGCTGGACTTGGCTAAAAAGGAAGAAGAAAATGTTACTTTGAAAAATGAACTACTTGATTTAAAGAAATCTTTTGGGAAGTTTAATGATAGTGGTGTAATGCTTCATGAATTGCTTGGCTTGCAAAGATGTAGCTTTGATAAAGCCGGATTAGGCTTCTCAAGCAAGTCAAAAACATTTTCAAGCTTGTTAGCCAAAGCCAAGCATAATCCCCCTACTTGCACCTATTGTTGTAAGGTTGGTCATGTTAGAAATAAATGTAGATTTTTCAAAAATCGATACCAACCAAACAAGAGGTGGAAGTGGATTCCTAAATCCCCCATTGTTACTAACCAACATGGACCCAAAGAACAATTGGGTACCAAAGGTCCAAATATTAAAAAATTGTTTTGTAGGGAGGAACAAGTAAGAGGTCCAATTCTTGGTATCTCGATAGTGGATGCTCAAGACATATGACGGGTGACAAGAACTTGTTCTTGTCACTAAAAGCTAAAAGTGGAGGAAGTGTCACCTTTGGAGACAATAGCAAAGGAATCATTGAAGGCATTGGCTCAATTGGTAACTCTAACTCTACTATTATTGATGATGTACTTTATGTCAAAGGACTTAAGCATAACCTTCTTAGCATAAGTCAATTATGTGATAAAGGTTATGAAGTCTCATTTGCATCACTTCATTGCACCGTATCATACACTCATGACAAATCCATTAAATTCATTGTTATAGAAGTGAGAATGTGTACAAAGTTGATTTGGATAATCTTTCTTCTCAAAATGTAAAATGCCTTGTAACATTGAATGATAACAAAAATGTGTTATGGCATAGACGACTTAGTCATGTTGGATTGAGCACCATTGGTAAAATTCAAAAACTTGATCTTGTTGTTGAATTGCCTAACCTTGATTTACAAGTTGATTCTATTTGTGATGCTTGTCAACTAGGAAAGCATACTAGAGAATCTTTCAAAAATAAAAATGTTATCTCCACTTCTATGCCACTTGAATTGCTTCATTTAGACTTGTGTGGTCCTTCAAGAACAACTAGTCTAGGTGGAAAATCTTATGCATTTGTCATTGTGGATGATTTCTCTAGATTCACTTGAACATTGTTCTTAGCCCATAAAAGTGATGCCTTTGAGAATTTCAAAATATTTGCAAAAAGAGTTGAGAATGAGAAAACTCTTTCAATAAAAAGTATCCGTAGTGACCACGGAACCGAATTTGAGAATGAAAATTTTATAAACTTTTGTAATGACAAAGGCATTGGTCATAACTTTTCTTGTCCTAGGACACCTCAACAAAATGGTGTTGTTGAAAGGAAGAATAGGACATTAGTGGAAATTGCACGTACTATGCTATGTGAATATTCACTTCCAAAATATTTTTGGGCCGAGGCAATGAGCACCGCATGTTATATCATTAATCGTTCATCAATAAGGCCAATTCTCAAGAAAACTCCATATGAATTATGGAGGGGGAGAAAGCCTAACATTTCTTACTTCAAGGCTTTTGGTTCAAAGTGCTTCATTCACAACAATGGTAAGGATAACCTTGGTAAGTTTGATGCCAAATCGGATGAAGGTATATTTTTTGGTTATTCTAATACTAGTAAAGCATATAGAGTATTTAATAAACGTAATCTTATTGTTGAGGAATCTATTCATATTATATTTGATGAGACTAACACTCGAGTATCAAGAATGTCCATGGATGGTGATGATGAAGAATTACTTGAGCAAAGGAGAGAGTCAACCACCCTTGAGAACTTTAGTGGTGACAAAGAAGAACAAAGAATGGAGTCAAGTAATTCCAAAGAGGATGGAGAACTTCCAAAGGATTGGAAAACCACCAAGGATCATCCCATGGATCTCATAATCGGTAGTCCATCAAAAGGGGTAAAAACCCGATCCTCATATATCAATATTTGTAATCATCTTGCTTTCATTTCTCACATAGAGCCTAAGGACATTAATGATGCATTGCTTGATGATTCTTGGATCTTGGCTATGCAAGAGGAACTAAATCAATTCACAAAAAATAAAGTTTGGAATCTTGTACCTAGGCCTTCGAACAACACCATAATTGGAACAAAATGGGTATTTAGAAATAAAATGGATGAACATGGGACGATTATTCGAAACAAGGCTAGGTTGGTAGCTAAAGGATATTGCCAAAAAGAGGGCATAGATTTTGATGAAACTTATGCACCCGTTGCTCGCTTAGAATCCATTCGCATGTTACTTGCTTTTGCTTGCTTTAAAGATTTTAAGCTCTTTCAAATGGATGTCAAGAGTGCCTTCTTGAATGGTGATTTGAAAGAAGAGGTGTATGTTGATCAACCACCCGGCTTTGAGGATCCACATTTTCCCGACCATGTTTTTAAACTTGATAAAGCTTTGTATGGTTTGAAACAAGCTCCTAGAGCTTGGTATGAAAAACTATCTTCATTCTTAACCAAGAATGGCTTTACAAGAGGAAAAGTGGATATCACTTTGTTTACCTTAATTAAAGGAAATGATTTACTTATTGTTCAAATATATGTTGATGATATCATATTTGGTGCTACTAATGAATCTTTGTGCAAGGAGTTTTCTAAATTGATGCAAGATAATTTTGAAATGAGCATGATGGGAGAACTCAACTACTTTCTTGGTTTGCAAATCAAACAATGCAAAGATGGAATCTTTATAAGCCAAGGAAAGTATGTCAAAGATATGCTAAAGAAATTTGGAATGGATAATACTAAAAGTGCATCAACACCAATAAGCTCATCAACCAAGCTTGACAAGGATGAACAAGGTAAACCAATTTGTCAAAAGCTTTATAGGAGTATGATTGGCTCTTTGCTTTATTTAACGGCTAGTAGGCCGGATATTATGTTTAGTGTTTGTTTATGTGCTAGATTTCAATCATCCCCAAAAGAATCACACTTGTTCGCCTTAAAACGCGTTTTTAAATATCTTACCAAAACTCCAAATCTCGGCTTGTGGTATTCTAGAAACTCTTTCTTTGATTTGAAAGCTTACTCCGATGCCGATTTTGGAGGATATAAGGTGGATAGGAAAAGCACTAGTGGTACTTGTTTCTTTCTCGGTAATAGCTTGGTATCTTGGTTTTTCAAAAAGCAAAATTGTGTTGCACTCTCAACAACCGAAGCCGAATATATGGCCGCCGGTAATTGTTGTGCACAAATCTTGTGGATGAAAAGTCAATTACTTGATTATGGGCTAGATGTTTCAAAAGTTCCAATTTTTTGTGATAACACTAGCACCATATGTTTATCTAAAAATCCAATTCAACATTCTCGGACTAAGCATCTCGATATAAGGCACCATTTCATTCGTGACCATATCGAACAAAATGATGTTGAATTATTTTATGTTAATACCAAGGATCAAATTGCCGATATTTTTACATAACCACTAGATGAAAACACTTTTATTTTTCTTCGTGGTGAATTGGGTATGATTGAACTTTGAGCATGTTTGCATACCTTAAGAAATGATATCATATTTAGGGGGAGCTACTCTACTTCATCATTTGCATAGAGCAATTGTAAATTCATTTACATAAATTAATTATGTTTAATGAATTTTGTAGCTCAACATTTAATTTCAAAAGTGCATATTGAAATCACCTTTAAAAATCACAGATTGTGAATTATTGTGTTTTTGAGATTATGTGATTTATTTTTGTTGTTAGATGATATAATGTTAGATAGATTTATCAAAAATAAATTTTTGGTCCAAAAATTGACTCAAAATATGGCCAAACCATCGCCTCAGCATTCTGTGCGCAGCGCCTCGTCCGTGGCTCGCATCGCCTCAAACGATGGCAAGCATCGCCTCGGGCGTTCTCGATCGCCTCAGGCGTTCTATAGATCGCCTCAGGCGATCTCGGTTTTTAAAGACTGAAGGCTACGGCTTTTGCTCATTTTTTCTGCAACATTTCGTGTTTTTCACCCATAATTCGAGATTTCTTCATAATTGTTAGAATCGATCAATCCTAAGCCTTTCCAAACCATCAATTTCACTTTCCAAACAACAATTCTTCCAATTGCATTTTTGCAACCCTAACCCCATTTCTCAAAAAAATCGAAAATTTACCTCAATTCTCTCAAATTTCTTGCAAAATGTCTCGAAGCAACCGAGAAGAAGGAGAATCAAGCCGAAGGAGACGCTCTAATCGATCCTCTAGGAATTATACGGGTCCTCCTCTTGATGGTAAGCCAATTCCGGAAGATTATCTTACTCGCAAATTAATTCCGGGTTATGTCTTTGATTTCGATTTCCTTAGAACTTCCCAGCTCCCTATTCTTGATTGGATTCAATTCCAACAATGGGAAATTTTTTTCAAACCCCTTAGAAAGAACGATTTTTTGTATCCATCCATGATTTATTCTTTCTATGCCAATCTTGAATTGTTTGAGGGTGATGGTGAATTAACTATCAAAACCATCGTTTGCAATCGTCCAATTGAATTCAATAGCACTGAATTAGGACATATTCTTCGCATTCCTTCAGAGGGTCCAGCTAAATTTGCTCTAGCTGCTTGGCCTAATGATGGGGTATGCGATCCTGCCCAAGCCTTGTATCTCATATTTGGCGGAACTCCCCAATGTCCAAACCAATCTTTTCTTGTGAATTCTATTCCTACGAACTACCAAATCCTTCACAAGATAGTGATCACCTCGATGATCCCTCGGGATGGTGATCGTCTTAGGTTGAAATTCTCTGATGTATACTTGATGTATTACATCATTACCATGACCCCCTTCAACCTACCAAGATTCATTGTCCAAATCTTTAGGAACACCGCCCATAATCCTAAAAAGGTTATTCTCCCATTCGGCCGTGTCTTAACAAAGATTTTTCTTCATTTCAACATTCCTTTCGATGACAATGAGAAACTCCCTATCAAGTCCAAGGACACCTTCAATCTTAGGTGTTTTCTGTTTAACAAAATTTCTTGGAATCCTTTCACTTCCTGTTGGGTTAATGATCCGGGGAACCTACTTTCTGCTTTCAATCCTAAAGATCACCCCTCATTACCCATTGATAGGATGACTAGTGCCCAAAGGCTTCATTTTTCTTTTTTGATTGAACCAAACCAAGATGAGCCACCCATTCAACATCAATCTCCATCTACCTTTGATGACATGATGAATATTGGGGCGGATATTCCAGCTCCTGATAGTCATCAACCTTCTTCTTCTTTTGAATTCAATCAAGACGCCTTTGCTTTCTTTACTTCTCAATTCCAAAGCCTTCGTGAGGATATGAACTCTCAATTTCAATCCTTGAGAGTCGACATGAATTCTCAATTCCATTCCCTTTGAGATGATGTTGCGTCTCTTCGAGCTTACCAAGACTCCTCGAGAGAAGATTTGTCGTATTTACGACATGAAGTGGACACTCTTCTTTCTCAGTTTTCCAGTGCTCACATGGACGAGGATACTACTCACGGGAATGATGGTGATGGTGATGGTGGCATGGATTGAGTTGTCTTTGTTTTAGTGTTTTTTTTATAGATTTTATCCTTTTGTAATTATTTGTAAGGATTAAATGGTTTAATTGATGTTGGAATTAGTTTATTGTGTATGTTGATGGATTTTAAGTTGTTGATTGGATTTTGAGTTGATTGTTATTACTTGGATGGATTTATGGTTTATTCATTTTTTAAAGGAAACTATGTCCAATTTTCTTAAAACTCCTTTACCTTTTTTATTCTCACAAAAAGGGGGAGAATGTTTATGTAAACTTGTTGTAAACTTGATTGTTGAAGTGCTATTTGTAACCTAATTGTTTTTACAACTTGTGACACATTTTAAAGGTGATAAAAACGCACATTGAAACATTGTTTATCATTGCATTCATTAAGGGGGAGTTTAAACTCTCTATGCATTGCATTGTTATAAGTTTTATTTTCTTTCAAGTTTACCGGGTTTTGTGATCATCAAAAATGGGGAGATTGTTGCGCCTTAAAACGCTACAACTCTCATTCCTCTATTTTAAATAAAATTATCGTTTTTGTTTTGATGATTACAAAACCTATACATTTTGTACTAATGATTTTTATTGAGTATGCAGCATAAATTATGATCAAATTGAAGATTGTAATAGTATTGAAATGCCAAAGAAAAATTGTCTTTTGAAAGACACGGATCGCCCTAGGCGATGGGTTCCAGGCGAGGATCGCCACGCCCATCGACAGAAGCGATGGCCAGGCGAGCATGCGAGGAAGATCGCACCAGGCGATGATGACCATCGCCTGAGGCGATGGCAACCATTTGGCACTTCGCCCCGCACATCGACTGACGCGATGCCGAGGACCGCGCGCATGGACGGAACGCCTGAGGCGATGTCTGGAACGCCTGAGGCGATTGATCAATCGTTTGAGGCGATGGCTACTTCGCCTGAGGCGATGCAAGATTTGAAGGAGCTTAGGCTACGGCCTTGATTTTGGCATTGGATCGCCTGAGGCGATCGTCCCATCGCCTGAGGCGATCTGAAGATTTCTTGACCGTTGGAACGCGGCGATAGGTGATCGCCCGAGGCGATGTTCGAGGCGATCGAGGCGTGATTCAAGCCTTATGTGTAGCAACGGCTAGTAGGAGCCTTGGAGGCCTTCTACACTATAAATATGGGTGTTTTGGATCATTTTGAAGTCAAGAAAAAAGAGTGTAAACTACAAGAAAGTTGTGTGCAATCAAAATCATTCTAGCATTGCAAACTTCATACATTTATATTGTATTGGAGTTTGTAATTTACTTCTTGTGTGTGATCTTTTGATTCTTCTTGTTGGTACACCGTGAAGGTGTGATTTGATTATTGTAAAGGTCCTCCAACACCGACGCAAGTTGGAAAATTGTATAAGTCGCCAATAAGTGAAGTTGGTGCAAGATTGTGGCTAACCTTGGAGCCCTTAAGGCCAAGAAGAAGTTGTTCTAGTGGATCCTCGGTTGGACGTTTTCTAGCCGGGAAGAGGAGACGTAGGCGATTCATCGCCGAACTTCTATAACAAATTCTCGTCTTCTTTATTGCTTTTATTTATATTACGCATTTACATTATTTTATTATTTTGTTTATTGTTCGATTGACAACTAGTCTTCCGTAGCGCAAACTCAATTTTTGCAAATTCATTTTAAAAGGCTAAAGTAGCCAAGGAACCTCATTCACCCCCCCTCTTAGGTTCCAACATCATCAATATTAAGCTAAAATCATAGATTCCACAGCAGTAGACATGTTCAGACGCACAATTAACCATATTAAGACTCAGTATCAACACCATGCACACCTCAAATATACGCAAAAAACACAATCCTCATATCCACAATATCAAATAACAGTTCAACAACTGCTCCCCCAAACTTAAGTAATACATTGTCCTCAATGTAGTGAACATGAATAAATAATAAGACAACGTAATACCTGTGGTGACAACCGTCAGTGGTCGTCACCTCACCCTCATCCGCATCGGCATCACCATCATCATCATCATCGTCATCAGTGGGTGGCGGGTATGGCTGGAGAGTGGGTGGCGTGGGGAAAACCAAGTGGGGGTGAGCTTGAGCCGCGACTGTATGCCAATCATAGGAGAACCGCAGGAACTCTCTCATTTGTGTGCGTAAGTCGTCAAGATTCTGTAAAATCTCCTCTTGGTTGCGCCGAAGTCGTCTATTCTCGCCCTGCATTAATCTTTGTTGAAAATTCATAGCCATCAATTCCTCCTCGAGAGATTGGAACCGTTGAGCATTTGTGGTTGGGTTGGCTATTGTAGAATAGCGACGTGGACCAGATCGGCTCGATGACTCGGGCTGCTCGGCCGCTTGTGATGGCCCTGGTTCTGACTCGGGCTCCGGCGGCGGTCGAGGAAGGCGAAGAGGGATGAATGGCACACTTGTCTCCTCATGAGACTCCCAAGGTACTTGTTCCTGGCGGCACAACTCAGTGAATAAAGACGGAAAGGGTAGACCAATCGTTGTAGAGCCTTCCACCGCTAATTTCATCGAGGAGTATATGATGCTCCCAATATCCACCGAGCGGCGTGTCATGATAGCGAAAACCAACATCGCTCTCTCCTTGGTAACCACGGCAGTGTGAGTAGATGGAAGGACTCGATGAGAAATAAAGGTAAACCAGATGTCTGCCTCTAGTGTCAACTGAGTCTTCTTGCAATGTTTGATCTGCCCCTCCGAATTCAGAATCCATTCCGCCCCTTCCCCACATATGGTCTCAATAACTTCATTGTAGTCAAGGTGGTGATGCACATAAGCATAGTATTCATCGTCTCCTATATCGGCATCTCATATATGCGATTGATTCGTTCGCTATCAAAAAGAAACTTCTTCCGCCGAATAGTCAGATACGGTCCGTTCACTGCGACCTTGAAGTTTGCATAGAATTCCTTGACTACGGGGATGACTGTATGGCAAGGGTGTGTCACAAAGCGCAACCACCCACGGTGTTCCGCCTCTCAGAGGATGGCCGAATCTGGTGTGTTCATGTCCATTCCCCTCTCCCTTACCAAGGGCCTAGCATGCCATTTTTCATATAATTCAGATGCGGTATGGTTAGCAAAGCGGGCCATGTCATAAGTCGGGGTGGGGGATGAAGAGGAAGCCCCTCCTCTTGGCTTCTTTCTAGGTGCCATGATATGAAATGTATGAAAATGACAAGCAACACCTCAATAAGTTCCAACAATGTCCAACTTGTCTCACACCACTTTCAAGAATTCACTTAGCACCACCAAGCCTCAACAACAGCAATAATAGCAAGCTTCCTATACCAGCATCAAAAATTAACTTGCCTACCAACAAAGAAATTGAATCCTTGCCAACATTCCCCAAATATTTAGCAATTAAGCAATACCCTGAAATCTCAAGCCAATTTACCTCTAAATTTCGAAACTTGGATGGTGTGTGGTCCTTGGCTTGGAGTAATCTCCCCTTTGTGCTTGAATGTCCACCCGAGCTTGTAATCTGTAGAAAATATTTGCACAACTTATCTAATTGTAGTGGAGAGGAGATGGATTTACTCTTGTATGAAGATTTTAGGAGAGAATTGGAAGGAAATTGGGGATTTGGGGATTTAGGGATGAGAGAATTAGGGATTTGAGAAGAGGATGTGTGGTGAATTTGTGCTGAGTGAGTGAATCGAGGCTTTTTAAAAACAAAAAATCACAACAGGCGATCGATCGTCTCATATGATGCGATCAATCGCATGTGTCCAGTAGCCATTTTTAAAAATTTTGTGTTGAGGCGATCGATCGCTTAATTTTAAGCGATCGATCGCCTGCCTCCAGTGGCTTTTGTAAAAATTTTATGTTCAAGGCGATCGATCGCCTCATATGATGAGATCGATCGCCTGACTCCAGTAGCGTTGGCGATTTTTGCTTAACGAGGCGATCGATCGCCTCATATTGAGAGATCGATCGCCTGCCTCCAGTACAAATTTTTTTTTTTAGCAAGCTATTTCCTACAAAGAAGAAAATTTAAAGAGTTAAAATCCAAACCAAAATCATGAAACTATTTACTAAATTCAAAAACGAAGGAGAAAGAAGAAAAATTAGTTCTTGATTTATAGTCCCAAGCTGGACTTCTTGCGTCTGTCGCTTCATTCAACAAAATGGACACTGGTACACTCCGGTATACTGAAATCATGCCCGTGGTAGTGCTTCAATCGTTGTGCATTCACTGCGAACGTTCCCTTGGTTGGAACATAGAGCTCGATTGCACCCGAGGGAAACACCTTGGAAATGCGGAATGGTCCGGACCAACGAGATTTAAGCTTGCCTGGAAACAGCCGTAATTTGGAGTTAAATAATAACACCATATCTTTTTCCTTGAAATCACGTTGACTGATCCTTGCGTCATGCCATTTTTTTGTCTTTTCTTTGTAGATCTTGGAATTTTCGTATGATTGGTTCCGAAACTCTTCCATTTCGTTCACTTGGAGGAGACAGTGATCACCTGCAGCAGTTAAGTCTAAGTTTAGATTCTTTACTGCCTAATATGCTTTATGTTCCAGTTCAACCGGAAGATGACAAGCTTTTTCAAAAACCAACATGTATGGTGTGGTGCCAATAGGTGTTTTATATGCAGTTCTATATGCCCATAAAGCATCATCTATCCGTAAAGACCAGTCCTTTCGAGATGTATTGACAGTTTTTTTCTAAAATGCGTTTTACTTCCCTATTTGACACTTCCACTTGCCCACAAGTTTGTGGATGGTAAGGTGTTGCAACTTTGTGGGTGACTCCATATTTGCTTAAGAGTTTGTCAAAAGTTTGTTGCAAAAATGTGACCCACCGTCACTAATGATTGCTCGAGGGGTGCCAAATCGAGTAAAAATATGTTTTTTTTAAAACTGCACCACCACTCTAGCATCATTAGTGCGAGAAGCTGCAGCCTCAACCCACTTTGACACATAGTCGACCACAACTAGTATATAGTAGTGTGAACATGAAACTGGAAATGGTCCCATAAAATCTATGCCCCAAACATCGAACAATTCACATTCAAGAATGTTGTTCAAAGGCATGTCCTGTCTCCTAGAAATGTTACCAGTTCTTTGACATCTATCGCAAGTTGAAACATACCTGTATGCATCTTTAAATAATGTAGGCCAATAAAAACCAGATTACAGTACCTTTGCAGCAGTTTTGGTTGGACCCATGTGTCAACCTACCTCGCGATCATGACAATGGCTCAATATAGATGACATCTCCTCCTCTGGGACACACCTCCTGATCATGTTGTCTGCACAAACTTTGAACAATAATGGTTCCTCTGACATGTAGTGTTTAACATCAGATAAGAATTTCTTCTTTTGATAAAAGGTCATTTGTGGAAGGATACCGCTAACCAAATAGTTTGCAAAATTGGCATACCAAGGTAGGGCAAGAACTTGAAAGAGCTGTTCATCGGGGAATTTTTCGTTGATTTCTTCCACTTGGCTATCATGTTTCTCAATCTCAACATCAATCCTAGATAAATGATCCGCCACTACGTTCTCTACACCCCTCTTATCCTTAATTTCAAAGTCAAATTCTTGCAATAAGAGAATCCATCGGATTAACGTGGTTTAGCGTCTTTTTTAGCAAGAAGATATTTAAGTGCCGAGTGATCAGTGTACACAATTACTTTTGATAGACAAAGATAAGAGTGAAACTTATCGAAAGCAAATACTACTGCTAGAAGTTCTTTCTCAGTGGTGGCATAGTTTTGTTGTGCCTCATTTAACGTTCTACTAGCATAGTAAATAGTATGAAATACCTTATTCCTTCTTTGTCCCAATACTGCTCCGACGGCTGTGTCACTAGCATCACACATCAACTCAAATGGTATATCCCAGTCAGGTGCTATCAAAATAGGTGATGTTACCAATCTCTCCTTTAGTGTCTCAAATGCCTGCAAGCAATCAACATTAAAATCAAATGGTGCTTCTTTACTCAACAAATGAGATAAAGGTTTTGAAATTTTAGAAAAATCCTTTATAAATCGTCTATAGAACCCAGCATGGCCTAAGAAACTGCGAATTCCCTTCACTGATATTGGTGGAGGTAGTTCCTGTATCACTTGTACCTTTGCTCGATCAACTTCAATACCCTTTTGGGATATTTTATGGCCCAAGACTATACCTTCTTGTACCATGAAGTGACACTTCTCCCAGTTTAGTACTAAGTTGTTCTCCTCACACCTTGTCAATACGAGATCAAGATTATGCAGACATGCATCAAATGAATTTCCAAACACAGAAAAATCATCCATGAATACTTCTAAAAACATTCCTACCATGTCATGGAATATCGACATCATGCATCTTTGAAAGGTAGCAGGTGCATTACATAACCCAAATGGCATTCTCCTAAATGCAAATGTACCATAAGGACAAGTGAAGGTGGTCTTCTCTTGGTCCTCAGGTGCAATTGCTATCTGATTATATCCCGAATAATCATGGAATATTTAAAAAAAAAATAAGGATACATCACATGGCGTGTCCGATACGTGTCTGATGAGTGTCGATGTCCTAGAAGTGTCTGTCACATGTGGTTCAATGAGATGAATCAACGAGCATCCACATGTGGTTCGATTGGATGAACCATGTTATCAAATGCAAAGTTCGAGGTGGAGAACTTTGACAGCACCAACAGCATTGGCATGTCGTACTGTGAAGTACAAGTAGTATTAAGGACATGTCACTTGATGATTGGCACGATGTCAACCAGCAAACCTGGGGCACAATCAGTATATGTTTATCTAAGAAGCAAAGTATTGTGTCATTAAGGAGACTTTCGTAGCAAATCTCTCAAAGAAGCTGGAGGACAAGTACATGTCGAAAAATCGGAAACTCGACCTGAGTCTGTCTACAATGTCGGACCCGCGGAATCGACATGAATCTGTCTGCATTGTCAAAATCACAGAAACTGACTTGAATCTGTCAGGACCATCAGACCTACAAAACCCGACCTAAATTTGTCTACACCCGTCGGACTCATGCTTAACTAGAAGAAGATGATCGAAACTCAGACCAAAAGGAATATTAAGAGGCTTACTTCTGATAATAGTGGAGAATACAATTCAGGACCATGTCAAAACCTGTCAGAACAAAGGGATAGCTAGATAATTCATCATACCAGGCACGCCATAGGAGAATGGTGTAGCAAAAATGATGTATTATACTCTAATCCACTACAAAATTATTCCAATCTAGAGTGAGCAATGCATCCTGGGTAAAAGCTTTGTCATACGCCTCGTATATCGTCAACAGTCTACCAAGTTTAGCACTAGGTGGAAAAACTCCAAATGAGGTATGGCTTGGAAAATCCGTTTCTGGATTCCCGCATATATTCGGGTGACATACATTGTTCAACGTCATAAATCAAAGCAGGAACCTAGAGACGATAAAGCCGTTTTCTTGGGTTTTAGTGAAGGAGTTAAGACATTCTGTCTATGGAACCCTGAATCAAACAAGATTGTTTTGAGCCAAGAAATTACCTTTGACAAATATGTTGTGCTGAACTAGTCATAGAAAAAGAACCAACATCGGAGTGATAACTTGTAGGTGGAGTTCGAGATTCCCACAACTCCAAACCAACATGTTCAGAATGATGATCATCATGAAGAAGACTCTGACGATCAGAATGGAGACTCTACTGAAATGAAGATACCAGATTCATCAGCAGTATCTTGTAGCTATCATCAGTATCTGTAGCTACAAGTAGACCAAAGAGAAATGTCCGAAAACCTTCTTGGTTTACTTATATGGTAGCATTCGTTCTTCAAGATGGTATTCTGTGAAACTACAAAGAAACTTCTTGTAGTATGAAAAAGACCATGTGGAAGATGACAATTGATGGAGAAATGCAATCACTTCATCGGAATAAAACTTGAAAGGTGGTTCCACATTGGCTGTAAATGGGTCTTTGCAAAGAATGAATGTGCATCAAGCAAAGACAATATATGATAGAAAGCATGGTTCGTAGCAAAAGGCTACACTCAGGAGGAAGGAATAGAGTACAATAAGGTCTTTTTACCCATTGTTTATTCGACCCTCACTAGTTTTGGTTGCACAGTTTGACCTCGAGCTGGACCAGCTTGACGTCAAAATAGTATTCTTTCATGGACATTTGAACGAGGAGATCTATATGGCTCCTGGTGGATTCAAAGTTCTCGGTCATGAAAGTTGGGCTTGCATGCTCAACAAGTTACTCTATAGTCCCAAGCAATCACCGAGACAATGGTACAAGTCTTGCTCTTCTATCTTCTTGCATCTATGCAGAGCTATTAATGGCAAAGAAAAGCAAAATAAATGAAAAAATTAATATTGGTTATGCTTGAACAAAAAATTATAATACAATATGTTGAAAGTAACATGAACCAAGAGGAAACCTCCTCTTATGCAGATTGGGAATGGAAGAATTTTAGGAAATCATGAAGATGTTGATGTTGGAAACAGGGCAATCTGAAGGGCAAAATTATAGAATTTTTTTAAGGGAACAAAAATATAGGTTTTTAAATATACGGAGCAATCTCCCATGTAGAAGCGGTGGCGGGAGATGCTCAAAACGAGCCAGCTGTAACATTTTCCTTCTCGCTCAGGCGCATATACTCTTCCTTATATCTTATTAGCTTCTTTCTTTATTTAATTATTATATCACTTTTAAAAAATATATCAAATTTGACATGAGGATTGTTACTAGGGGTTATTTAATTAAATAACCCTAATAAAATAAACAATTTCAAAAATAACCTGAAAAATTTGTTAATTTAAAAAGTAACCTTACCCGCCAACTCAGTTGGCGGGTCCAATAGGTGACGCCAACTGAGTTGGCGTGACCATATAAAATATTGGTCACGCCAACTCAGTTGGCGTGACCAACGTTGAATAGTAGTCACGCCAACTCAGTTGGCGAGACCTTTGTTTTATAAGGTCACGCCAACTGAGTTGGCGTGACATTATTATAATAGTCCCGCCAACTGAGTTGGCGGCACTAAATGTGCTATAAATAAAACCCTCGCCTCTGATTTCTCCCACCAATTCACAAGTCTCTTTTAATATTTTTATTATATGATAAAATTCTGATTATGCTCTATAGTTGCAGCTTTAGCTGATCTTCTACATCAGAAAAGATTTTATTAGCTACTAGTAATAGTTTTCTATAGTTATCAAAATATGTCTATTCAAGTTTTATTTTATTGGGGGGGTAATATTATACAAGATTCTGAGTTCGTCCGATATGATCGTGGTCCATCAAGAGGTACAACTATACGGCGTACAATTAATTTTCTACAATTATTAGATAAAATATATGATATCACTGGGTTCGATCGCAACCAGTTTCTTTTGAAATTATATGCTAGGCATATGTTCAAAGATTTTTCGGGGTTACGTCAGACTATTTTACCCATAGATGATGATTACAATTTAGCATGACTGCTTGATTCAGAACAGGGTCATAGTTGCTTGGAATTTTATATACAAGCAGAACCAAGGAATTATGATTATATTCCAGAAATGACAATGAGTGGCAGTTTTTCAGAAGGATTGACGACATCTGTTATTCAAGAGACGTCTGTTGCTCGACATCAAGCTGAGGGTTCATATAGTGGTAGAGACCGAGATGATCATCCAGTAGATGTTGATAATGTTGCCGATGAGCCACGAGCAGACAGTTTTGCTGATTTTGGTGATCAAATTAATTCTGAACCAGAGGGGATTCCATCTGATGATGAGACTGATGCTGATGATGATGAAGTTGATATTGGTGTGATGACAGAAGCAGTTGAAAACCAAGAGGAGGGAGCACCAATGAGACGAGAAGTGTCAGTTACAACCATGACAAATGATCATAATCTTTATCCAACAATCCCATTCTTTTCCATGACACATCCAGAAGTTTTTGGAGATTCGATTGACAATCCAACAGGCCGTTCGGGGAGTTTTTATGATTACTCCAAAGGTGAAATCCATCGCAACATGGTCTTCAAAGATAAATCTCATCTGCAGGCAGCTGTGAAGGATTATTCAGTACGTGTTGCAAAACGTGAGTACCACGTTGTTAAGAGTACAAAAACATTGTGGAAAGTAATATGCAAACACGGTACAGATGATATACCTTGCAGATGGTACCTGCGTGCATGCTTGGATAAAAAAGTTGGGTTATTCAAAATAACAAAATATGGTGGTCCTCACACTTGTCTGCTGAGTGAGCTGTCGCTTGATCATTCAAACTTGGATAAGAATATGATTGCTAGCTTGTTATTGGGAATCATTCGTTGTGATCCAGCTTATGAAATCAAGTATGTGATTCAAACAGTGAAAGATAAGTATGGATTTGAAATATCATATGCAAAAGGCTGGCATAGTTTGAAACGTGCAGTACGGAACGTGTATGGAACCTGGGAGAGCTCGGTCAATAAATTACCTTTCTATATGGGAGCTTTGCAAAAATGGAATCCAGGCACAGTCGTGGAGTGGGATCATCTTGATAATGCAAGACCAAGAGAAAAAACTTTGAGTTATGTTTTCTGGGCCTTCCGACCGTGTATAGATGTTTCCGACACTGTCGTCAAGTTATTACAGTGGATGGCACACATCTGTATATAAAATATCATCATAAGATGTTGATTGTTGTCTCCATGGACGCGAATAATCAAGTGTTACCGCTGGCATTTTCAATTGTCGATGAAGAGAACTTTTTGTCATGGAAATGGTTCTTGGAGACGGTTAGCAAACACATTATTGGAGAATCTGGCGGCGTGTGTTTGATATCTGATCGACATCCGGGCCTTATTGCAGCAGCCGAATGTATCCCCGACTTCAAACCCCCACGTGGAGTGCATCGATTTTGTTTGAGACATCTTTGCTCAAACTTTAATAGTCGTTTCAAAAACGTGCACTTGAAAGACTTGTGTTGGAAAGCTGGATCAGAAACCCAGCTGATAAAATTTGAGCGTACGATGGAAGAGATCAAAACCATTGAACCAGGGGCTTTTGATTACCTGAATCGGATTGACAAGTCTCAGTGGACACTTGCTCATGATGAAGGATGGCGTTGTGGTATCCTAACAACAAATATGTCGGAGTGCATAAATGGAGTAATGAAAGGTGCACGCCGCCTTCCAATCACTGCCATTGTACAATTAACATTCGATCGTTGTGTGCATTATTTTCTCGAGCGAGTGAAAAAAGCGGATAGAATTATCCAAAATAATCAAGAATGGCCGGATTATGCTTTTGAAAATATGCTCGGGCTGATCTTCACTCCATTCATCATGAAGTTCAGATGTTTGATCGAAGGCATCTAACAGCCTCAGTTATCACAAGGATGCAAGTTGGACGTGGGGGTAATACTCATGTTGTGAAGCTCAAATCAAGGGAATGTTCTTGTGGGAAGTGGAAAGAATTTGGGATTCCTTGCTCACATGTGATACAAGTATGTCGAGCTTATGGCATAAACGCAAAAACATTTGTCAAGGAGTATTATAATATGCAAGAATATTGGAGCACATATCAAGGTCAATTTGAGCCATTATGGGGAGAGCAGTATTGGGAAACCCCGTCATTCGAACTGTACCACAATTCCACCTTGCGTACTATAAGAAGACGAGGTCGAGACCGAACAACACGCATGCAAAATGAGATGGATTGGCCTGAAGCCCGGGCAAGACGACATATGGCATCGAGTTCCCAAAACCGATAAAGTTGTAATTGTTTTTTGATATTGTTATTGTTATTGTGTTATTGTTATTGTTATTGTTATTGTGTTATTGTTATTGTCACATATCAAATAAGACATTCATATGGAAGTACATTCATTACATTTAATACTAAGATTCACAATAGGCAAACATGACTACATATATGAAGGCTAAAACTCTATAATGCCCCTCCAGTACCACAACGACGTGGCTGTTTCCGTCTCTGACCGCGTCCTTCCTGAATGGCCTGGTCATCTTGCACTACAGGTACATCGTCCAGCTGAACATCAGGTGACAAATTAGGGAACACAACCGGTGACACGTCAAATTGTGGTGACATCGATGCATATATCTCGGGGAATCTAATATTAACATCTGGGCTGGTTTGTTCTTGTGAGTACATGGGTTGATGAGGCGTGAAATGCGTTTGGTCATACAACTGATGCAGTGGTCGAGGAGTATAATAATCTGCGTACATGTCACTGGCATATGACGAAGAGGGACCTGGCAGATATGTCGGGACATAGCTTGAAGGGCCAGCATCTCCAACAACGGCATGCATCGACTGTACTTGTTCTTCATCACTCACATGCATCAGCTGTACTTGTTCACCTTGAGTCGCATGTCCCTCTTCGTAGGGCGGAAAGTTTCTATCGCGTCGTTCCTGCGCGACATGCAACACATTTTGTATGACATTTCTGACATCACTAAATGCATCCATGTACGCCCCTACGGATTGTTCCTCAGCGATATTACGGTCGCAGGTAACTGTTAATTGCGACAGCTGATCAATCTGAAATGAGTGAACATTTATTAAGTACTTAAATCTAAACACAATTTTCAAATATGTAATACATATGTAATAAAGCAACATACCACATGTTGCCATGCCGGGCCATCTCCATGTTGATAACCAGCCTCCACAAATTGTCGTTGATGGCCAATGAATCTATGTGTTACTCGTCCATACCAGTCATTGTACCCGACAATTACACCCTGTCCAGCTGACTCATTTCGCGGGCTGTCCACGGTATGAGCATGTGCATTAACGCATATAGTCATGTACCGCCTATGGTGTGCAGACCAGTCATTATTTGTGTTACCCCTGCGGTTAACTGCATGTAATATATCATCCCCTAACCGTGGATCTGGTGGGATATTTTGTACCATGCCGAATTGACGAAAAACCCGCTCAGGACGATGGATCTCAACTATGTCATACAAAATCAGTGGGCCGCTGTATGTCCATAACTCAGTATGCAGTCCTTCAATATAATCATCAGGGTACGGCTGCCAATTAAACTACAAATATAGTATTACATTAAAATAATGTTCAAAGACTATTATGTTTTATACATGAATATAAAAAATAAAATTACTTGGCTTAATGGCTGCTGGTCAAGGATGTCCCTAATAATTCGTAAAGAATGTGTGCCAGTTTCTGTAAATCTTACTTTACATGTCCACCTGTGTACTCATAATCATCATAAAAAAACATAAATTATATAACAAAATATTAAATATAATATTATACATTGCAAAATAATTTGTAATACATCACCTTGCACCATATGGAGCAACAGGTAAGTAATTGTCCTCGTCGATTGGTATTGGCCCAATATCAATTCTCAGGCGTCCTAGTTAAGGAGCTAAACTTTTCGAGCCGGGACCATGCCCAAATCTAAAACATTAACATGAAGAATATAAATTAAATATGCAAGATATATTTTTTCAGTATTTTAAAATAAAGGTAACGATTACCTGTAAGAGTTGTAATGCACCACATATTACTTTTTTCCCTCTCTCCGCTGAAGTGCACAACTCACGATATAAGAATGCCAGCACAGCACTACCCCAGCTAAAATTACCAACAGAACTGATATCTTCTAATTTCTGTATGTACAATAATTTTACAGTATTGCCAGAGCTATCGGGGCACATAATCCCACCTATCATTAATAATGCACAACCTCGTGCATATTTAACAACCTCATCCGCCGTACTATGCAAATGGAGGCGATTAATCAGTAAATGATGACTCAACGCAGACATTAACAAACATGCACCTTTAAAGTGACCCGGATCTGGTGTAAATCCCAAATGACGATCACAATATTCTTGACACTCGGGTATTGTCTTATCAAAATTGCTACCTGACACTGCAAGACCATTTATTGGCAGACCCCAAATAACTGCAATGTCTTGCAGTGTAATAGTCGCCTCTCCAGATCTAAGATGGAATGTGTGTGTTTCACGGCGCCATATCTTTACTAGCGCCGTGATTAGATGAGGGTCAATGGTAATCTTATTACACCTATATACACCATAAAACCCAAACTCATTTAACATACTTACAACACGTATGTCTAATGGGCAAAGATCCCAAAAATAGCTGCCCGGATTTCTCACACGCAAGGGCCGATCAACATCACCTGCCCATACATCTTCAGAATTATGGCATGACTGCAATGACAACAGATGATCATCGATTGTGCCTGGTACGGTCATCAGATCCATCCTATTATATGAAATAAAAATATATTAGTACATATAGACAACATAAAGTAAACAAAATAATTTAAAATTGATAAAACATGACGAAGCATAGCAGCCACCGCCGACAACCACCAGCCATCAGCAACCGGCGACGGCGGCGGCGACGGGCGGCGGCGGCAGGCGGCGGCGGACGGCAGCGACAAAACTGCGATATAAATTAATACACGGCGACAGGATTTTTACCTCTAAATTCTGAAACTATGAAGTGACTGGAAGCAAAATGAGAAAAAAAACGATTGTAGCTTGGAGGTTGCCGATGAACAAATATACTGTAAGTTGGAGGTTGCCGAAGAAGAAGGGGGGCGGGCAAATTTATAACACCAAGTCACGCCAACTCAGTTGGCGTGACCAATTATTCACGCCAACTTGCAGAAAGCTGGAACCAATTGGCGTGAAATAATGGTCACGCCAACTCAGTTGGCGTGACATTATTTTACAATGGTCACGCCAAGTGAGTTGGCGTGACCAATATTTATTATGGTCACGCCAACTCAGTTGGCGTCACCTCTTGGACCCGCCAACTCAGTTGGCGAATAAGGTTACTTTTTAAATTAACAAATTTTTCAGGTTATTTTTGAAATTGTTTATTTTATTAGGGTTATTTAATTAAATAACCCTTGTTACTAGGGTTTTTAATTATACAACTTAAATTTAAAATTTAACAATGTAACCCGAGTCAGCCGGCCCAAATTTAATTTAAATATCAAAGTAATGCCAATATTTCATACCCTCTTACTCTAGGGAATCAATCATTCACAACATAGACTCCGCAGGTTTGTCGGAACAAGACAACACGGAAATATTACAATTACAGCTGGACATTGCAGCTGGAAAAATGTTGAGTGAAGAATCTATGCTACTCTCTCTTCTTTCTCAGCTATTAAAAATCACCATCCACAATAAACTTCTACAGTCTCTGCTTCACTCGTCGACCATTCATATCACTTCCATCGAGAATACCTTCGGTGCCCAGCTTTCCGGCTGCAATATAATGCTCGTTGATCCTAGCAACATATTCTAATAGCTCGGTCAGGACATGAGGGCAGCTTTCTTTTAAGTAGTCAAAACCATCAGTCTGCATAACAGCTGCAGAACAAGACGCCAACTTGTAAGAAGTGATTTGGATACACATGAAAAACTCAAATAGAATAAAGTTGATTTTGAACAAAATACTTGCAGTAAGGAAATAAACGATTTGAGATAGACACAAATTAAATCGCTGAATAATGATGACAGACCAAGAAAAGCTTTATGGAAAACAAAAGAATCGGAGTATATATGTCAACAAACCTATAGGTGACTCAACCTTCAACAAAAATCTATATGTGAAGATATGGCTAGAATGCAGGCCGTGATCAATTCTCGAGATGTATCAAAAATAAAATAATAATCATAGTACAAAACCACCAAAACAGTTGAGTTTTTAAGCAGAAATCATGGTAAATGACAATCAGGTGCAGAGATAGAAGAATGCACCTATTTATTTTATCAGTTAGGATTTTCCTGGAATCCCCATAAATGAACTAAGAATAGAAGTAGAGTGAAATGACAATTACCTCTAAGATTTTCACGCAATGCAACAAATTTTAGGCACACGGATTTCAACTGGAAACAATGGTGCTGTTCAGCCAATGCTAATGTTGTAGCCACAGTATGAATAGCAACATCCGCACATAGTTTAGACTCACAGAGCAACCTGAGCCTATCTAAGCCGTACCGATCAGCAGCTGCTAGGAGATGCTGAGACATCAAGGTTGAAGCCCATTTTGAATTCCAACCGGTAAGCACTTCAAGGTCAGGTAGTGCATCCCAGTATACAAAATGAAGTAGAGCCTGCAACAAACTAAAGAGTATAAATGAGGCCGCACATGGAGTTAACCACTTGGAAAGAACCAAAAAGTAATTCCACAGTAAACATTTAAGAAAGTAATAATCATAAACTCACCAGCCAATCTGACATATTATTTAAACAAAGTTAGCATAGTAATCCAAGCTTGAAAAAAAGCATAAAAATGCGTCCAGTGACAGCGCATAGATGTGGGACTTGTGCCATGTGATATATATTGGATATTTCCAAAGTATTGACCGAGAAGATAAAAGGGATAAAATTCCAAAACTAACTGAAAAATAATCAAGAGAAGTTGATACGTAAAAGGCATAAGATAGGATAATGTAGAATAATCCAAACTGAAGCTCTAAAAATGACAAAAAACAAGGAAATTGTCTCGAAGTCAAATCATGTGCTAGATGAACATGAGTGAAAACAAAATCCCCAAAATTCAATGGGAAGGAGACATGATGGAAAATATAGAAATTTTTTCCAACAGAATTAGAGACAGGAGAGTATGTAGCAGCCATAAAATAAGAATGTTTTTGACACCTCATCCTTAACCACCATTTGCCATTGAACTTTCAGTTTCTTTACCTTAAGATCATTCTTTCACAGCAACCCTGGGTTTTGATTCTTTCAACTCTGCTTTTACGAACCTTCTTAATAATGAAATAACAACATGCTATATTCCTTTCTTACTTGAAGGGTTTGAAATGGTAAATCTATAAAACGAATAAGACCAACTTTCTTGATTCGGAACTTTTCTATCGGCTTCTAAGGTCTATCTTCTCTAAAGAAAAGTGAACATAGTTAACCGGGAAAAAAAGAGAGTTCGTAGGATAGGAGACAGGCTTTTTGTTGTTCGAAGTCAATGAATTCCTTTATTACGTGATTATAGTTGGAAATGCTCTAAGCGTGTATTGAGACTTCAACAATTGAGGGGTTTTGGGTTTCGGGAAAAGGTCCACACACTGGTAAAATTGCTGCTTGATAATGAAAATGTGTAACCTCAAGTAGTAACAAGTACATTATCCCCAGAATAAAAAAATTGAAAAGATTCAGCCTAAGAGCCCACTAAATTTGGCTCAGTGTTCAGTTAAAAAACAAAAAATGCAAGTCAAAATGTAAACTACAAGCTCGGATCTAGGTCCAAATAAAATTTACAAGCTAAAGCCACCCCAAAAATATAAATTAAGATGGACTGAGACAAAGGTGCAAAAATAGCCTATAGCCCCACAAAAAAATTATCAGCTTAAGCAGTAAACAAGTGATAAACAATCAATTAATGATGCAAAAAATGTGACAGTTGTTTGGGTGGAAAAGGGAGTAGTAAACGACCTTAAAAACAGGTGCTTCCATGTCTTCAATTTTTATGCATTGCGTGTTTTGATCCTTCATTGGGCCATATAGTTGAGCTCTAAATACAGGTGAACGAGCCGCAAGTACAAGCTTGTGCGCAGAAAAGGTTTCTCCATCAATCTCAAAAATTACATCAGTTCCTTTTCCACTTTCCAGCAGCTGCCCGAAATGCTGACCAATGTCTGATGGTGGTAATGTAATAGTGTAGATCTTAGGTCCCTCTGTTTTGCATTTGACAACCCCAACACAGCAATGAACTTGTAGGCAATCATCCTTTAGATAGTCTGAAGCTTCCAGAAGCGTCCTTTTATAAAAACGCTTGTAACCCCTGCAAACAAAATACACTTCTTGTAAAGATCGTTTGATCTTACAGGAAAAAAAAATACAAAATACACCAGATGACAAAAGCAGATCATAAATGTATTAGAAACAAAGAACAGTCAGACAGAAAACGAAGCATTTTCAAAGCACAGTGAAGGTACGCAGGCAGGCCACCTGCAACCAAGTATAGTTACTGATCGTTTCAAGGAAATACAGAAGATTGAAAATAACAGATGGCCATGTTTACATAGCATTTTCTCGTGTGTTGTTCTTATACTAGCAAGGAAGTGCATAGCATGAAAGTTTTCTAAAGTATGTCAAAGTAGCTTAGCAGTCTACCCAAAACTCACTCAGAATCTTTAAGAACCTCAAAGTCCACAATTCAACACAAATAATAAGTTATAGGCAGTCGTACACGTCAGCTACCCAATGAACATTATCCATTCATCCATCAGACATAAGTGAAGTAGTATCAGGTGAAAGATATTTAGCACAAACGCCATCATTCGCCGGTATAGCACGCATTAAAACAAATGAAAAAATCAGACATAAAATAAAAGGGAATCCAGAGTAAGAAACTTCAAAAAGAATCAGACAACAGTCTTACTGAATAACAAGCATTCTAGTCCAGATTGAACATTAACCCATCCTTCGTTCTCAATTCTTCACCATGAAACAAAGATGGTTAAAACAAATAAATTATAGTAACAAAACACAATCATCAATCAAACATCATATGCTAAGATAGAGGCGCAATTGAAATAATCCGCAAAACCCACCCATGAAAAACGGAAACTCACCACATGCTGCCACGATATTTAAGCGTGTAGGGACCACTCTCCAATGCCCTACCAAAATGGCTGTGAACCTTATGCCTCTCCCTGCCACTCTGATCCAACAGCGTCAACTCAAAAAGCGCTCTCACATCCGTGCCTTCGCTAGCAAGAGCAATAAAAAGGGAAACGTACGTTGCATTATCCTCCACGCTTTTCCCATCGGGATAAAAATAGATCGCCCACGAGTAACCACCAACAACGAATGTATCAGACGCTATGTACTTCCCGATCCCGATCCCTTTCGACAAAGAATACCCCGTAATCTTGAAATCGTGCGAGCCATTTATCGTCTCGGTAATCGACGTCGATGTCGTCACCGAAGGCTCCGATGCCGAAGCTGAAGAAGATGATGGTTTTGCTGTCTCCTTGTACACCCTTCCCATTTCCACGACTATCACTGTACCAAAAAATATCACTCGATATCTGAAATTCAACTTATAATCACACGATTAACAATGTAATCGTTGTGAAATTATAAGTAATAACACGAAAAAGCGGGAAACGGAGAACTTAGGGTCAGATCTGGAAGAATTTGATATGTTATAGAGTGGGAGTGGACTCAGTCTATGGATTAATTAATATCTATACGGGTCGAGGAAATCTAGGATGCCTAAAATTTAACGGGAATTTCTGCGAACCTGGATTTCTAGGGTTCCGTAAAGATGATGAAATCTGATCTTTTCCCCTAATGTAGAGAGAGAGAGACAGAGAAAACACTTTCACACAAAGAAAATCAAAATTGAAAGAAAGAAAGAAAAAAGCAACTCCCGCATAAGCAAAACACGCATATTTATTTATAAGACGTAAGGTCTTATTTAAAATAAAAAAAGCTGTTAAGGTATTTGCATTAATAAGACTAGTAGACGACACACACACGTTATGTGTGTAACATAATAAATAAATATTTTATATTGGATATGTGTAATACTTTTCGCATCATATCACAATTTTTTTAAAACTGATGAAGATATTCTCTTTTTTTTTTAAACTGAAGCAGTTTTGGAACATGGAGGGAGAGATGTGATGTTTTTTTTTCACCTTTTTGCCCCTTAATAATGAAAAGGCAAGTAATTTATTTGGATATTTAAGTAATTTGACATTGGTTTATTTAAGACGGACCAAAGTAGTTATTATAAGGGGTTTATACTTTATAATATAGTATAAAAAGTAATTTAACATTGGTTTATTTAAAACGGACCAAAATAATTATTATAAGGGATTTACACTTTATAATATAGTATAAATAGTATAGATAATGGAGCTTCACGTTGTTGATATATCTACTCTTACGACATATTTTTGTTATGATAGTTATAAAAAAAGGCATAACACTATTAAATTGTCACAAATAGTTACTTGTTAAGCTCTAACATACATATATATAGCTTTATTATTATGATTTTTACTATAATAAAAATCTTAATTTTTATTAATTATAAGTCTAATAATTGTAAATAATAATATTAAATTATCATTATAATAATTTATAATACTGATAGTAATGATATTTATTATTGTTCTTAATTATAATAATATTTATATAATATTATTTAATAATATAATTAGAATAATAATTACTGATATTTATTATTATAATAATAATATATTAATATTAGTATCAATAATTATATTTATTAATATAATCATCATTATATGTATATAATTAATCATATTATTTTTCTTGCTCCATCTTGTAGAGTTAAAATGTTCTGCTCTTATGAACTAAGTCACATAATCCTCCTACCCCCTCCACGCACTGGCGCTCCGGCCGCGAACTGGCGAACTCGGTGCGCGTGCGGCGCATTAAGGCGACTTAAGAATTTCTAGTTCGCGCTTTAAGAATTTCTAGTTCGCGCACTAAGATTTTATAATTCGCGCACTAAGATTTCCTAATTCGCGCACTAAGATTTCATAATTCGCGCATTAAGATTTACTAAGTCGCGCACTAAGTTACTAAGTCTTGTTAATCCTCATTAATTCTTCGATTTTTTTTTTTGTAATTATAAAAAGATTTCTTCGATTTGAGTTTAGATGAATTTTTATGGTTTCTAGATATTTCGGGTTGGTAAAAAATTTATATTATATGGTAAATAGATAGATAAAGAATTATGAAAAGACATAATAACATATGAAAGATTAAAATATGTGATAAAAGAAAGTATGATAAATCTGTGATTTTGTAACATTTTTGTGGAGTAAATAATAATAAATTTGATATCTTAGTTTTTTGCATGAAAATTAATAGAATGAACTTTATAAATAAAACTTTTATTTTATTGAGTTAATTTAAATGTTTATATTAGTCATTTCATAAAGTAATAATATAAGTCTCCGGAAATAATATGAGTCATTTTTAATAAATTCATACTATTACCAAACATGTTGAAATAAATATGAACAATTTGGTTTCATTTTCAAATTCGTTATTTTATATCTTAAAATAAAACAAAACTTTAATACTTCATTTCTATTTCTACAATATATTTTTCGGAGAATTCTTACTAGACGAACGATCAAATACAAGATTCAAATTACGTTGTATCACTGGCTATAACATTTTTGTAAAGCTGCAAATGTTAGATTATTCAATAAAATCTAATTTTAATGTTTAAGAATGGTAAAGCTGCAAACACCAAAGTTGTTAAGAACTTCATATTGTAAATTTGTAAATATTATAATAATGATGTAAGTTTGTTAAATATGATGTATATTATGTATGTTTAACTTCATTTCATCAGTGTGTATGTATATATATTTATTTATTTATTAATTTTAATAGGCGCATTAAGGCGCACCCGCACTCAAATTTTTTGCAAATTGACGCACTCACACATCCGCATCCGCATCCGCTCCCGCATCAAACTTATGTGACTTAGCTTAAGAACCCCTATGCAGAATTTCTATAATAATAATTGTTATAGTAATAATAATATTAATAGTCAAAATAATAATAGTTATTATTAAAATAAATATAATTAGTATAATCAATAATATTATTTTATTATTTTAATAACAATGTTAATAATCACGTACTTATAACAATTAGTTATTTTTATTAAAATAATAATAATAATAATAGTAATTATACTAATTATTATAGATTTTATAATAATTAGTAATTATTATTTTACTAATAAAAATAATTACTAGCAATTAATCAATTTATATAGTATATTATACGAATGTATGTTTGAGATGTTATAAAATATTTAAATTAAATATTAAAAAATAAGACGGCTTATAAGTTATCAAACATCTTATTTTTGACGGCTTATAAATGATTTTTTTAATTTTATTTTCAGATGCTCTGAGTCAAAGATGGGACAGTAATGGGATCCATATATGAGCTTTTAGTGGCGGTGACTGTTTTGCCAGCTGGAAGAGAGTGTTCAAGTAAGACACGCCACTCAAGCGTTGCATGTTGGACTGCTAGACCGCGTGAGAAGATTGTATCAAAAACTCTATTTAGGCGATTTAGCGGGTGTTTGCAAATATTTTTGCAAACCATTTATCAGCTTTTCAAATAAATAAATAGAATTTGAATGTTTTATTTTCTTGTTTCTGCTATTGCTTCTCTAAAAATAAGTAGAAGCTGAGAAACATGTCATGACATGTTTTGACTGCTTTAAGTTGTTCTGTGGTAATTAATTGAAGCTTATTAAACTGCCTTTTAATTTAAATAGTAAACACTCAATGCTTTTGCTTAAAAATATCATTTTTCCAACTTTAAGCAAAATCAACATAGAAGTGCTTTGAATAAGCAATTACAAACACACCCTTAAAAAGATTGTTCTGAGCTTGTGGGCTTAGTCCCACTTGATTAGAGTTCATCTCCCCCTTTAAGAGTGACTCGAGTTCGAGTCTCGCCGAATACGGAAAAAATATTTGTCCCTTCCCCACTCAAAAAAAAAAAAGATTATCCTAGCGCCTAAGATCCAAGCTACCACAAGTCTAATAAAAGGAGCTCGAGATTTCGGGTTCGAGCATCATCATCTTCACATTTCTCATGTAGTTGTTATAGTTGCTCACAAAAAAAAAAACAGATTGTCCTAGCTTGACTTTATTTTTTAGAGGGGATGTGCTAAATATTTTTTCTGTATATTGCAGGACTCGAACTTAAGTATCTCAAAAGTGGATTTGAACTCAAACTAGAAACTCCCTAGCTTGACTTATTTTTAGTACAATGTTATATGAAATGTTTGTCTTATTAAACTTGTTTTGTCTTTAATTAAGTGATTGAGATAAGATTTGTGACGTTGTTATGAACTACAAATTAATTACAATTTAATTAAGTGATTGAGATAAGATTTGTGACGTTGTTATGAACTACAAATTAATTACAACTTATCATGTAGAATATTATCCACCAACGTTACTATTATGGACGTGATACGTCTTAAATATTTAGGCACCGCTTGGTACGTATGATGGGATAAATGAATGATAACTAATAAGAGTGATTAGAAAGATAAAATTAAGGATAAATAATATAGTGTGATAAGTTATATGATGTTTGGTATGATTTTAAAATGATGGATTAATTTTATGTATTATGTTACAATTACCGAAATACCCCCACAATATATTAACAATTACTAAGAAATTATAAAGACCAAATTAATAACATATTTAATTAATTGGATATATAATTAAATATTTACAAAGATATTTTATAAAATAATATAATTTAGATGTATTAAATTAATAAATTCAAAAATATGATTTTAGTTATAAAATAAATTAAAATAAAACTTATAAACTACTTACTTAGTAATAACAACAATAATTTATAAAAGAAAATAAATTATTAGAAATAAGAATAATAATAATAATAAATTAATAAAAAATATATAAAAAATAAAAAATAATATAAATAATAAGAGCAATAGTAAATAATAAGAAGTAAATTTCTTATAAATGTGAAATCTTGGGGTAAATAATAATCTATTCTTATAATAATTGGATTAATAATTTTAAAAAAACTATTGTTTTGCTCTATTAAATTATTTTAATAATAAATTTAAAAATATTATATTCGTATTTAGATTTTCAAATACTCTTCAATATCCAAAATATAGAACAAAATAACTACAAATATTAATTAATAACATATAGAAATATTAATATTAATAATATAGAAATATTTTAGATCAAATAATAATACAAATTAAAATATTAATGTTAATAATAATAAATGTTACGAATAATTATAATATTATTCATATTATACATTATATTTAAATATTATTAAATTTTCTAATTATTTTAAATTCCAGGATATTATAGGGAAAAAAATATAATCATTCACTATCATTCAATCCTCCAAGGTATTATTTAACCATCAAAGGAAGGATTAGAATCTATACAATGTGGGCCGGATGCGGGCCAGACGTGCTATCATGTTTTTTATCACGCCTACCAAGCGCATGATAAGGGAGTGATTAAAATGTTAATCACCCATTATCATGCATACCAAACACACCCTTAATTGATACTCATGATTAGTGGCAGATTTAGAATTTATATCGAGAGGACAAAAAATATTAAATGATATAACAAAGTTTTAAAAATACATAAAATATGGGATAATTATATTGCCTCCCTTATAGAATAGTTATATTACAAATTCCCCACATAGTTTGAACAATTACGTCTGTCTCCCTTATAGATATATTACAATAACACCCTCTATAATAGGGGTGGACGTCGGGTCGGATCCCGAAAATTCGGGTAGTGCGAACCTATACATGACCACGGTCCATGAACCGTTGGTTGACGGTTCAGAACCGCCAGTTCGACGGTTCAAAAGAGCTTGACCCTTAACATTAACCTTCTTAGAAGGTTCTGATTACGGTTCATAAACCGTCGATTACGATTACGGTTCGAGTTCGCCTCTTATATGAAACATTTATAATTATGATACTAATTACATATGAAATTTGTATAAAACCTATACAATTTTGGTATTAATTACAAAAGAGTTTGATATGAAACATTTATAATTATGATATTAATTACATATGAAATTGGTAAGAAACATATACAACTATGGTACTACTTACAAATGATATTGATATGAAACATTTACCGTTATATATGAAATTGGTATGAAACATATACAACTTTGGTACTAATTACAAAAGAGATTGATATGAAACATTTACAATTATGATATTAATTACATATGAAATTGGTAGAAACATATACAACTTTGATACTTATTACAAATGATATTGATATGAAACATTTACAATTATGATACTAAACATTTGCAATTTTGGTACTAATTACAAAAGATATTGGTATACAACATTTACAATTATGGTACCAATTACATATGAAATTTGTATGAAGCCTAGACAACTTTGGTACTAATTACAAATGATATTGGCATCAAATATTTACAATTATGGTACTAAGTACATATGAAATTGACGAGTATAACATTGAATTATTTGTTATTTATGTATAAAAAAACAACATCAATAACTATAGTTAAGGGCAATGACGCAACTTCAATATTTTCAACCATACATTGGCGCAAGAGCCACGTGTTTGACCGAAGCATACCCAATAATCGCACTCTCTGCAACTCATGGGAATCGAACACGTGACATTGGCTCTGATACCAATTGTAGGATCGAACGCTTACCGCTTTACCAATAACTATAGTTCAGGGTAATGAAGTAACTTCAATCTTTTCAACCATACACTGGTGCAAGCGCCACGTGTTTGACCGATCACAAAGCAGAGACAATTGTTGAACCCCAACAAAGTTAGAGGTGATTAATTTATATAATATAAAGTTAGTGAATTATCATTTCAATACGTTGTTCCCAAATCAGGATAAATAAATTATTAAAAGATTTTATTAATTAATAAAATATTACATTATCGAGTTTATATTGTAAGTCATATTGTGATAAACTAATATATACTTATTTAATTATTATTATATATATAATGCAAATCAAATCATGAACATAAAGTGTTTGTAGAATAATTAAAATGTATATAAATATATATTGTTTGTATAATTTGCTTTATTTTATAATATTTTATTTTGCAACCACTATTTCTTTAGTTTTTTATGAATTTATCCAACATTTTTTGTTATATTTACTTTTTATAGATTTGTTTATATTATATAATATTTATATAAGAGCATAACATATTTTTCTAGATAATTTTTATTTGTCAATATAAAATAGTTATTATTGTATTATACATATAATACATATTGTATTTTAATTATAATATCTAAAATAAAACAATCAAGACAATATACTGTGGACAGTAGGGTACCCGATTTTTTGCACACAATTCAAGCAGCCTTTTTATGCAACAATTCCAACTACCTTTTACAGAAGCATCTTATCGCATCAAAGTTCCTAATTTATCCAAAAAATTGAGATAACATGCAAAGCGGCTCCAGCACCATTCAAAGTGACAGACTTGTGAGAAAAAAATTGATTTGGGTGGCATAAATGGAGATAAAAATTCAAGTAGGCAGTAGCAAAAATTTAACTCTCCTTACCTTACGCTGAGTCAAGGCTCGATGTTGGCCACAGGTGCGGCATCATGAGATATAAAATAGCGAAAATGAAGAATTAAATGGACACCAGAATTTACATGAAAAACCCCTAAAAAGTATTAGGGTAAAAACCACGGGCAAGATGAAAAGATTCTACTATAATATTTTGTGGGTTACAACATCTCGTTATCTTTCAAAGAGAACAACACTCTCAATATAGGATCACAGATAGTATATAATACACTCAAATATAGAGATATGAGAGAAAACTCTGAAAATGGGATGAATGAAATGAAATCAGAAGAGCTCTATTTTAGGGTTGAAAATGTGCATTAAATGCACATCCGCCAATCGCCAACTCTCATCCGCCAACCACCATCTGTCCTCATTAATGAGGACAGCCGATCAACATTTCTCCAACTTGGAGATTTGATTGAGAATCAAGCACATTCTCACACCCTTTCAATCTTGCCTTACCCCGCTGCTTATGTTTTTGCTAGGCCACTTAAGGATTTGCACCACTCAAACTTATCAGCATTAACTGGCTTTGTCATAAAGTCAGCTATGTTCTCCTTCGTATGAATTTTCTGCATATCCACACTTCCGTCCTTCACTACTTCACGAACAAAGTGAAATTGAACGCCAATGTGTTTAGTCCTGGAATAAAAGGCTGGATTCCTTGCAATGTGCAAGGCACTCTGAATATCACAAAACAGATGAACTTTCTCTTGTTTATGTCCAATCTCCTCCAGTAACCTTTGAATCCATATCGTCTTCTTGCAAGCTTGAGTAGCTGCCATATATTCTGCCTCCGTTGTAGATAATGTCACAACTGTTTGCAATTTTGAAACCCATCTTACTACTCCTCTTGCAAGTGTAAATACATATCCAGTAGTAGATTTTCTTTTATATAGATCACATGCATAATCTGAATCCACATAGCCCTTGAGTGTAAATCTGATCCTACATAACATAATGCAGCATTTGAGGTACCCTTAATTTAACTAATGATCCTTTTTACCGTACTCCAATGCTCTTGTCCAAGATTCGTCATGTACCGACTGACTGCCCCACTGCTTGTTGATAAGTGCGTTATTGCACTTTATTATTTCTTTCGTTTCTTTTGGATTAATGTTGGTTTTTCGATCAGAATTATGCGTTTTGTGTTGTTTTTGTGTTTCTAGGAAGTTAGCTGATGATAACGGATAAGATGAGGAAAAGAGCATTGAATAACAAGAAAATGGTGGAACAAGGTGAAGGCAAGTCAAAGGAACTATGAAAAGACGAGCCAAGAAGAAGAATTGGAGTGGAGCAGTCTCTACAAATACAGAGATCGATCTCTGTAGAAAACAAAGAAGCAACGACCGATCCCTGACGAAGGAGCGACCGATCTCTAGAGACAGTGTGTTGGGAAACAAATTTTGCGAGGTGGCGATCGATCACTATGAAAGCGATGATCGATCTGACTGAATTTCTGAAGAAAGAAAAGAAGACGCGGCGACCGATCGCTATGAAAGAGGCGATCGATCGCTGTGTAATTAAAGCCCAATTAAAATTAGCGGACCCAAAGTATAAGAGGCGGCTACCCTAATCTTTCAAGGTACTTTTGACACTCTTTCAAGGGTAAGACACATTGAAGAGGCTGCTAGGACTCCAAGGGCAAGAATTTCATCACAAAACAAAGACGGCTTTCATCTGGGGACGGAGAATTGCTTCCATATCGTTTTGTTTCTCTTACTTTCATTCATTTATGAATTTCTCAAACATGTCTATGTGTTTTATGAATTCTAGGATGAACTAACCCTTCTTTCTAGGAGGAGACATAGCTTGATTGAATAATTATGTTTTGGTTTGGTTAATTTAGGATTTATCACATGATTTATTTGTGTTTTCTTGCTTTGAATGCAATTTAATTGATCGGCCATTTAATTGTAATATTTGTTTGTGATCTATCACTCGCGAGAGGGGATTGTGAACAGGACATAGGAAAACACATCGTGGATGTTTATATCGTCGACAGTCGTATAACTCCATTGAAGCCTTTGAAATAATTATTGTGCAATCAATATTGTTTAATATTTAATCTTAGATAGGGATATCAAGATTGTTATTGAATGATAATTTCTACTATCACTTGGGACAAGGAGTAGGAAATACTTACGAATTCTTGGCTAATACACCCGATAAATCTATAATATTGTAATTGATCATAAGAAACATATGTGATAATCAAGTGAAATCTGACATCTAGAATCCTTCTCATAATTATTTCTCTTGAATTGTTACTACTGCTAGTTAGTGATTTACATTATTTGACAACCAACAACAAAACTGCTCGTTTTTCTAAATAGGATTAAGATCATCTAGCACAAGTATTTCATTAATACTATAGACCAATCCTCGTGGGTTCGACATCCATATTCAAATCCATATACTAAAACTTGACATCGTACTCTTGCGATACGTTTTGCACCCAACACTTGTGCAATGTCTGCTCTTGTACAGATCATAGCGAACATTAAACTTCCCACCGCTGATGCATATGGTACTCGAGACATTTCCATCCTCTCCACTTCACTGCTAGGACACATATCGGAGGATAATTTGAAGTTAACAGGAAGAGGGGTCGAAATTTGCTTACAATCTTGCATGTTGAAGCGTTGCAAGATTTTCTTCAAATAATTTCTCTGGGAAAGCCAAATCTTTCTGTTAATTCTGTCTCTGTGAACTTGCATCCATAGAATCTTGTTTGTCGGTCCCAAGTCTTCATATCAAATTCCCTAGCCAACTGTGCATTCAATTCTTGGACTCGATCTTTGTTGGGGCCTGCTACCAACATGTCGTCCACGTACAACAGCAAAATGATTTAATTATTGTCCCAAGATATCTTGTAATATGCACAAGGGTCTGCATTAAGTCTGTTGTACCCAAGGCTCATGATATATGAATCAAATCTCTTGTACCAACACCTTGGTGTCTGTTTGAGACCGTACAGGGATTTGTTCAACCTGCAAACCAATTTCTCTTTGCCTATTTTAGCAAACCCTTCTGGTTGGAGCATATAGATTTCTTCTTCAAGATCTCCGTGAAGAAATGTTGTTTTCACATCTACCTGTTCTTGATGTAGGTCAAACACCACACATAACGCCAATACTACTCTGAATGTAGTAAGCCGGACCACATAAGAAAATATCTCATCGAAGTCGATACCTTCTTTCTGAGCATATCATTTCACCACCAATCTTGCACGGTATCGCTCTGCTTGGTTGTTACCATCACGTTTGATCTTATAGACCCATATATTATCGATGGCTTTCCGTCCTCGTGGTAGTGTAACAAGATCCCAAATTGTCCTAGGCCTCCAATTCTTCCTGCATAGCTTGCATCCACAGGGATACATCCAAACTTCGAGTAGCCTCCTGAAAACTTGATGACTCATCATCCTCTGTCAGAAAGCAGTATGCAAAATTGCTTTCAGTATCATAATTTCAAAGCCAAACCGTTGGTCTCCTCTCGTGAATAGACTGTCGAACTTTGAGAACCTCTGACTCATCTGGTTCTTGTTCATCGTGCTCTGGTAATACATCAGAAGAAACTTGATCTTCTTCTATCTTATTTTCCACCTGAATTGTGGTAGTATCTGAATTCAGTGTGCCTTTGACTCCCTTCACTTTATCTTCCTCGAAGATAACATCCCCGCTGATAATAAGTTTGTGGGACGATACCCCTTAACACCATCAGCATAGCTAAATAAGATGCACTTTCTGGATTTTGAATCCAACTTTGATCTTTCTTGTTCGTTGTACAAAACATACACTGGACTTCCAAATGTATGTAGCCGAGAATAATCTGACGGCTTTCCAGTCCACACCTCCATCGGAGTCTTCAGATCAATCGCCACTGATGGAGAGCGATTGATAATATAATTGGCGGTCTTGACTGCTTCTGCCCAAAATGACTTCGCCAGACCAGCAATCTTCAGCATGACTCTTGTTCTGTCCAACAAGGTTCTATTCATCCACTCTGCCACTCCATTTTGCAGAGGCGTCTAAGCGTGAATTGTCTTTTGATGCCCTCTCTTTGGCAGAATGCATCAAATTCATAACTTGTATATTCTCCTCCATTGTCAGTCCTCAAACACTTGATCTTCTTTTCAGAGTCAAGTTCAACCCGCGCTTTGAACACCTTGAAGAATGAAAAAAACATCTGAGTTCTTCTTGATTGGGTACACCCAGCATCTTTCAGAGAAATCATCAATGAACGAGATAAAGTTTCTTGCTCCTCATAGGGATACAATCGGTGCTTGCCAAACATCAGAATGAATAGCTCCAATATACCGCTGCTTTTGGCAGTAGATGTGCCAAACTTTAGCCTATGTTGTTTACTGGTAACACAATGCTCACAAAAAGATAGAGACACTTTTGTAAGCCCCAACAGTAGCCTCCGTTCCGAGAGAACCTTCAACCCTCATTCTGACATATGCCCGAGCTTCCTATGCCATAACACTGTTAATTATTCTCCCGAACTAGTCGATGCAACAACTAGTTCTGCATCTTTTTGTGTTCCCCCCAAAAGCACATACATATTCCTGTATGTATTTTCCACCTTCAATACCACAATCGCGCCTTTCACAACCTTCATGATCCCATTTTTGATACGGGTCTTGCACCCGATATCGTCCAATTGTTCCAAAGACAAAAGATTCTTTGGCAGAGCCTTCACGTGTCGTACCTCCTGTATGGTGCAAATAATGCATCAAACATTTTAATTTTGATGGTTCCCACCCAAGCGATTTCCAAGGCATGATCATTTCCAATGAATACAGATCCTCATGAGACTGGTTCATGTTGAGCAAACCATTCACTCCGAGACGTCATGTGCCATGTCGCTCCTGAATCCATTATCCATGTGTCATAAAATATTTGTTTGCCTTCCGCAATAGTTGCTGCTTCGCTGAATAGTATTTCCCCACCGTCTGATGTACTTGCAACATTTCATTGAGAATCTTTTTCAGTACTCTTCTTACTCGTACAATCTTTATTGAAGTGCCCTTTACCACTACATTTATAGCAGTGAAAATTCTTCTTCTTACTTCTGGATTTGGATCTACCATACTTGTGGCTTCCACTGGAGTCGCGCTCCGTCAATCTTCCTCTCATCATCGGCAAAGCCTCTGCATGCTTCGAACTTGCCAACCTGTCTTCCTTGTTTTTGCGCCTGCTTTCTTCTTCAAGAAGCGCGGCTGCAGCATTGTTGAAGACTAACATATCAATAGTGATATTGTTGGTCAGATTGATGATGAATTGATCGTATGAATCTTTGTAGACTTTGAAGTAAAAGATTCGCACGTTCGACTTCCTCTATTTTATGCCCCAAAGAAGTGAGCTGGGCAAATAGAGTATTCAAAGTATTGATATGGTTGGTCACCGATGAGGATTCCACCATCCGAAGAGTATAAAGCATTCTCTTTAGGAAAATCTTGTTGTGTAGTGACTTGGCCTCGTACAGGTTTGTCAGAGTATCCCAAATATCTTTGGCATTTTTCTTTTCAGCAATACTTGAAAAAAACTTCATCAGCTAGAGCCAAATGCATATTGACAACAACATTACCGTTAATCTCATTCCACGTTTCATTGTCCATGCCCTCTTTCGGCCTATATCCAATAGCCGCCAAGCAACGATCTTTTCGTAGAACTGCTTGCATCTTCATCTTCCACAACATGAAATTACTTCCATTGAATTTTTGTGATGCCCGGGAATTAATGGTGTAAATCCCGGTGTGGTATTGATCCTTAATGGATTTTAATTGTGGCAATTATGAATTAATTGCGGTGTTGGGACTCCCGGGGATTTTAAATCTGGTATTTGGGCGGTGATAACCTTGGAATTTGGGTATTTGGTGGTATCTGGGGTCTGGAGTACTTTGTATTGGGGCTGGTATTGAAAATTGAGATTGTAGAGATAATTATTGAAAACAGATGATTTTTTATGAATCATGATGTATTTGTGGAGGACTTTGGATTTTGGAGCCTTGGTACTATATATACCAAGTGGACTCGGTGTTCAGTCATTGTACTCACCTTTCTCTCTCTCCCTCTCTCGCTTCCCTCCTCTTCCCCTACCATCTCCCCTTTGCAATTTCTTGAACAAAATTGGATGGAGCTTGATGATGAGCGGGATTCTTGAGAAACTAACTAGGTAATCATCTTCACTTCTTGATTGTGAAGGTTTTGATAGTAATTTTGTAGAATTTGGTGAAGTTATGAGTTGGGTTGGAGTTTTGGTTTTTAGAGATTTTGGGTTATTGTGTTATGTTAAGTATTTATGGTGTTTTTGTTTAGGATTTATGTAGTAATGGGTATTGTGTTTGTTGATTTGGAAGTTTTTGCTCGAAAAACGCCATAATTGGCTGAACAGGACCGAGCGATCGATCGCTAGGGATGGAGCCTTCGATCGCCGCGTCGTTTGGAAAATTTTGACGATGATGAACAGTGAAGTGACCGATCGCTTGAAATGAGGTGATCGATCGCCAAGGGGCAGTGGCCAAAATGAACAGTGAAGCGACCGATCGCTTGAAATGAGGCGATCGATCGCCTGTGCATTTTTTTGGAAAAATTATTTTGTGTTGAGTTTTCGATATATGCTTTGCCAGCGTCTTTTAAATGGTTAATCATCATTAGTGATGATGTTTTTGGGGGTTGTAAACATGCTCGGGCTTGTGTTTGATGGCACGAAATTAATTATGAATTATTAACTATGTTTAGCATTAATTCACGGAATCTTGGGGCAAATGCAAGGATTAGCTCTTGCTATTGGATCATAAGGTACGTATGACGTACGAGCATAGTTAGATATATTATTATCATGATGGATAAATTGTATATCATTTTTGTGCTAAAGAATATGTGTTATGAATTGTGGAAATATCATGTTGAGTGAGTAACGAGTAATATGATGTCGCTGTGGAGCAAGAATTGGTTATGATGCCGTTGAGCATGCGAGAGGTTAAAGTACTGCCGCTGTTGAGCGAGCGATGTGATACGATAGAATGAGATTGTAATATACTTGATTTCTGTAATCATGATTGTAACGATTGAGCTATAACTGATTATGAAATGTTTGGTTTGAGCATGAATGTAGTTAATCAATGTAATGATTAACTGATTTTGGATTTGATGATTTTGGTTATTGTGAGAACAGGAACAGCATGTGAAATTCCATATGGTAACGATATATACATGAAGTATTTTTTGAATTCGCAACTTTACATTCTGTAAATTATGAATTGTGTAATTTATGATATTGAGATTGTGCAATGCGTATGCTCACCCTGTGTGGGACTGTTTCTGTTGAAACAGGTAGAACATGTACATCATTTGGCTTGGAGGATGAGTTCGAGCTACTGGATGGGGATACTCCTAGGAGCTGGGTATCGGTGTTGGTGTGAATAATACTTCTTATACAATTGATACACATTTATGGGTTCAATGCTCGTCTGTGAGCATCTAGATATGTGTATATGATTTGTATAAGAGTTATGTGATCTTTTCATTTATGATTTGCATGCAATTTAATTAAGGAATTGCATAATGAATTAAGAACATGTTAGTTTATTATGAGGTGTATGCTTATGCTAGTTGAACTATATTGAGAATTGGACATTATGTGGATTAATGTCGAAAATTTTATAGATGGCATGTTAAGGTTACTGAAGCATGTATGAGAATTCCCTAATTTGGAAAAAGTATGCACCATTATTTGTAATAATGCACTAATAGCTGGTTAAGGGCTGAAGGTCCTTACAATTTTTCAATCTCGAACCGTGCCGCCATTCTAACAACAATAAAATTGCCTCAAAAAAAAAAATCTCAAAAATCTTTTATGATGCGGAAGATCAGTCAATGCTGCAACCACAAAGCATACTTAGAATTTTAAGATTTTACAACGAGGCTCTGGATCACTTGTTGGGCCCAGGTGCATAATGAGATAGAAAATAGCGAAAATGAGAATAAAATGGACACCAAAATTTACGTGAAAAACCTTTAAAAATTATTAGGGTAAAAACCACGGGCAAGATGAAAATATTCCACTGTAATATTTTGTGGGTTATAACCTATCGCTATCTTTCAAAGAGAACAACACTCTCAATATATGAGAAAAAACCACCTCACAAATATTATGAATACACACTCAAATATAAAATATATGAGCGAAAACTCTAAAAATGTGATGAATGAATTGAAATCAGAAAAACTCTATTTATAGGGTTGAAGGTGTGCATTAAATGCACATCCACCAATCTCCAACTCCCATCCGCCAACCACTAGCTGCCCTCATTAATGAGGACAGCTGGTCAACACTCGAGGGTGGGCTGCAGACTGCGGAGCGTGGACGATGAGGCGAGGTCGCGAGGGTAGATTGCATGAGTGAGAAACTGTGTGAGTGAGCAGCTTGAGGGCGTAGACGCGGAGGAGTAGGTGATATCGTGGAGGAGTAGCTGATAGCTCGGGCGTCGGGCGTGAGTGAGAAGGTGGAGACATGAGTTGTGAGATTTAGGACTAATTTGAGAGGGTTTTGATTTTTGAACTTGGGTTTCAGACTTTCGTTTTTTTGAATTTGGGTTTCAGACTTTCGGGTGTTGTGGGGCTTGCAGTTTGTAGGGTGATAAACTGATAGTGATTAATAGTGATGGGCTGAGAGAAATTTTAAACCTCCACAAGTAACATTCTCGGGTTTTGGGTACCCGATATTTTTTTCGGGTTCTGAAATAAAAACCCGACACCAACTCGAAAATATTTTTCGGGTTCGGGTTATCCAAAATCTGTTTTGTTTTATAAAAAACCCGACCCGACCAGATCGGTCGGGTACCCGATACCCGAAAGAATTTGCCCATCCCTATTCTATAGTTTGTAAAATATATAAGAAAAATTACATCAACATCCCTTGTAATTTGACATAAAAATACGTTATAGGGGATGTAGATGTAATTATTCAAACTAAAGAGATTAAAATAAAAATTAGAAATGATCTATATTTAGTTCACCCTAAAAATAATGAAAATGATTTGCATCTAACATGCAAAAATATTATTTCTGATTTTCTCATTTGTCAGAGTATTTCCTACCATGATTGATTGGAATTTGGATCATATTTCTCACACAAGTCAATAGCTACATTAAACATAAACCTTGAAATCATATTTTCTGAATTCATTAATTTTATTTGTTTTACATTATCTTAAAATTTTCTCCTTTCAAACATAGATTTGTTAGAGATTTATATAACATTATGTAAAAATTTATATACTTGGCATAAGATCACTGAATTTAACATTTTGTAAAAAATTATATACTTGGCCACAAAACTTGAATTTTTTTTTAAAATCTTTAATACATTTTATTTATCCTAAGTGATTTTGCGATCATCTCTCGAGATATTTCTATTCACAAAATATTAATTATATTATAAATTTTTCTATAAATATATAGATTACATTTTTATCGAAATTTATTAGATTTTTCTATAAACATTTTATTTTAATTTTTTGATTATTATGAAAAAAGTTGTAGCCTGTATGGAGTTTCGACACAATTAGACTTATGTGACAAGTAGCGCGACATGCCAGACTACCAATAGCGCTTTTAGATACGGAGGGTTTGCTTCCTCACCTCTCCTCTCCGGCGCTCTTGGGGGTTTGTTTGATGATGCTCTTAGGGGCATCATCACCATTAATTTAAAATCTTTTTTTTAAAAGGAAAAAAAGATTCCACTTGGATGGTGAATGTTGCTCCTGAGGACAGTACCCTTAAGGGCAACAATAAAGTTTTCGCTCGGTTTGTTTGATAATGCCCTTAAGGGTAGTGCCCTTAGAGCATCATCACCATTCATTTGGGATCTAACTCGCTATTTAATGAGTGTTCGTAATTATTTTTCAAAATAATTTAACTATTTTTTAAATAAAAAAATAAATTTTGAATGTTATATTTTATTGTTTCTAAAAATTACTTCTCTAAAAATAAATAAGTTTAATTATTTTTGCTATTGTTTCTCTAAAAAAATAAATAAATAATGAGATACTTTTCAATATCTTTACTTAACTATGATAATTTTATAGTAATTTAAAATTTATTAAATATTTTTATTTTAATAGCAAACGCACCTAAAATCAATCATAGTAAAAGTGCAATTACAAACACCTAAAATCAATCCTTGCGCCATAATTCCTAAATTGATTTACAATCCCTGTTTATTTTCCCACTTGTTTTTCTCATGTAAAATCAACCAGAGCCCCCTCCCCCTTAATCCATCGACTCCCCGTAGTTGTTCATCGCTAATTGCAGCTCAATCACACTAACTTGTGATTTGATTTTTTGTTTCTGGTTCTTTACTTAAATTGATTTGGATTTTGTGAGTGGATTGCGAATAGCCAAGTCCGTTGCACTCCATTTTTGATAATTTGTTGCGAGTTCATAGAAAAATGGTTCCAGTTGGAGGAATCACTTGCTGCTTGAGTGCAGCAGCGCTTTACCTTCTTGGCAGGAGCAGCGGAAGGTCTGATTAATGCTTTTACGAGATGTGCCAGTTTTTTGTCCATTGAAAAGTGTTTGATTAGGTTTTCTTAATTCATAGGGATGCTGATGTTTTGAAGTCAGTAACTCGAGTTAATCAATTAAAGGATCTAGGTTAGTGGGAACTTTTCTTTGTTTTGTCAATATGGAGTGTATTTTTTAATGTGATTGCTTAGTTTGGAATACATTTATTGTGATTTATGGATTATGCTCAACAGTATTTGATTGCATAGAGTTTAATCAGGTATAGAATTCTGCCAACAAATGCCTTTTCTATCTCTCAATGTTAAAGTTAAGCTGTCTCTCAATTTTCAACCTTTTAACCGAATGCACCAGAGATTTGATAAACTAGTTTTTTTTCTTGGTTTCTGCTACTTTTCTTCTTTGATACATGATGTTATGTTTCGGTTGGTTATTATGCTTAATTCATGTAAGGATATTGAAGTTCGAACGACGACATGTTATGCCCCTACTCATCAATTTTTGTATTCTTTTACTTTTCAGCTCAGCTATTGGATGCTGCAACCAAAATGTTACCTTTGGTAGTGGCGGCATCTGGGACGGTTGGTTCTGATACTCCAATCAATTGCGAGTACAGTGGTTTGCGGGGCGTAATTGTGGAGCAAACGGTATATGTATATATTTCCATGAAAGTACCCTAGAACTTCATATATTAATGATGTGCTATTTCAATGAATCTTTTTTTTAACTGTTTTCTCAGGCAGAGCAACACTTTTTGAAACACAATGATGCAGGATCGTGGATTCAAGATTCAGCGTTGATGCTTTCCATGTGCAAAGAAGTTCCCTGGTATCTGGTTAGTTTTGGGTTTTGCTTGTCAGTTCCATGTTAACTGGATGCAGGCTCTTGAAAACACACAGTCCCACAAGATTGGTGTGAAGGGTTATGGAGATAAACGTTAAATGAAAACATGATTGTTTTTAATCATCAATATTTACCTATGGATTAGTTGCTGCGTTTTAATGGCTTTATTCCAACAACAGGATGATACCACTGCTCGTGTACACATTGTTGGGGCTCGTGGTGCCACAGGTCTGGTATTGACTGTTGGAAGCGAAGTTTTTGAAGAATCTGGAAGATCCCTGGTCCGTGGAACATTAGATTATCTTCAAGGTCTTAAGGTAAGGATGCTGCTATGAATATTGTCATTTCTTTGCTCTCTTTTATCCGGCATTCTGATGCTGTTATTTCAAATTCTGGTGATTTTATTTGTTTAGATGCTTGGAGTCAAGAGAATTGAGCGTCTTCTTCCAACCGGTATGCCCTTGACAGTTGTTGGTGAGGTATGATGCTCCTCTAGGGACATAAGTTTTCTTTTTCAGTTTTACATTAAAAAATCATGTTGAAAACTGATCTGTTACTTGGACAAATATTGTCGTATAGGAGGTTGGCCAATAATGTGGCTAGGGGTGGGCATCAGGTCAGGTTTTGGCAGGTTAGGGTTTGTCGGGTCGGACACCTGGCATGTAGGGTAGTCAACCCGAAATTTGGCCTACCGGATTTTCAGATAGCTGAAACTTTTCGGGCAAGTTTGGGTATCCGACTTGCAGGCACCCAAAAATTTATATCCATCCTTTTGTACCAGAGCATTCCAAGACAAACACAAAATTTTTCATTCAATACAATCCACAATCCAACAAACATTAATCCAAGGGTATCACAAGAAAAAAAATTATAAAAACAAGGAGTGTATTTCATTGTTTGAATCCATCCTATCCAAATTCCAGTAAACGTCTTCAAATGATAGGCTAATATCAAAAAAATATAAGCTAAAATAATGCCAGTTTGTGGAATCATAAAATAAAAAACATACATCATAAATATCAATGGCAATAATTTCGTATCGTGTCATATTTGGAGAAAATAAACTTACATCTGTGAAAGAGATAGGAAACTCATGAGTTGTACATAATATCGAGATATGGAGGAGGCTATGTATTTTAATGAAAAGATATAAAACTTGTTAAGAATAAAAATCTTAAGCATACTCTCTAGATTACTTACAAAAGTTTATCAAACTTTATCCAAGTAACCAAGTTTCAACAACCATCTTCGTTTCTTCAAATACAATTATTTACTTGCATCCCGAGTTCTTGATTAAAATAAAATAATAACAAATATCATTGAAGTGATTGAATGGGTGAAGTCACATAATAAAATAGGGAAATGAAATGCATTTGAAGTAGATAAACTTACCATTACCAAGTGATAATGCTTTTCATAATAATGCATCAATCATTGTCGAATCAATCCCCAATTTGTTAATTCTATAAGAAGTAAAAATTCAAAGAAATTAGAGAAAATGGAATATAATTTGTATATAATCATAAAAAAACAATAAGATCAAATACTCAAAAGTAAGAAAAAAGTACCTTTATCAATCATTTCAATTTCAACCAAATCTTTCTCCATGTTGATTGGCTTTGAATCCAAAATTAAAGCTAATCTTATGCACATGTCAAAGCTTGAACTATTTTAGAGATAATTAACTCCTGAAAGTATCAAAAACATGATCACTTGTATTAAATGCTTGCTCCGAAAGCAGCAGTAGAGACTGGAACTACAAATATATCACATGTCATGTTAGAAATGATTAAAAAAACTTGAGAGAATTGTTTTTCTACTATTATAGGATATTAAAAAATTTCTTATCATCCTCGAGATCCTCACCTAAATATTTCTTTAACTCTGACTTCATATGCTCATTTTTTCCTCCAAGTTTAAGTTCGCCTTTCAAAAATGTTCTAGAAATCATGGATTGTAATATTTATAATTTTTTTAGAAAACGATGTAGAATGAAGAAGGTATTTGACTTTCTGGTGTTTCATATCTCATTTTATAATTGTAAAATAATTCTTCCGTTCCATATAACTGTACTATTATAGTAAATACACATATTGTACCAAAACAAGAAGTAGATGAACTCCAATTTATGACTTGAATAAAAAGTCATAACATAATACAATATCATGTTGATTTTTCGATTGACCCTCAGTATTTGTAAAACTTATCTTTCATTTTTTTTGACATTCCACTAAATTAAAATCATCACTTTTTAATCGTTATTTAAGGATCATGTCAACTACACTTGTTTCATGAGATATTGTGTTGGATGTGAAATATACAGAACTGGAAATTGCCTACATAAGCTTATATGTCCAATAAACTTCGATAAAAAACCATCACTTTGTCAATCATGCTCCGTTGGAAATCTCATTATAAAACGGTTTTTCAAGACCATTCGCATTTGCGAGATTTATGTCAACATAAGAATCAAAAGAGCCTTTTTCAGGCATGTTAAAAGTATATAAAGTTCCATCAAGTAGGTACATCGAGATTAGCAATTTATCTGCCTCTATTTTTTTTTATCTCCACGCAATCACAAAATTATTTTTATATCTAGCGGGGGAATTTCGATCCTACATTCCTCTATAATACGAGATAGCTCAATGTTCATCTTTTCCTTTTAAACCATCCTACAATAAGACTAAAAAATATGCGCAGTGATCTCATATGTAAATACTCCCTCCCAAGATGTTTGTTTCACAATTATCAAACTATTTATGTAAATATGTGACTGCACCGTCATTTGATGAGACATTATCAACTGTGATGATAAGGATCTTATCAATCCGCCGATCAAGTAAACATTTTCCAATACCTTCACTCACATCATCACTCATATGACCAGAGATCGGACAAAAATTCAATTTTTTTTCGCAAACTCCAATCATCATCCGAAAGCTTGAAGCTTTGATCTCACCGACAAAAATATACCGAATCAATGCATAAATAGCTGACTCATGTAGAAATAAAGACATTCAAAAGAATGAAGAGGATATTGCAATTACTACTCCACTTCTCAGATAGCATAGAGATGAGTGCTTAAAGATGGAAGTATGATCTGAAACGCAAAAGCACTAACGCACACGAAAAACCGAGTTAATTCCTTACTAGTTAGCAAACTAATGGATAGTGAATTCATATTTCACGCCTCCGGATAATGATTGGAATTTGCAATAACAAAATTTTGATTTTTTTTCTTGGACATAAGAGGGATTATGCGGGTAAAGGAGTAGAACAATGTTTACTTGGTTGAGGGATTGATAAAATCTTTACCATCACAGTTGATAATGGCTTATCAAATGACGATGCAATTATATATTTACAAAATAGTTTGATAATTGGAGAACTAATATCTTGTGGAGGAAGTAGCTACAATGAGATGCATTGCACATATTATTAATCTTATTGTGCAGGATGATTTAAAAGGCAAAGACGTACATTTAACTATGTCTTGTATTAGAAGATCAGTCTGGTACGTTCAAAATTTTCTAGTTAGATATAAAAAATTTGGTGAGTATATTGAGATTGAAAAGGTTGATAAATATGCATTGTTAAGACTCGATATATTTACCAAGTGGAAGTCTATATACTTGATGTTAGGATCTGGCCAACATGTCTCAAAAGAGTTTTTGATTCTTATGTTGCATAGATCTTGCCTCACCGAAATTCACTTACGAAACCACCATATGATGGGATATTGACGGGACATGACCGGCAAAAGGCTAGTTTATTGTTGAAGTTTCTTGGACATTTTTATGGCTTACTTTGTCAACATTTGGTTGTTTATATGTCAAATTTAGTACCATATTTCTTGAAATAACTACAGATGACATGTTCCTCAAACAACGGTTAAAAAGTGATGATTTTAATTAAGTTAAATTTCGAGAAAGATGAAAGATAAGTTTGACGAATACTAAGGTTCAATTGAAAAACGAACATGATGTGGTATTTTTCTGTGATTCTTGATCCACATTATAAATTGGAGTTCATTAACTTCTCATTTGATACAATATAAGATGATATCGCAAATAGTGTAATGATGAAGGAAAAAATGAAGTATAGAATGCAATAATTATTTGCAATTATGAAGTGAGATATGAAACTCCGAGAAGCCCAATACCTTCTTCATTACGTCCCGCATCATTTTCTAGAATTTCCCTATCTGATAATCCCATCACTTACGGACAACATATGAAAGATTAATTTACAAATCAAAAACTTGGAGGAAAAAGTGAGCATTTGACGTCAAAGTTAGAGCAAGATTCAGGTGAATCCCGAGGATGATGAGACAGATTGAGATAACCTTCAATGGAAACCAATTCTCTTAGGTTTCCTGTTCTTTTTAAAATGGCACGTGATATATTAACAGTTTCAATCTCTACTGCTGCTTTGGAAGCGACATTTAGCATAGGTGGTCATGTCTTGGATGCATTTAGAAGTTCACTATCTCCAAAAATAGTTCAAGCTTTCATATCTAATGGAGGAAGATTTGAGTAAATTGAAGTGGTTGATAAATTATTATTATCCTTATCTTTGTACCTTCGATCTTGTTTTTATTCATGAATGTACACTAATTATGTTTTATTTTATCTAATATCTTTGAATTCTCATTTTTCTTATCAAATAACAAAATTAGGTATTGATTCTACAGTAATTGATTTATGATTATAAAGACATCATCAATTGATAATGGTAGCTTCGATGCAATTTCTGATTATTTTCTGTCTCAGAATTCTCTCGGATTAAATGTTTGTTAGAATTTGGGTGGATTGAACAATATATTGTCTGTCTTGGAATGTTATGCTGTAAAATGATGAAAATACAAATTTTCGAGTGCCCGAACTTACTCGAAATATTCCGGGTAGACAAAATCTCAGGTTGGGTTCGGGTAGTCAAAAACCCAATCTAATGCCCACCCCTACTCCGCCCCTCTCCGTCTACTTCACGGTTGTTGGTGATAGTTTGAGTATAGTATCAAGGCGAGTATTGGGTAGTGGACAAATGAATATGAAGACATTAAACTAGATATAGAAATTAAAATTTATGGTTAGGGTTTAATATGAATGTGTATCTGATTTAATTTCAGGTAGTAATAATAATACTCGAAAACAAACTCGATTGTACACTTATCCGAACCAGATTTTTTTAAAAGTGACCCGATCGGATCGGATAGGGAGCCCCTTAACCGATTTAAAATTCCCACCCCGAACTATGGCAGAAGATCACTATTGATTAATGGTATGACCTTTATATTTTATTGAACTCACTCAAATTATCACCTTATTTTTAGATCAATATTCTATCATTTAGGAAAACAGTGATTTTTTTTATTAACGGAATTTTTTTGCATGTCTACAAATGTTTGGCGTACTTTCTCTCAGGCTGTTAAGGATGACATCGGGGCAATTCGGATTCAGCGACCCCATAAAGGCCCCTTTTATGTGTCTGATAAACCAATTGATCAGCTCATTGCAAATCTTGGGAAGTGGTCAAGGTGTAGTCGTCTCTCTATTTTCCTTTCTCATGTCTACTGCAAAGCAGGTTCAAAGGATCTATACTTTTTTACAAAACGATTTCCGTTGCTTTTCTTGATGGTTTTTTATATTCACCTTTAAATTGTCAAATGTGTTATGTTATTTAAAATACTTTCAAATATATTAACTACATTTTTACTCAAGCTTCGAACTAGCCAGCGATGCCTATGGAACACTAGTTTGCAATGGGGATCACGATTTTACATCACGAGATTCGTATTTTTTCTCAGGTGGTACAAATGTGCGTCGCTGGGCTTAACTATGTTTGGGGTTTATCTTATTGCTAAGCATGCATTCCAATATTTCATGGAGAGAAGACTCCAATGGGACATGCGAAAGAGGTTACGATCCTTTTCAATTTCATTCCACAGTTGAACAATATTTGCTTAGGAATGTTGTTCTTCCTATAGTTTTCGTAAATTTGTGGTTTGATCAGTAAAAAGAATTATACGTAGGGTGCTTGACGCTGCAGCTAAAAGAGCCGGGAAAGAAGAAGGTAGCCTTTCACATACCTTTTTTATCACAACTTCAATCTTTTGCTTTCACGTATTTTAATAAAATTATACTTGTTTGTTTCTTTTACGAATCACAGGTGTAAATGGTAAAGTTGAGAACATATCCGATGCTACCAAGAAAGACAAAATGATGCCAGATTTATGTGTGATATGCTTGGAGCAGGAGTATAATGCAGTTTTCATACCGTGAGTCGTATATACTAAATTGACTCTGGTTTAAAGGATGCGACTTACTACTTTATACCACAACTTGATTTTACCATATTGAATTAAGCTATATTTAGCAGACTAAAATTGGAATACTGGTACCGGAGAAGAGAAGCTATATTTCTCGGATTTTTTTTCTAAACGCTGTTGTAGAAATCAAAACTGACTCGGATGTCTACAACTCTTTATTTTCAGGTGTGGGCATATGTGCTGTTGTATGGCATGTTCTTCGCATTTGACAAACTGTCCTCTATGTCGAAGAAGGAATGACCAGGTTGTGAGAACCTTCCGGCATTGAATTCGGTTTCATCACAACGGAGATTGCTGCACATTAAAAATGCTCCAGAAATTGTAACAATTCTTCTTCAGATGATAATCGTGTATACTGATTCTGTTGTTATTTTGAAATAATAATATGTTCAATCTTCTTCCGCAATCTTGAATAGTTGACTTGTTTGTAAATTGAATAAATTTATGAGATGGTTTTTCTACATCTTTCATTCTTGAGGATTCATGTTTGTATTAACAGCTAAATAAATGTTTCAGTAGGAATAATGCAATCTCACAAAATTGGGTGCCTTATTTTCCATCTGGGGTTAGAGCATGATCTTGGGGTATTATTGGTAAAAAAAAAATGTTCGGTCATATGTGCATCAGACTGCTAAAGGAAACCCACCATCTGACAGATCTGCCATTCTCATCTCCAAATACACTTGGAGAACTTTGGAGTTGACAAACATATAACCTACATCAACCCGTCGTAAAACTGAAACAGCTCATGTGTTGCAAAACCTAGCCTAAGCAAAACAATGCCTCCTGGATTTGGTTTTGGTTACCATGCATTCACATTCACCTCAGCAACAAATTCCTTTAGCTTGAAGGTGCACGGAGTATGAGCAAGTCCGAGAGAAAGTTAAATTTTGGGATTAAGTTTGTATAAAGCATGGTTCCTCCTATGTAAACCTTGTAAATGCGATAGACCTAGCTTTACAACATAATATTGAGAAGTTCATGGTTATTGGTTTCCGTGATTGACGTTGGCAGTTCAAACAAATTCATAAAAAAATAATTCAACAAACAAATGTGTTAGGATCGATTCCGGGGGTGGGTGGCGAATCCACTTCCGAGTTCAACTAACTCTAGCTTCAATAGCTCGTGTTCTTGAAATAATTGCACCGAGAGATTATATCGAGTTCGGTTACAAAATCGAGCGGAAGACACTCGACATAATCCGCTCTATAACCTATTAAACATTTGAAAGACAATTTAAAAGTATGCAAAAAAATATGTAAAAACTGTAAGGTAAATAAATGCAGTAAAGTAAATAACACAGCACAAACGATTATACCTCTCCCCATCTTCCATCTCACGGAAGGATACTCTATAAGATTTGGTTTACACTTTTCAGTATACAACATACTTAGGCTAATACCACACAGATAGCTTAAACTCCTAGCCCACAATGAATCACAAAGTTCATGTTCTTTAACGTCTCATAAGGAAAGACCTCACCCAGTTGTGATAAATCACAAACTGTTACAATGATATTCACTATTCTATTTTAGCTCACAAATACAATGAACAGAGTGAATACAAAGGCACAAATGATTCCATAATGAATCTGATATACTCTTGAAGGAGGCGCCAAAAGGTTTGGGGAGTTGCTCTTCATTTATAGATTTGTTCTTTGAAGTTCCCTAATTGAATCCCAATTGGTTTGCTTTGGAAAGTTTGGATTGATCTTCAATCAGCTATTATTGAGCTTCCAAATCATGTGTATAGAGCCCCAAATAATGATATATACGTTAGATACAAGAATATAGCCGTTGGGATAGTTTTGGTAAGCTTTCAAACATTACAACGCTCAAATTCTGCTTTCTGGGATATTTTTGAATGTTCGCTGGTCGGGTCTGCTGCCCGAGTCCGCTGGCCTCTACTAGTTCAAAGTCTGCTGGCCTCTATTGGTTCGAAGTCTGCTGGCCTCTACTACTTCGAAGTCTGCTGGACTCTAGTGGTGCTAAGTCCGCTAGCCTCTACTACTTCGAAGTCTGCTGGACTCTATTGGTGCGAAGTTTGCTGGCTTTTACTACTTCGAAGTCCGCTGGCCCAAGGTCTGCTGCCAACCTTGCTGTCCATCATCTGCTGTTCTATTCTCTTGATTATAGCTATTGATTCGTTGATTTCTGGGAAAGTGACCAATATGAAAGTTGTAGCCATTTTTCTTAGCTTTCCACGGAATCAAGAATCGCTCGATTTCAAGTTCTATGAGAGAGTTATGTTCAAAACACGAGACATTGCTCATGCTGTAAGTTTGCTGGATGTAGCAGCACATGGCGTGACTTACAGAACCTTTTTGACCATCTTAGCGTACTGGTCAGTCTTAGACTACCAAAGATGCTTTGTAGATCTTTGTCTTATATTTCCAACCCATACTGAATCATCCCGTTTTGATAAGAGAGCTGAGAGTTATGTCCGATATACCACAACTGCTACAATCTATCCACTGCTCTTTCATCTTTGTACCAGCAGACACTTGCAGACATGTTTTCGTCAAGTAAGCTTTCGAATCTAGTCTGCTGGCCTGAAATACATCTTGTAGAGAATTGAGTTGGCTATCCAACCCATTTGGAAGCACATTGTTTCGATGTCCGACCTATGAGATATGATTGATTTAGTCAATAGCGCTTTGGGTCTACTTGTTGTATGTACTGGTCCAGTAGACCTTTGCTTTTGTCTACTGATCCAGTTTACTTCAACCCATTTCTTTTCTAATCATCAAGCTCCTAATCATGATCTATTCACTGCAAACTTGATAGAATATGTTAGCAACACAATAACAAGTTTTGTTAACATCAAACCAGAGATTATTCGGGTTTCCAAAACCCAATAATCTCTCCATTTTTGATGATCACAAACTTGAATAAAAAATATGAACATTAAAGCACAATGTTGCATAATAAAAAACCATATTATTTAAGCAACATATTTCTCCCTCTTTTTTTTTGAATTAAAAAGGAAGCGAAATAAATTTACCCCCCCTCAAGATTAAACTCTCCCCCTTAATTTTAAAAAGTTTGAAAATTAAAGCAAGTGAGGGGCAAATGGGGTAGACTTAAAAAATGCAATGCACATTAATATTTGAACCAAAAATAACCTCTTTTGATAATGGACGAAGGATACTTGGCAACAAATTTGAATTTCTTGACAAAACTCAACAACGTCCATTTCATCTTTTATGCGGCAACACACTTGAGTATAATTTGCAGAATAAACTGCTTTTCCTCGTGAAGAATTAGGCTGCAAGACCTATACCCTTCCGATCCTCTATGAGTTTGCAACGCAAAAAATGGTTTGTCATTTGGACATCCGAGCAAGAAGTTATGCAAATTTTCCCAAAGTCGCTGCATGCCGCCAGAAAACTATAATGCTTCGAAAATTGTTAGAAAAATTTGAACATTTTAAATAGATTTTAAAATTATTTTAGTGCAAAATAAATGCAATGAAAATTGATTTTTATGCTAAAAATTTTCAAACAGCAAGTTTTAGAAAATGATGCTATGAAAATAATTTCACGGTCAAGAGAAAGTTTTCTTTAAAAAATTTCCATCTAAAATCGGTTAAAATGCTTTCCAAGAACGATCCGCTCTGATACCACTTGTTAGGATCGATTTCGGGGCGGGTGGTCAATCCACCCACGAGTTCAACTAACTTGAGCTTCAATAGCTCGTGTTCTTGAAATAATTGACATGAGAGATATATCGAGTTCGGTTACAAAATCGAGCGGATGACACTCGATTAACCCGCTCTATAATCGATTAACAATTTGAAAGACATTTTTAAGGTATGCAAGAAAATATTTAAAAACTTTTGAATAAAGAGATAGAGATAACATAAGATATTTGATAAGGATGTGGATAAAGTATTTTGTATTTAAATTTTCCTATTTTATCATAGGAGTCTTTATCAATTAGGAGTTTATATAAGTATGTCTTGTAACCCTATTTCATTAATCAGAATAACAAAAGACTATCTTTTCTCCTAATGTGTTTCACTTCATGGTATCAGAGCCAGGAGAGTATCAGCCATGACTAAATACGTTCATATGGCCACCTCCGATGTTCTTCTTCATACACTGAAACATGTTCGTCCACAACCCCCATCACTCCTGTTTTCTCTGACAATTCTTCAATCCCAATCACCAATCATAAATTAAATGGCCAAAATTACCTTCAATGATCACAATCCATCCCGATGTTCATCTGTGGCAAGGGGCGTGATGATCTGTTGTCAACTGCCGCCCCCCCGCCCAGCAGCGACATATCAATTTTTCAAATCCTGGAAAGTGGAAAATAATATGGTCATGTCGTGGCTCATTAATTCGATGACCCCTGATACTGGTGAGAATTTTTTTGTTGTATTCATCAGCCAATGATGTGTGGGAGACCGCAAGGGACACGTACTCGAGCAAGGAGAATATTGCAGAACTTTACGAAATAGAAAGCACTCTTATAGACTTGAAACAGGGAGAATCTTCTGTCACACAATATTTTATGTCGCTCACTCGATTTTGGCAACAAATTGACCTCTTTGAAAATTATGTTTGGAAGTGTCCCCATGACGAATCTTCCTACAGGGCCATTGTTGAGAAACAACGTATTTTCCAGTGTTTGATGGGCCTCAACGTGAATTTCGATGACGTTCGCAGATGCATTCTGTCTGTCAAACCCTGCCATCCCTGCGTGAAGCATTCTCTATTGTCCGCCATGAGGATAGTCGACGCAAACTCATGATGGGTCCTTTTCTCACGAGTCTGCCATAGGACGCACCGTCCTTGCTTCTAATCGTTCTAATTAAGGACCATCTGGTGCTTCAGAATGTCCCACATAGGTTGCTGCTCCTGGTTCTCTTGGGCAAAGTTCCTCTCCCTCCAACATGCGTAATGGTCGGCCTTGGTGTGAAAAATGCAACCACTACAACCATACTCTTGACACATGTTGGAGGATACATGGGAAATTGGTAAACTGGAAAAATACACGTCCCAGGCGAGCCAACCTTGCAATATTCGATGGTCCAGTGATTGAACATCAGCCCTTCGGTAAGGAACAATTAGATATTCTGCAACAATTGATGAGTAAAGCTCTCCCACAGCCTAACCCTTCTCCTATTGGTGCTGAAAGTGTTTCCCATACAGGTACTCCTCATATTGCTTTGCTTTCTCGGCAGGTGCTATCCAATTTTTGGCTAATAGACTCTGGTGCATCGGAACACATGACTGGAAATTTGAAGCTTTTACATGGATATTGACCATGCACTTCTCCATGTACTGTCCGTATAGATGATGGCTCGTGTGCGCCGATAATGGGGACTGGGGCAGTACATATTTCGGACTTTATTACTTTGAATTCCGTCTTATTTGTTCATGCTCTTGATTGCAATATGTTATCTGTTAGTCGATTAAATTGAGATCTCAAGTGTGTCACTAAATTTATGTCTGATTAATGTGTTTTTCAGGACTTGGCTTTGGGGAAGACGATTGGCAATGCTGAATACTGTGTAGGATTGTACCTTCTTCCTATGCCAATTGACCACTCATCCCAATTTGCAAGTTCTTGTAATTCATTGTTATCTAGTTCTAGGAAAGATGATATTTTCTTATTACATTATCGTTTGGGACATCCAAGTTTCTTGTATCTTGAGAAAATTATTCCCCCTCTTTATTTCGTAATAAAGGATCCAATGTTTTTAACTATGATGTTTGTCAATTGTTTAAGCATACCCATCATAGCTACTCCCCACATATTTATAAGCCACCTAATCCATTTTCGCTCATACATAGTGATATATGGGGCCCTTCCAGGGTTAATAATGTCACGGGTTCTCGTTGGTTCCTCTTGTTTGTCGACGATCACACTCGAGTCTCATGGGTATTTTTGATCAAAGATAATCAGACACATGTAATCTTTTTAAACACTTTCACTCAATGATTCAAACTCAGTTTTCAACAAACATTCAGGTTTTACGAACAGATCGTGCTCGCGACCACTTCAACTCCGCCCTCGGCTCATACCTTCAGAGCCATTGTATTGTCCACCAAAGTTCTCGTGTGGATACACCCCAGGAGAATGGTGTCTCAGAGCGCAAAAATCACCACCTTCTCGAGGTAACACATGCTTTAATGTTTTCCCGAACGTCCCACCTTTTTTTTGGGGTGATGCCTTACTCACTGCAACTTACCTCATCAATAGAATGCCATCTCGCATTCTTCCCTTTGACACACCCATTGAAACTCTGCTTCAAACTTACCCCCATAATTGCATGGTTTCCTCTATTCCTATAAAAGTCTTTGGTTGCTCGTGTTTTGTCCACATACAGCCTCAAAATCGGGGAAAATTATACCCTCGTGCAATCAAATGCATTTTCCTCGATTATTCTCCCCATCAAAAAGGGATAATGCTATTCCCTCGATTTAAATGATTCCTTAGCTCTATGGATGTCACATTCTTTGATAATGAGCCCTACTATCCCATTTCCTCAATTCAGGGGGAGAACCAAGTTGATGAATCTCAGAATAGGGAATCCCTCGAACCCGCCTTTCCTACTTTACCGCCTGTTGACAATATCACACCACAAGTCCCAATTCCTATAATGCGGAACTCTACTCAACCCCCGTTACAAGTATATTCTAGGAGGAATCAACAACTTGTACAGATTCAGCCTTGTTGTGACTCTGCCTTAGAGTCAACTTCTGCTGACAAAACACAAGGTAACACTGATTTCTCTGATAATGATACTAACAGTCATGATGATAAACCTATTGCTGTTCGAAAAGAGGTTAGATCTTGCACCCAGCATCCTATTGGTAATTTTCTCTCTCTTGAGCACTTATCTCAGGCATATCGAGCATTTGTGTCCAAATTAGATCAGGTTCAGATACCAGCAACTATTGAAAGTGCTATTCAAGATCCAGATTGGAAATCAGCCTCTTCAGGAAATTCAGGCTCTAGAGAAGAACAGTACATGGCTCATTATTGATCTTCCACCAGGAAAGAAAACAGTTGGCTGCAGATGGATCTTCTCAGTTAAACATAAAGCTGGTGGAAGTGTGGAACGATACAAAGCCAGATTAGTGGCTACAGGGTACACTCAATCTTGTGGTATTGATTACCAAGAAACCTTGTCCCCGGTAGCCCGACTAAATACTACCAGAGTCCTTCTATCTGTTGCTGCAAACATGGACTGGCCCTATATCAACTAGATGTCAAAAATGCCTTCCTAAATGGGGACGTTGAGGAGAGATTTATATGAATATCCCTCCAGGATTTAAATTCTTCTATTGCAAATAAAGTTTGCAAATTACAGAAATCTCTTTATGGCTTAAAGCAATCACCCCGGCCTTGGTTTCACAAAATCTCTTGTGTTCTTAAAGGGAATGGTTACACTCAGTGTCAATCTGATCACACCCTGTTTTTCAAACACTCTGAAGGAGGAAACATCACAATTCTCATAGTGTATGTTGATGATATTGTTCTCACAGGAAATAACAACACAGAAATCTCACAGGTAAAAAATCTGCTCTCAAAAGAATTTGAAATGAAAGACCTAGGACATTTAAAATATTTTCTGGAAATGGAAGTTGCAAGATCATCCCATGGAATTTATCTTTCCCAAAGAAAATATGTATTGGATCTTCTAAAAGAGACTGGAATGCTGGGATGCAAACCTGTAGACACACCCATGGATGCCAAAACAAAGCTCGAGACAAGGGATAACTGTCCACTTGTGGACAAAGGGAGATATCAAAGGTTAGTTGGGAAACTAATCTACCTCTCACATACTCGTCCTGACATCAGATTTACTGTTAGATGTGGTCAGTCAGTTCCTGAACAACCCCAATAATGATCACATGGAAGCTGTGTACAGAATATTGAGGTATCTCAAGAAAAATCCGGAAAAGGACTACTATTCAGAAAATCTTCTATTCGAAGTATCAAGATATACAGTGATGCAGATTGGACAGGCTCTCACACTGATAGAAGATCCACCTCCGGCTATTGTTCATTTATCTAGGGAAACTTAGTAACTTGGAGGAGTAAAAAGCAGTCTGTGGTAGCTCGTAGTAGTGCTGAGGCTGAGTATCGAGCATTGGCCCAAGGTATATGCGACGATTATTCAATGAATTAAAGTTGGATAATAATCAACTGGAAGAGATGATGTGTGATAACCAAGCAACCATAAGCATAGCAAAAAAACCCGATGCATCATGATCGAACTAAGCACATTGAGATAGAACATTTCATAAGTGAAAAGATCGAGAAAAAAATCATTGACCTTAACTACATCTCCACACCTGCAACTTGCTGATATTTTGACTAAGGCTCTCCATCATCCTCAATTTGAGGACCTCAGTTCCAAGCTGGGCATGATCAATATATATGACCCATATTGAGGGGGAGTGTTGAATAAAGAGATAAAGATAACATAAGATATTTGATAAGGATGTAGATAAAGTATTTTGTATTTAAATTTTCCTATCTTATCTTAGAAGTCTGTATCAATTAGGAGTTTATATAAGGATGTCTTGTAACCCTATTTGATTATTCAGAATAATAAAAGACTCTCTTTTCTCCTAAATTGTGTTCGCTTCAAAAACAGTAAGGTAATAAATGCAGTAAAGTAAATAACACGAGAATTTGTTTCTGGAAGTTCAAAGCACCAACACTTCTACGTCTTCCCTTCTTTCATCTCATGGAAGGATACACTAGAAGATTTGGTTTGCACTTTTCAGTATACAACATACTTAGGCTAATACCACTGGTCGCGCTTATCGTGTACGCCCAAATTAACACTTCACAGTTAACAACAAATAAATGTAGTAGTGAAAGTAGGCATCGATCCCACAGGGAAGTGAATATTTTTATGCAAACAAGTATCGAAATGAGGGGGGGGGGGGGGGGGGGGGGATTTATGATGATTAATTATCTAAAATTATCTATGATGCATGATTGAATAAAATATGAATTATCAATTAAAGAAAGATATTGGTTTCGATCGACTCTACCATTGAAATTCATTCATTCATTCATCGATTTTTTCACAGTTGTAATTTTTATGCATGAATATTCACCATTGAAGATTTAATTCCTATCTCAACTTAAGTCTAATTAAATCTAAAACAACATTCAAACTTAACCCTTATCAATTAATCAACCTTAACAACAGCAGTTAAGATTTAAACCAATGATAGCATGCGAACGAATAAGATTGGTGAAGCTAAACAACATAAACAACAACAGTTATGTTTATTCTAGTCCAAAGTTTTCCCTATGAATTTAATAAACTCAACAGCAGAGAATTATAAATCATAGTTGCTTCACAAATTTGATTAATCAAACAATTACGGATTTGATATCAAACTTAGCATTAAATTGTATGAAAAATCATTAGGTAGCTAGTTTAACAACCAAACAACACAATCATGGCAAGAATAATAACTTATGATGTTCAATAAAAATCACAAATTCAAAACAAAAATCTCATGAATAAATTAAACTCCAATGATTTTGTCTTCCTTAACCAAGAAATTGAGTTTAGCTACTCATAATTGAACTCAAACAATCAAAATTAATCTAGAAAACATTAAACAAAAGCTAAGGAAGAAGTTACTAAAAGATGACACGATTCTGGTTCGTCAATTCCGTCTTCGTGCTTGAGTTCTTCAAGTTGTTCTTCAAAATTTGAGAGTAAAAGTGTATTCTAATGTCTAAAAGTCTCCATTTTGAATTAGGGAGGCTAAGTTTTGAGTTATAGGGTTAGGGAAGCTTGTAGGATAGGTTAGAATCTTCAAAATATGGTAAAAATCAAGTTTCCTTGTTATTTCCGAACTCTGCTGGCGATTGATTGCTGATGATCGCCAGCCTTTGTTTTTCAGCCAGATTGTTTTGCCGATCGATCGTTGCATTTTGGCGATCGATCGCTGACTTATGAATTTTGTATCTTAAACTTTCTGTATCGATGTGATCGATCTCTGCTTCCTGGGCGATGGATCGTCTTTCTTGGTCAACTTTTTTGCATTTTCTTGGTCTACTTTGATCTCTTGTCAACTCCAATGCATTTCTTCCTTATTCGCCCTTGTTAGCTCGATTTCTTCGATTCCACCTACATTTACACAAGTATACGATTAGGTAGCATATGCATCAAATTACCCATCAAAATATACCAAATCAAAGGCAATTAAACGCACTAAATGTGTCTATTTCTCGTCACATCAAACTTCCCCATACTTAATCTTTAAGCGACCTCGAGTAAATCCGACAAGACTACAATATTTTTGTTGGCTCATAGATTCATAACAAACTACTTGTCCTCACTTTTATACCTCAACAATTTCAAACATGTATAGTAATGAAAGGCGACGAAAAGTTAACAGTGGAATAAGTTCAATCCCTAGACATGTCATACTTAACAAAGCAACGAATGTGTGTTTGTGGTCATAAACAAGTGTCATGTACAAATTATAGATCCAATAAATGTAAACCACAATAGTTCAAGTAGTACATTAACACAAATATAAGCTCACTTGCATACTTTTCTCCACTATACTAGCTTGTAGCTTGGCCTAGGTATTGGCTTATGAAAGAAAGGGTAATGATATATCAAACAAGAGAGTATAATGATATGCACAATTAAAAACTTCTCTTCTTGCCTGATTTTTCAAACCTTGTTCATTTTTGCAAGGTTTAACTCATTACTTTTCTCTTGTGCCTTGGCTCCCATTGGAGTCATAATTTTTTCAATTTTCTCAAGGAATCTCTTTTTCTTTCATGCATCTCATTTTTTGACAATAAAGCTCTTAAAAATATATGAATCATTGATAACAAGTGCATGTGGATGAAATACATCATACTCCCTTCAAAGGTATGGATTTAAATTTCATATTTAGGCTCATTAGGGCAGATGATAAGCTAGTCAAAGAATGTTGAATTGTGGTTGTTTGTTTGCTTAGCACACAACCATTCCTTTTGCATTAAAGCTCAAAGGGGTAATAGTGATTGATTTTGTTTACATGGTAGGCTTGAAATGCTCTAACACATCAAAGATCGCATATATCACTTTCATGTTCGCAAGTAGTCTAGGCATACGCCTCAAAGAGCATGTAGTTAATTTCTAGCATGTATTAGAGACTTCTTAAGGCTATCACAAAATTCACACAATCTTCACTATGCTATGCACACTTCACAAGTCATGACGGATTCATGCTCATAATATTCAACTACTAAGTCAAAGCATAATTTGCATTAGAGTTCAAAGTGTTCCAAGGTTAACAATTCATCTATTTTAAAAAAACATGCATGCGATTAATTATGTTTCATCATGGGCTAGTGTTTCTAAGCATCCGTTCATTACTAACTATTAGCTCAAAATTTTCAAATTTTCTGATTTTTTGTATTTTTATAATAAGAAAGCTATAACACACCACTTGTGATGCCCGAGAATTAAGGTTGTAAATCCCGGTGTGGAAATGATCCTTAATGGATTTTTTATTGTGGCAATTATGAATTAATTGCGTATTGGGACTCCCGAGGATTTTAAATTATGCATTTGGAGTCGTTGGATCCAAGGGTTGAGATTGTATTCTCATCGTGGTGATAAACCTTGGAATTTTGTTTGGTGGGATCTGGGGTCCGGGGTGCTTGAGTTGGGTCTGGTAATGAAAATTGAGATTGAGAGATACTTATTGAACACAGATTGGTTCATTCTTCTCTCCCTCTCCCCTCTCCAGCGATTCCCCCCTTTCACCCCTTTTCTCGTCCCATGGGAGAATCGAGCAAGGCTCGATCTTGGAGCGAGATTTCTCGAAGATAATAAGGTATTGTTCTTCCCCTCACATTTATCTTCGATTTGATAGTAGCATTGTGGATTTTGGTTGTGTTTTGAGTTGTGTTTGAGCTTATGGGGTTTGGAGATTTTTGGTTATTGTGTTTTGGGGAGGATTTATAGTTACTTTTTAAGGATTTATGGTGTATGGGGTGTAAGGATTGTTATTTTGGAAAATTTGCAAGAAAATCGCCATTTTTGGCTGGAACAGGTGGAGGCGATCGATCCCTAGGGCGGGGCGATCGATCGCCACGTCGTTTGTTAAAATTTTGAAGACAATGAATAGTGAGGCGATCGACCACCTCAAATGAAGCGATCGATTGCCAAGGGGCAGTGGCCATTTTAAACAATTAGGCGATCGACCGCCTCAAAGGAAGCGATCGATCGCCAGGAGGCAGTAGCAAATTTCATTGAGAGGCGATCGATTGCCTGGAGTGAAGCGATCGATCGCCCATACCTATTTTTGAGAGGCGATCGATCGCATGGGATGAAGCGACCGATCGCTAGTGCCAGTTTTGTGGGAATTATTTCGTGTTGAGTTTTCGATGCATGCTCGCCCGTGGTCTTTTAAAATGGTTAATCGTCATGGATTGATGATATAATTGGGGATTGTGAACGTGCTTGGGCACGTGGTTGCATGCTTGTAAATAATTGTGAATTATTTTATATGTTAGCACATAATTCATCGGGTCAAGGGACTAAGGCAAGGTTTGATTTGAACTACGGAATTATAAGGTGCGTATAACGTACGAGCATAGCCTTTTATATTATTACATCTGTCAAATGCATGATATATTGTATTTTCAATAAATGGATATACATTGCAAATTATATGGTGCCGCTTTTGAGTGAGCAGTGATTGGGATGTTGTCGCTGTTGAGCGAACATCAGTTATGACGCCGCTGCTGTTGAACGTGCATGAGGTTAAAATGCCGCTATTGTGGAGCGAGCGATGAAATAAGACTATGGAATCATTGGTTAGATATATGCGATATCTATGGTCATTTGTTTAATGATTTAATCATAATTGATTATGAAACTGGCATGACATGAATGTATTTAGTTAATCAATGAGATTATTAACTGGCTTTTTTGGGAATTTGATGGTTTCGATTATTTTGAGAACAGGAACAGCACAAGGGATCGGATGAGGATGATACAATCCAGGGAGTATATTTTAAAATTCAATGAGAGAGTTAGGCTCGTAATACGAGGCAATGCTCCTGCTATAAATTTGCTGGATGTAGCAGCACATGGCGTGACTTGCAGAAGCTTTTTGACCATCTTAACGTCCGAGTCAGTCTTTGATTTCCAAAGATGATTTGTAGATATTTGTCTTAGCTTTTCAACCCATACTGAATCGTCCCGTTTCGATAAGTGAGATGAGAGGTATGGCTGATATACCACAGCCACTACAATCTGTCCGCTACTGTTTCAGTTTTGTACCAGCAGACACTTGCATAGATGTTTTCGTCAAGTAAACCTTCGAATCTAGTCTGCTGGCCTAAAATACAACCAATAGAGAATTGAGTTGGCTATCACACCCCTTTAGAAGAACGTCGTTTCGATGTCCGAGCTATGAGATATGATTGATTTAGTCAACAACCCTCGGGGTCCACTTGTTGTATCTACTGGTCCAGTAGCCATTTGCTTTTGTCTACTGGTCCAGTTTACTTCAACTCATTTCTTTTCTAATCATCAAGCTCTTAACATGATATATCCACTGTACACTTCATGAAATATGTTAGCAACACAATAACAAGTTTTGTTAACATCAAAACAAAGAATATTCGTGTTTCCAAAACCCAACAAAATTTCGCTTATGAAGAGAAAATAAAATGCAAATATAATTGGAGTGTAAAATGGGAAATGGAGACTTTACAGATGTCTTTCCACTGTAAAGGAAGATGCTTGGCTGGTGACGTGCATACGAAGAAATTAAGCATGTATCAAATTCTCTTTCGTCGTCTTTTGACATAATGTTAAGTGATGCTAACATTTATTCTTTAAAGGTGTTTTATACGTTTGACTATTTTAGGGAAATTATCCAATGAGAGAGCATGAAAGCAACAACTTATAAAATGATGCAATTTTACCTGAATTCATCGATATACCCATAGAATCTAGATTATGCATGTCTTCCGTAAATTCGAGTGATTTTTAGACATTTTATTTATTTATTAATGGTATAATTACAAGATATATGTTGCCCTGTATAATACATATGATACATGATATTCTTTATACTTTTAGGTTGGCTCCATATCGAAGAAATGAATCGTATGTGCTGAGCTTTTGCTGATAAAGAGTGACCGACAGATAAGGCCTCATTTGACGAGCAAATCTATCAAACACGAAATACATCTTTTTCCCCCACTTCTTAGCAGTATTTTTTGGACATGAAAAAATGCAGAAAATGGATACCAATCCCCAGTCTCCTATCATCTATCAAAGGCTCGTCAATTTATGTTGAGTATGTCACTTCATACCACCCCTTCTTGCCCAGCTTTAGAAAACGGTTCATCCATGCACCAAAAGAGTCTGTTTAAGTTGACCAATAAGACCTTGTGTTTTGATATTGTTGTTGAGTTCAAGCATACAGATTTAGAAGGCAGCAGGGCTCCAGTTCATGCTTCTACGAAAGGTGGCCTAACTTTGGGTAACGAAAGAACCATAATACGCAAGATACCAGAGAAAAAAGAAGACATGCTCAATCAGTCACATAAGAAGAAAGATGGTTTTCAAATACAGCAGGAAACAGGAAGAAAATATCAAGAAAAAGAGCTACAAGATCTCGAAATTCTCAACGTGACAGATGCTCGGAAAGCGATCAATCCAGTGCAAGAAAAGTGTCGATCTTTCAGGCGATCAAGCCATGAAACAGAAACCGCTGAGGCCATTGATGCCTTTGCTGAGAGTGGATTCCAACATAAACGAGAAGTCGTACAAATTCATCCGAACTAGGAAGGAAGCTATGAGGAAAACTTACACCTTGACAACAAGTAGTTTTAATATGTTTGTTATATGCCATTAATAATAGTAATTGTGTGATTCTCTGCAAATCATGACATTTATACAAATGCACCCGTACGCTCACACGTCCTGTGAAAGTTTACCTCCTATGTTTAACATGTGTGGCTTCTTTTTATACTAATAATAGTAAATACATTGGAATTGTAATGTTACCAACAATTGTTCTTATATGCCCGTATGATGCAACAATTGCTTAACTCTCTTATGTTTAAGAGAATTTTCCAGTACAACATAAAACATGAAGGCATATGATATGAATGACAGTGTTATGCCAGGATATCAAAAATAAAGCTCAAACATTATACACATAAAAACAGAATATTTACTTGGTTCGGCAATTGCTGTCCACGGGAGGCAAACACAATTTAATGATACTTTCATACGAGAATTGCAAACTCTACATCATTATCTAACAACTCACATATACAAATACAAAAGCTTAAAAGCTTATATATTGAGAGATATACAGACAAGGGGATGAATTTAGAGGATCAATTGAGGGCATTATATATGAGCTGAAACCATCTGTGAAGATCAACAAATTTGATTTTCATTCTTCCATGTTTGACTAGCCTCCATTGCTACAGAAGAAACCTGAATAATCTTCAGTCACCTTTGCAACAGTAACTTTATGGAAAAAGCCATCACCAGCCAACAATATCCACCTTGGCATTTTCCAGCAATTGATCCTTGTTACCATCTTTGTTAACATGTCTGTAGGATTATCTGCGGTCCCGATTTTTCTGAGCAGAATATCCCCTTCTTCTACTATTTCCGAACAAAGTGGAAGCAGACATCGATGTGTTTGGTGTGATTATGATGAGTTTAGTTCTTTGCCATACATATGACACTTTGACTGTCGCAGAAAATCTTGATATATGTCTGCATGATGCCCAAGTCTTTCACCAAATTATGCAATCAGATGCCTTCTTTGAATGCTCTTTGATAGACATATACTCTGCCTCTGTAGTAGACATAGCAACTGTAGATTGTACCGTAGATCTCAAACTCACTGCTCCTTCTGCCATAGTAAACACATAACCAGTAGTTGATCGCCGCTTATCAAGATCACAAGCATAATCTGAAACGATGTATCCAACTAGACGATTGATCTCCTCTTTCTGAAATTTTAGGCTGATATCCCGGTATCCTAAATATACCGTAGAATTCACTTCACTGCATTTCAATGGTATTTACCAGGGTTGTGCATGTATCGACTTGCCATGCTAACAACATGTGAGATGTCAGGTATTGTGCAAACCTTTGCATACATCAGAGCTCCAACAACATTTGCATAAAGAATGCAATCCATTTGTCTCATGTCGGCATTTGTAGTAGGAGATATTGATGCACTCAGTTTGAAATACGGAGCTAATGGAGTACTTACAGGTTTGGCATTCTCATTTATAACAAATCTCTGGAGTACATTATTCAATACCAAGTCTATGTCAAACAGATTGTGCCCTTTATTTTGTCTCTCTTGATCTCCATTCCAAGAATCTTCTTGGCCCCTCCAAGATCTTTCATCTCGAATTCTGAGTTAAACTGAGCCTTCAGTTTATCAATCTATATATTGCTTTTAGATGCGATAAGCATTTCATGAACATATAAGAGCAAATAGATAAATGTACCATCTTGGAGTTTCTTCAGATAGACACAATGATCAAATTGGTTGCGTGTGTACCTCTGTTTCTTCATAAAGCCGTCAAACTGTTTGTACCTTTGTCTCGGTGACTGCTTGAGACCATAGAGTGACTTGTTGAGCTTGCAAGCCCAACTTTCATGACTGGGAACTTTGAATCCATCAGGTTGAGCCATATAAATCTCTTCGTCCAAAGTTTCATGAAGGAGTGTCGTTTTGATATCAAGTTAGGCTAGCTCGAGGTCAAACTGTGCAACCAAAGCTAATAAGAGTCGAATAGATGAATGCTTGACAACGGGTGAGAAAACCTCATCATAGTCTTATCCTTCCTTTTGAGCGTAGCCTTTTGCTACCAGTCTAACTTTGTGTCTGATACTGTCTTTGCCTGATGTATTTGCTTTCTTTGCAAAGACCCAATTACAGCCAATCACTTTCTTTCCTACAAGAAGAATCAGCTTCCAAGTTCTACTCTGATGAACCGATTGTATTTCTTCATTCATCTCCGGCTTCCACATTGTCTTTTGTATACAGTACAAAACTTCTTTATAGTTGCATGTAATTGATCAATTGGAAGAGCGAATGCTACCATATCAGTAAACCGAGCAGGTTTTTGGATATTTCTTTTTGCTTTACTGTTGCTATAGATTCGAGTGCTGATATTGAACCAGATATCTCCATTTGAACGGAATCATCATTCTGATCGTCAGAGACTCTTCCGATGATCGTGAGTCTGAACAAGTTGGTCTGGAGTTGCTGGAGCTCAAACTCCACCTGCAAGTGAAAACTCAGACCTTGGTTCTATTTCTCTGATTCTTTCTGTTTCAACATTACAGATTCGTCAAAGGTGATGTATCGGCTCAAGACAATCTTCTTTGACTTGGGGTTCCATAGACGGAATGCCTTCAGACCTTCCCTAAAGCCCAAGAAAACAACTTTCTCGGTCCTAGGTTGCAGCTTTGATTTTCTGACATGAAAGCGCATATAATCATAATCAGAAATGGGTTGTCTTGACCATACCTCCTTGGGAATTTTTCTGTCTAGTGTAGTAGTGGCAGCCTGTTGACGATATAAGAGGTATATGGCAAGGCTTATGCCCAACTGGGATAGCATGCATCGAGTTTGTCAATCAGAGTACAATTCATCCATTATGCTACACCATTTTGCTGTGGCGTGCCTAGTACGATGAAATGTCTAACTATCTCTTCTTTCTGGCATGTTTTCTGAAATGGGTCTGACGTGTATTCTCCACCATTATCATATTTGAGCATCTTTATCTTTCTATCAGTCTGGGTTCGATCATCTTCTTCCAGTTGAGGAAGATGCCCAGAACTTCATCATTGTGGTTCATAGTATACACACAGACATATATCGAGAAATCATCTATAAATATACTGAACCAACGTTTACCTCCCAATGAAGCATTATGAGTAGGTCCCTAAACGTCGGTGTGCACATAGACTAGTATCCATTTTGTACAATGGATAGCGGTACCAAACTGGACACATGTCTGCTTGCCCAAGACACAATGTTCACAGAAGTCAAGTTTCTCACTTTTGGCACCTTTCAGAACACCTCAATTCACTAAGTTCTGCAAAGCCTTCCCACTGGCATGTCCCAAGTGCATATGCCAGAGCCGTGAGGTATCGTGTGAATATTCTCCGGTGCTAGTGGAGGGCTGCAGCTCTTCCAGATACTGTGTGACCATCCTCAAAATATAGATTTTTTTCTCGAGTACCTTTCATCGCTAAGAGTGCACCTTGTATCCGTTGGACTCGAGGACTATAAATGAGATCAAGTTCTTCTTGAGATCGGGAACATATATGACCTCTGTAAGTTGTTTGATCGTATTGTCATGCATCTTCAAGCGGACTGATCGAATGCCTCTTGTCTGACAGGCATTATCGTTTCCCATGCGGACAACTCTACCATTGATTTCTTTGAAGTTTGAGAACCACTGGCGATGTGGACACATATGGTAAGAACATCCAGAATCCATCTATCAGATAAATTCAATACATATGATGAGACCAAGAATGTTGAGTCATCTTCATTGTTAGAATTTTGTTGTGCCACATTCACATTTGACTTATCCTTATTAGGGAAATCATTCTTCCAGTGCCCTTTCTGGTGGCAATAGGTGCATTTATCTTTTCCAAGATGTCTCCGTCTTGATTCTCCTTTGGAGTTCGAGTTGGATCTGCCTCGTCATTTGGCATATTGCCTTTTGTTGGTTCTCCCTATGAATACCGTCAATGCTTCTGATGCAGTATCTCTATGATCATGCTGGTCTTTCCTCGGATATTCATTGTTTACCAAAGCATTGTAAACATCCATAAATTTGACTTCGTCTTTGCCGTATAACAAAGTTGTGGTCACATGATCATAAGATTTTGGTAGAGAATTCAACAATAGCAACACTATATCTTCATCTTTAACTTCAACCGCTTGATTTTGCAGATCATCAATAATTTTGTTGAGAAATTATCTAGATGCTCAATCATTAGCATACCTTCTTATACTGAAAGCGAAAAAGGCTTCTTCTTCAGATAGAGCCGGTTCTCTATGATTTTCGTCATATACTTGTCCTCCAGCTTCTTCCAGAGGCTTGTTATAGAAGTCTCCTTCATGACAAAAGGCTTGCCGATTGATTTTCAGTCATCATGTGACATGTAATTATATGAGATCTCTCACGGAATAAGAGATCTAATACTTTGCAGTGCCCTATTCCAAAGTTGTTGGTGCCATCAAATTTCTCAACCTCGAACTTTGCATTAGATAACATGGTTTGTCTCATCGAACCACTCATGGATGCTTCTTGATCCATCATTTCGACCTTTTTGATAGCTATTTAGCATAAACGGATGCTATCGTTGCGTCTGGAAGGGTCAAAATAGTGGGAAGCTAGTCTTGGATCGTCAAAAACAAGCGAAAAATTGACCGAAATCGGGCTGGTTCAGTTCGGACAAGTTTAACCGGTCCAATTCAGGAACAGTTAGACCGAACCAATTTTTAAGGAACTCGAAAAACAAATTGGAAACCGGCTGTTTGGGCCCGGGTCAAGGGATGGGCTGGCTGATTCGAGCCGCGGTTCAGGTCGTTTGGGCCGAGGGTGGGATCCAGATCCAAAATCTTGGCATTCGGTTTTTTAAACTTGAAACTAGACCTGGATCCTTTATTCTTCCCAAAATAATTCTGCAACTTCACGTAAAAAATTTTTCCAGATTTGTCCAGAAACTTTGAATGAGCTTTGTGATCGACCTGGTTATCGAAAAAATGAACCGTCAAATGTTTCGGACTCCCGACGACGAGACAAATCTAGTGGTATGATTAGAACTCAATTTTAGACACTTTGAATTTTCAGGTATTTTCACGAACCATATCTCTGATGCCATTTGTTGTGTCAGGATACAAAAAATAAGTGCAAATATTATATACATATAAGAACACAAATATTTACGTGGTTCGTCAATTACCTACGTCCACGGGAGTCAAACACAATTTACTGATATTTTCAGACGAGAATTACAAACTCTCCGAGATCACCGCACAACTCACATATACAGCTACAAAACCTTAAAAGCTTATATATTGAGAGAGATATATGGAAGAGGGGATGATTTTCAGATGATGAATTGAGGGCTTTATATAGGAGCTGAAACCCTATATAAAGATCAACAAATTTAATTTGTCTTCTTCCATATTTGACTTGCCTCCATTGCCACATAAGAAACGTGAATAATCTTCTGCCATCTTTGCAACAGTAACCTTCTGGAAAGAGCCATTACCAGTTCTAAGGAATAAATCAAAAAAAATCTCTAGTAGTAGATCAAAAAGCAAGGCATAAGTACCAATTTGAAGTGTTAATTCACATGTCATAAAATTACACAAAACTATACGAGTTCTGAAATAAAAGACAAATAATTAGTTTGATTAGAGGGTTGGGATTTCTTCTATTTTGAGAGGATTGTCAGCCGTGAATGTGTGCAATATTAACCCAATCATCAGGCAATTTTACTATCAAATTTTTTCAATCTTTCTCAACACTGGAAAGCTTCCTCTGTATTCTTCTGCTAAATCCCTCGAAACAACGAGAACGAGCAAAAAAAAACAAGAATGGCTTCTGTCTTATTCAAACTTCAAACAAGAAAAAAAGTAAACAGAATTCTACCTTTTCCCCCTTTCTGTCCTAAAACATCAACCTCGTCGGTCATTCCAATGATTTATTTTCAAACACCAAGACCCTGAAAGCACACGTCTGATGCAAACTACTGGATCTTCACTCTTCAAAAGAATGCTTAGACGAGCGATAGAGATCGTAAGGAGCCCACAAATGATCAACATTGCAAGGTTTTCTTGAATCAAGCCTCAGCCATGGCTTCCCCTTTCCACTCCAATGGAGCAAACTAATTGGGCCGGGGTGCAATCCTCTGCATTTCCCTTCAATATTATCACCCCCTAAGCCGTGTTGATTCCACCTATGATCAATTGGCTCGATATTTCCAGCCAAAACAAGCAAGAAAGGTGGCAAAGAACCTAAGTGATATATTCTCTTCTGTTTCTGCACAACCATCCATTCCTCAACTCTTTGGCTATAATTCCCCTGTCTCCATTTCTCCACATCCACAACCATCACCCCGGTGTTGAAATAGCATGGTTTTCGTCCATCAAATGTCCTCGACAACTCAGGGCTTGACCAAAAGGCCTCGGTGAAGTAATTAGTCAAGTTCACATGGCAATATTCAGGTGCAGCCAGGACTTTTCCCTTCAAATCTACATCCCATAGTTTCGAAACATCATCCACCATCACAAGATCAGAATCAAGATAGATCAAACGCTTCACTTCTTGTGGCAATATATCCACAAGATAGATTCTTGCATAGTTTAAAGGCTGGTCTAATGCTTGGCGTATGGACTTGGAAATCAACCCCCGTATCCTTGTCGTGTCGAAGCCATAAACTTTGAAATTAAGATAAGGGAATGTAGATGTGATGCTGCATAAAACCTCAGGCTCATGTCTCACCCAAAGAAAATGGAAAACAACATTTTCAGGGCAGGTAGAATGCTGAAGGATAGAAAAAACAGCCGCCATTGTTCCACGGAGGTAATTTGCATCAAGGGTCATGGCTAAATGGATGGTGGAGTTATCATAAGGGCAGGTTTCGCCATTGCGGAAGGCGGGGGCTTCCCGGAAAACTAAAGGGGTGTCTAGTTTCTGGATGGTGGAGTGGTGATGGTTGGTGGCGGCGGTGGCGGCTTCAGGGTGGTTGAGGAGGAGGAGGAAAAGCAGGAGGCCAACGGAAGAGAAGCTCCGGAAGAAGGCCATCCTGCGGTTATGTAAATGTAAATGAGAAAAATAAGGCAGCCATTGGAGGCTGGTAAAGAGACGGATTTTGAAAACGAGGCTAAAAAAACGAGTGATGGATGCATAAATTGAATAGGGAGAGATGGAAGGAGAGAAGTCGGTGGGATTCATTCATTGATAGGAAGGGAAAGATACTCGGAGGATCCATGCATGCATGTAGGCATGCATATATTAGGAATTTCAAAATGAGGGGAGTACGGATACATGAATTTAGATAAGAGGACAATTTACAAAAAAAAATTATTTATCTTGAAATATAATATATTAGGATATCGTTCATTTGAAGTTGGTGGTGGACAATACCCTTATCATATTTTGTATGTGAAAAGAAAGTTTAAATATTAATCATAATAAACGTAAATGTGGATTCAATTATCAGCAATAGTTGAATCAATTGAATTTTAGAGCTTATTATTTGGAGTTCAAAACGGAAAAATAGGATCAATGATCTCTTTCTTAGCTAGACCCGTCCGGAATGAATTTTGAGGCAAATTCATGGCAGTCAAACAATTTGGGAACGTCATAACTTGGGATGCTTGAATCTTCTTGGGTATGCCGTGATGCATGCATCGATAGTATGAGTATATATTTTTGTTCACAATTTCAAATTATTGAGTCAATGAATCATGCAGCAGCGTCAGATACAGAAGACTTCGAAAATTATTGTTTTATTTCAACAAGCCTAGAGGCCCCTAAGTCCTCATGAGCGAACTTTTTACCAAAGATCTCTTTGTTGAGGAAAGGACTTCCATACTGAATATGGTTCATGGCAAAGTATTGAATCAACTATTTACATCTATCCAAGTGCATTAATTAACAACAATATGAGACATGTTTTCATCCTTAACCACCAATACATTAAAACAATGGAAACTTACAAACTTGAGTTAAAACAATATGAGATGGAAACTTTGGATTCCACGGTAATCACAATCACACCTTCGCTAAACCGAGAGGTGGAGGAAGAGTGTCCTCCATTATCTTTGGACCGGTGAAACTGAAATCTGAAGGTTAGAAGTTCTCATACGCCGGATACTCAAGAACTTACCAACTTGAGTTGAAGCCCTCAGTACTCTCCCGTTACGTGTATCATTATAACAATCCAATTTGGAGAAATCTCTCCTAATCACAATCCTTCTCTTGAAACCAACCGGGTCTAGGGAGATTTGGCTTGTCCATGAGCCAAGTCTGGGAGTTATCGTACTCAATATCAGCCGGATCATCACAAGAAACACCAGCCTTCTTGCTGCAAATAAAGGGACCCTAAATGAATTTGCTCCAAATTTCTTCATACTCTTCTACGGTCGAGATTATCCCCCACTTGAAGCATTCCACGCACTGCGCACTCCACATATCAACCATTTTGAATGCATCCCCTGATTGCTGCAGCAAGAAACATTATACAACACAAAAATCAAGAAAAAACTATGAATATCCATTTCATCAAGCACCTACGAGGAGATGAACAAACACACAAAATATGCAGTTACGCACACAGAAAAGTTAGATCCAAGGGTTTCTGCCACAAGCTTTAATGCAAATAAACGAACCGTTTCTCGGAACTGATCCAACGGGCTGGGCCGGCAAGCACGGCAGTCGCCACTGTTACATGAAACTTTAAAACTTCATAAAAAATATGTTTCTAAACTCGAAGTTTTGTCAACCCAAAACAAGTTAAGACCCCACAACCTTCGACCAAATTTAACCCTCTACAAGTTTAAAAAGAAACAAGCTTGGCATTCCCACGTGCATTTATCAATCAAAATCAATGGGATTTCTGTACAAAAATTAGACCAGTCAATGCATAAGGAACCCTGCTTATTTCATCAAAACGAACATATGATTAATAAGCGCCGCACACACGCATGCAAATCGAAAACACGAATCACACCAATATAAAAAAAAAAAAAAAAATCATAAACATGTAAAGATAGAGCCAACAGGAGAGCAAAAACAAACCCTTTTATTTCTCTGAGAGCTCTTCTCCAGTCCAAAACTCTTCGAGGTTCTGGGATCTTATGTTGACATTAATAACAAAATATTCCCCACTTTTATTAAATTTTAAAACCATCCTCTCTTTTTTGTTTCTTCAATCGATCCCCGAAATTAATTTGTAGGGTCGGAATAATAATATTATAAAATTCAAAATTTAAAAAAATAATAATTTCAAATTTATCTCATGTGTTCTGTATTATTTTGGATAAATTAGTTATACAAAAAGTAATCATTAGAACTATAAGAATTATTATTAATCATAATATATGATAGAACCATTATCATTTTACCAAAAATTTGGTCGATAGTAATTGTGTATATCATACAACACTCAAATATCTGAATAGGTGTAATTATTGAACCCAAAACATAAAATTATAACTATAAAATTTACATAGAAATATATTATTTGCACTAAAACTGATGAAAAGTATAAAGCAATTGCAAACCAATTACAATGTGCATACATTTAAAATGCCCTAAAAGTATGGAAAAAATAGATTAAAATTTGATGTGTCGATTGATGATGCGTCAAGGAACATTGGTCGTCTTTTTTCTCTGCCACGGTGGAGCTTCCGTGCGCCTTCTCCTAGTTTCAGGGAGTGGATTTTTTTGGTATTGTAAGGATTGGATCTCAATCAGTGTTTCTCGGCCCGAAGTAGAGATGTCAGACAGAGCGGACGGCACGAGACACGGCACGGACACGACAAGACTCGGAGCGGCACGGCACGGCCCGTTTTGCTACAATATTGTGCCGTGCCAAGCACGGCCCGAAACATGGGCCGTGTCGGGCCAATGGATGGGCTGGCACAGCACGACACGACACTGTTTTCTCTTCTTTTTTTTTTTTTAATCAGCGATCGATCGCCTAGGGGATGTAGGCTATACACAGGCTTGGCGATCGATCGCCACATAAATGACGATCGATCGCCTAGAGGCAGTAGGCTATACATGGGTTTGCGATCATCGCCAATGGCCAACGGTCGAAAAAAGTGTCGTTGAACGGCTTTTTTAAAAAAAAAACTTTTTTTTTGTTGGTTGTTATATATATGTGTGTTGAGGAAACATTTATCCTCTCAATCCCTAAGCTCTATATACTTGAAACGCTATACACTCAATTTGTCTACAAGAAGAAAAAAGTTCGTCTTACTTTTGCCAATACAAGCACAAGCAACAAAGCCAATACTCCTCCTAGCAAATATTTGGTAACTTTTATATTTGTTGCATTAGATAATTGTAGTCTATATACATAATGGTCGATTCATCTTATAATGTGAATTATGATGATGAAATCGATCAATTCAAGAAAATGAAGAAAGCACACAAAATATTCAATCATCAAGTAGAAGAACTTCAAAAAAAAAGAACTAGTAATGTATGGCAACTATTCGATGTAGAAAAATGTTGAGGGAAAGGGATCAAGGGCAGTTTGTAAAAAAATGTAAAAAAGATTATGTATATGCTTCTTCTGGTGGTACAGGTCATTTACTAAGACACATGGCTAAACATGAAAGAGGACCAACTGATGGTAACCATACTACTCTTTCACAATTCGGTACTAGTAATAGTAGTTCAAATTAGGTATTTTCACTTATAATGTTGAAAGATATAGGAGAGAATCAGCTAAATACATCGTATGGGCGAAGAAACCTTTTTTAATGGAGGCGGACGCTAAATTTGATTGGGAATGCTACAAGGACTGAGGTACCAATGTTGGTATTGATAATGAGACTGGTACATATAGATGCATATTCATTTATTAAGGGCTCATGTGTGAGTATTTTGACTAGGTGTGCATGGCATGTATAAAATGGAAACTTCTCTTTCCAATTACGTATTGCATGCAATTATTTGAGAATGTAATTGCATGATGAATTGAGAATATGATTGGTGCATTGTAAAGTGTATACTTATGTCAGTTGAGTTGGCTGGGAATTAGACATTAAGAGAATTTAAGTCGAAATTTTATGGACGGCATGCTATTGTTATTGAAGCATGTTGTGATGCCCTGGAAATCATATGTAGAAATTGTATTGCGGTAAAAAAAACAATATAAGGGTTTAAGAATTATAAGGACTGAAAATTACTATATATATAATTAGTTATTAATTCTAAATTATTCATTAGAAAGAATAATTGGTTAGTAGATACTTTATAAATGATATTAAAGAATCATGATAAGGATATACGGATATCTAGAAGTGAGTCATTGCCTTATAAGATTGGACTTTGACATCTGTACCAATAGCTTTTGTTTTTTTTTCAATAAAGGTTAGTTTACTAAATAAATAAATTAAAACAAAGAAAGAGACCAGTAGCTCGATGAATATTAGAGAAGAAGAAATTTATAACTAATATGCACTTGTCAACTCTCAAATAGGGTAAGGTGATGGGTTTCTTATTGTTCAAGTGCAGTACTTGTTTTTGTCGCATCTCATATTGAAATTACCTTGTTTCTTCCTTGTAATTTCATGTGTGTGGATTATTAATAATTTAATGTTAAATGGAATATATTATCAGATTTTAGAAAGTTAAAATCAGAAAGTTAAATCATAACTTCACTATGGGTATAGGGTGACATGGAATGGCACAAGATATTGAGAAAATAATGAGGGGTGTTAATTGGGGGTTGTATGATTATTGATAATTCATAGCTGTAGCATATTGAATTTATGCTTAGTTGTTTAATTGAGTGAGTCTCAAATCCAAGAAGTTAAGTATCTAGTTGATTGTTATATGTTTATTATGTTCATGGTTGTAGTTGAGGGGCTGTTAGAGATGATGAAAACAAAAATGGTTTATGTTATGTTCCTATTGAATTTTTAATATTTAGTATTTTGAAGTCATGATTTATTTCCTAATGACATGAGATCGAAAACCCGAGATTTAAATGGTGAGTACAATGTCAAGGTAAGAGAACATCAAGTTGCAGTAGAATCTTGGGTGGGAATTAAAAAAATTAACATTTAGGATTAATGTAATGAGTAAATTGATGAATATGTGGAAGTATACTACCTTGATGAATTTATTATTATTTCAAGGCTATTTGAAGTGTGATTAGATGTTATCTTGATACGTTGATGTTATTATAATGAGTTGATATTGAGTCAATAACATGTTATAGATACTTCACGAGCCTCAGGACGTCAGGAATAGCCTAATTGTGATTATCTATCAGGTGCGTGTTGACGTACGAGCATGTATTGATATTTATATTGATGTTGTTATGATGATGGTAAATGCATGATGATGTTGAGGGTTACTGAAATGAAAGACGTGTTGTTATTAGTGTTGTTGATTGTGTCGCAGTACTAGGGGAGCGACGATGGGGTATAGTAGGCTTGGTGTTGCCACTATATCGATTATTTACGATGGGTCGCAATGATGATGCGACGATGGGGTATAGGTGGCTTGCTGTTGCCACTATATCGATTTGCACATCAGCTGTGATATGGTTGAGATGATGATTGATGGATTATGAATTGATGTTGGAGAATGATATTACAGAAACAGTCAAGAAATCTTCTTATTATTCCTATTGATTTCAGGGAGTATTTCTGTTAGATTTCCAACATGTTATACTGATGATAGACTACTGTATGTGTATGCTGTTATTATTGCTGGTGTTTATGCTCACCCATTTGTGGGGGCTGTTTCTGTTGAAACATGTATCATGCCTAGACGTTAGAGTTGGAGACATGATTAGGAGCTGTTGAGTCTGAGATGTCTAAGTCCTTGTCACTTACAATGAAGTTGTCATAGGATAATACATATGTTTCAACTAGTTGTGGCTCGCATGTGAGCTTGTTTACATCTGTATATGGCTTGTATGTATTACTCTATGATTTGGTTATCTTGTGTTGATGCATGTGACTTATGTCATATTTAAATTGGGTAGACGTCATATATTTTTGTGAACTTATATATGTCATGTTGTGTTGTTGGGAGGTCCAATTACGGGGAGATTATGTCAAAAACTTTTATACAAATGACGTCATGTGTTGTCTGTTTATGTGGTTACGTTTGGGGCACCACATTTGTTGGTATCAGAGCAGTGATTAGTTGTCTGGGATGGTTAAGAGTGTGGGGTTGTGTTATGGGTGTGGGATGGCAATATTTACTTATTGGTGTGTCTCGGTGTTATATTGATGTGATGGATTGAACACTAGTTATGTGTGTATTGATGCAAAGAATGTGATTTAATTAATACTGGATGATACTTGTTAAATGATATGTTTAACAATTGAATTTCCAGTATGGCAGCTAGAGAACCTAGACAACAGGGAGAAGAAATTAGGGACACAGTCAATATTAGTAGTACAGCTGGGCAGGTAAATCCTTTGCCACCACCACCTCTTATGGCTTGCATCAACAGCACATCTATTATTGCCGGGTGAGTTGAGTTTAGCACAGTTTAGCAGTTATCATCCACCAATGTTTGAGGGGACATAATATGGGGAGCAAGCAGAATAATGGTTAGAAAGAATAGAACAAATTCTTATTACAGCTCCGTGTGATAAATCAGCTTGGCTTCGTTTGGCGGAATTCCAACTTTCTAGAAAAGTGTATCTGTGGTGGATTGATTGAGACTGCATTGATAGCTCATGGATCTACAGTAGATTGGGATGCATTCCGGACACGTTTTCTAGACAGGTATTTCTCTATAGCTGCTAGACAAAGAAAAGAGAAAGAATTTGAAACTTTGAAGCAGGGAAACTTGTTTGTATCAGAATATGCATTTCAGTATTCTTCCTTACTGAAATATGTGCCACATATAGCTACTAGTCCTCATGCCAAGATGCGACACTTTATACAGGGGTTGAGGATGGAAATATATGATCGAGTGTTGTCAAATAAACCTGTATCGTTCGAGGATGCATTGGAGCGAGCAGAATTAGCAGAAATTATAGTACAAGCTTATGGTAATCCAACACAATCACAGTGGCCGAGTAGGGAATATTTGCGATCTCGGGGGGAGACATTTAAATTCCAGAAAGATTCTTCATCATCATCTTCGTCATCTGGACAACGACGTTTTGATTCACGTCGTACTGGAGGTCGTAGTGGTGATTCCCCTTCTGGTCATGGACGAGTTAGTGGGTCCCAAGAGCTGAGATGTTATCGATGTGGAGGACCGCATTTGGTCCGAGATTGTACTCAGACTGATATTACTTATTATGAGTGTGGAGGCATTGGCCATATGGCGAGGCAGTGTCCGAGACGTGGTAGTCGGCAGGATTCAAGATCTGGCTGAGGTAGTTCGTCGGAGAAGACGGTTCAGCATCAACGGTTTGTACCTCGACCACCGGGAGGACAGACATGAGGACGGGGTTCTGGACCACCTCAGGGGCAGGTATATGCATTGACGAGGGAACAAGCAGAGGAAGCACGACATGATGTGATCGTGGGTAAGTGTTATTTGTGTTCTTATCCTGCTTTTATTCTTACTGATACGGGTGCTTCCCCTTCTTTTATTTCGTTGAGATATGTCATGCTACATCATATGAGCTCGTCTCCTTTGTTTACACCTCTATCTGTCTCGACACCCACTGGGAAAGATATGATAGTTACATCAATGGTACCAAATTGTATGATCTCATATGAGGGCAATGAATTACGGGCTTATTTGATTATTCTTGATATCTTGATTTTGACGGAATTGTGGGTATTGATATTCTGAGAAATATCGGGCTACTGTTGATTGTTATCAGCCGACAGTGCATTTTGATCCTGAGCAGGGAGAGCAGTTGGACATTCTATGGGCAGGGTTCTCGTCCACGAATTCCATTAGTATCTGCTGTCAGAATGTCCAGATTATTGGAGCGTGGAAACGATGGATATCTTATTTATGCAGTTGTTGTTACTGAAAAGAAAGAGGAAGTGAGAATAGAGGATATACTTGTGGTTGCTGAGTTTGCTGATGTATTTCCTGATGAGATTCCAGGATTTCCACCGGTTCGTGAGGTGGAGTTTGGAATCGAGTTATTGCCCGGCACATCCCCTATTTCTCGTACACCATATAGGATGGCACCAGCAGAATTGAGGGAACTGAAAACTCAATTACAAGATCTTCTTGAAAAGGGATATATATGTCCTAGTGTATCGCATTGGGGTGCTCCGGTTCTATTTGTTAGAAAGAAAGATGGTTCAATGTGATTGTGTATTGACTACAGGCAGTTGAATAAGGTAACAATAAAGAATAAATATCCCTCCCACGTATTGATGATTTATTTGATCAGTTGTAGGGAACCTCAATTTATTCAAAGATAGATTTACGACCTGGATATCATCAGATAAGGGTTAGGGATGAGGATATACAGAAGACAGCTTTTCGAACCAGATACGGACATTACGAGTTTCTGGTCATGCCTTTTGGATTAACAAACACTCCAGCTATATTCATGAGTTTGATGAACCGGTTTTTTCAGCCTTATCTTGATCAGTTTGTTATTGTGTTCATTGATTATATTCTTATATATTCCAGAAGTGAGGAGGAGCACGTAAGGCATTTACGTGTCGTATTACAAATTCTTCGAGATAAGCACTTGTATGCTAAACTCAGTAAATGTGAGTTTTGGTTGGATAGGGTGGTCTTTCTTGGTCACGTGATATCAAAAGATGGAATCTCAGTTGATCCAAAGAAGGTGGAGACAGTGGTACAGTGGTCTGCGCCTACTTCAGTACCTGAGATTATAAGTTTTCTCGGTTTAGCAGGTTATTATCGTCGATTTATCGAGGGATTTTCAAAGATTGTTAAACCAATGACACAACTGACTCAAAAAGGGGTGCAATTTCAGTGGTCTGAAGCATGTGACCAGAGTTTCCAAGAATTAAAACACCGATTGACTACTGCTCCAGTGTTGACCATTCCAAAAGAAAATGAAAGGTTTGCTGTTTATTCTGATGCATCATTACAGGGTTTAGGTTGTGTTTTGATGCAAGATCGCCATGTCGTGGCATATGCCTCGAGACAACTGAAACCTCATGAGATGAGGTATCCAGTACATGACTTAGAGCTGGCAGCCATTATCTTTGCATTGAAGATATGACGACATTATTTATATGGTACCTCATTTACTATCTTTACTGATAACAAGAGTTTGAAATTCTTGTTTACTCAGACTGAATTAAATATGAGGCAAAGAATGTGGTTAGATCTGCTAAAGGATTATGAATTTATGATTGTGAGATTGAGTATCATCCTGGTCGAGCCAATCTCACTGCCGATGCTTTGAGTCGTAAAGTGAGTTGCACTGCTGAGGATATAGGCCACTTGTCAGCCTTGATGATGTCTTATTGTCATCTAGGCTATGATTTTGATTTATCTACATCTCCAGTTCATGTATCAACTCTTTTAGCTGAACCTGATATTTTTGGACGTATTCGTGAAGCGCAGGGAACAGATGAGGAGGTTCAGCGGTGGAAAAGATTAGTTTTACAGGGGCAGGATTCTCGTTTCAGGATAGCAGATGATGATAGTTTGCGATTACATGATCGATGGGTAGTTCCTAATACACCTGGATTGCGCCAAGGATTGCTACAACATGCTCATTGTAGCAGGTATTCTATTCATCCTGGTGGTAAAAAGATGTATAGGGATTTACATTCACAGTTTTGGTGGAAGATGATGAAACGAGATGTGACTGAGTTTGTACTAAAATGCCTGAATTGCCAACAAATAAAAGCTGAAAGAAGAAGACCAGGAGGTGAGTTGAGGAGTTTGGACGTACCGACTTGGAAATGGGAACATATTTCGATGGATTTTGTGACTCATTTACCAAGAACTTCCCTGGGATATGATGCAATTGGGTTGTTATCGATCTATTAACAAAAGTTGCTCTTTTTATGCCATATAGTATGCATTGCACTTATGTAAAGATGGCACATCTGTATGTCAGGGATATAGTGCGATTACATGGTATTCCTATATCTATCATTTCTGATCGAAATCCCAGATTTACTTCACATTTCTGGGAGGGATTACAGACTGCGATGTGGACAGAAGTGAGATTGAGTACAACATATCATCGGCCAAACTGAGCGTACCATACAGACTTTAGAAGATATGTTACGTGCATATGTTATGGATTTTGAAACTACTTGGTTTGAATCAATACCACTGATAGAGTTTGCATATAATAACAGTTATCAAACAACTATTCAGATGGCTCCATTTGAGGCATTGTATGGGCGACGTTGTAGGTCTCCACTATGTTGGGACGATACTGACAGGGCAGCTGTTGGTGGACCTGAGATGATCCAAGACATGGAAGATAAAGTGAAATTTATTCAATAAAGAAGGAAAGCAGCTCAGGACAGACATGCTGCATATGCAAACAGACGACGTCGACTCTTGGAATTTCAGGTTGGTGACTGAAAGTGTCACCTTTCGGTGGAACAGTGCGATTTGGTTTGCGGGGCAAATTATCACCGAGATATGTTGGTCCGTATGAGATATTACAACGGATTGGTAGTGTGGCTTATCGATTAGCTCTACATCCATCTTTATCTGGTATTCATGATGTATTTCATGTATATATTTGCGGAAGTAAGAGCCAGATCTGTCACATGTATTACAGCCGCTAGAGGTACAGCTGGATCCAGATTTATCTTATGTTGAACGCCCTATTTGTATTTTGGATCGAGAAGAACGAAAACTTCATAGTAAAATAATACCGATGGTAAAAGTTCAGTGGGAGAGACGAGGTGTGAGGAGGCAACTTGGGAGACGGAGCGACATATGAGGGAACTTTACCATGACTTATTTTGATGGTATGCGTATTTATGCTTTATTTACATCTATTGAAGAGTTTAATTTTGGGGTCGAAATTGGTTAAAGGGGGTAGAACTGTGATGCCCTGGAAATCATATGTAGAAATTGTACTGCGGTGAAAAAACAATATAAGGGCTTAAGAATTATAAGGACTTAAAATTACTATATATATAATTAGTTATTAATTCTAAATTATTCATTAGAAAGAATAATTGGTTAGTAGATACTTTATAAATGATATTAAAGAATCATGATACGGATATCTAGAAGTGAGTCATTGCCTTATAAGATTGGACTTTGACATCTGTACCAATAGCTTTTGTTTTTTTTTCCAAAGAATAAAGGTTAGTTTACTAAATAAATAAATTAAAACAAAGAAAGAGACCAGTAGCTCGATGAATATTAGAGAAGAAGAAATTTATAACTAATATGCACTTGTCAACTCTCAAATAGGGTAAGGTGATGGGTTTCTTATTGTTCAAGTGCAGTATTTGTTTTTGTCGAATCTCATATTGAAATTACCTTGTTTCTTCCTTGTAATTTCATGTGTGTGGATTATTAATAATTTAATGTTAAATGGAATATATTATCAGATTTTAGAAAGTTAAAATCAGAAAGTTAAAATCATAACTTCACTATGGGTATAGGGTGACATGGAATGTCACAAGATATTGAGAAAATAATGAGGGGTGTTAATTGGGGGTTGTATGATTATTGATAATTCATAGCTGTAGCATATTGAATTTATGCTTAGTTGTTTAATTGAGTGAGTCTCAAATCCAAGAAGTTAAGTATCTAGTTGATTGTTATATGTTTATTATGTTCATGGTTGTAGTTGAGGGGCTGTTAGAGATGATGAAAACAAAAATGGTTTATGTTATGTTCCTATTGAATTTTTAATATTTAGTATTTTGAAGTCATGATTTATTTCCTAATGACATGAGATCGAAAACCCAAGATTTAAATGGTGAGTACAATGTCAAGGTAAGAGAACATCAAGTTGCAGTAGAATCATGGGTGGGAATTAAAAAAATTAACATATGGGATTAGATACTTTATTGTCTAATAATGTAATGAATAAATTGATGAATATGTGGAAGTATACTACCTTGATGAATTTATTATTATTTCAAGGCTATTTGAAGTGTGATTAAATGTTATCTTGATACGTTTATGTTATTATAATGAGTTGATATGAGTTAATAACATGTTATAGATACTTCACGAGCCTCAGGACGTCAGGAATAGCCTAATTGTGATTATCTATCAGGTATGTGTTGACGTACGAGCATGTATTGATATATATATTGCTGTTATGATATAGCGATGATGGTAAATGCATGATGATGTTGAGGGTTACTGAAATGAACGACGTGTTGTTATTAGTGTTGTTGATTGTGTCGCAGTAGTAGGGGAGCGACGATGGGGTATAGTAGGCTTGGTGTTGCAACTATATCGATTATTTATGATGGGTCGCAATGATGATGGGACGATGGGGTATAGGTGGCTCGTTGTTGCCACTATATCGATTTGCACATCAGCTGTGATATGGTTGAGATGATGATTGATGGATTATGAATTGATGTTGGAGAATGATATTACAGAAATAGTCAAGAAATCTTCTTATTACTCCTATTGATTTCAGGGAGTATTTCTGTTAGATTTTCAGCATGTTATACTGTTGATAGACTACTGTATGTGTATGCTGTTATTATTGCTGGTGTTTATGCTCACCCATTTGTGAGGGCTGTTTCTGTTGAAACAGGTATCAGGCTAGACGTTATAGTTGGAGACATGATTAGGAGCTGTTGAGTATGAGATGTCTAAGTCCTTGTCACTTACAATGAAGTTGTCATAGGATAATACATATGTTTCAACTAGTTGTGGCTCGCATGTGAGCTTGTTTACATCTGTATATGGCTTGTATGTATTACTCTATGATTTGGTTATCTTGTGTTGATGCATGTGACTTATGTCATATTTAAATTGGGTAGACGTCATATATTTTTGTGAACTTATATATGTAATGTTGTGTTGTTGGGAGGTCCAATTACGTGGATATTATGTCAGAAAATTTTATATAAATGACGTCATGTGTTGTTTGTTTACGTGGTGACGTTTGGGGCACCACACATGTAATGAGAATTCCCTAAGCTATGAATGTATGCACTAATATAGATAATAAATACACTATTAACGGTTTAGGACATGGGTTCCTTATAGATGTCCTCTGACAAAGGACATGTACATCCTTATGACATGCCGCTGTCCCCAAGTTGCCATGATAAAGGATGTAAAATGTTAGCGGGTCCACAGTTTTTGCACACGGGCATTGGTTTGGCATTGATGCAGGGTGTGTGGTGGAAATTCATGTCGATGGCTGATTAACTTCCAGGATAGCCAAAAAGTGGGAGTTGTGCCATAACTTTTTCAGCAAGGCTATATTTCGACGTAGGCCGAATTGAATTGCTTGAATGACTTATTCTGAGTGGGGTATGCTTTTATGGTGGATAATGATAATTCTCTACATTGATAATTATGACTGTCTTGCAGTGTGAGTAGCAGAGGTTATAGATATCTTCATCGAGGTGGAGTGTTGTGGGACGATAAAGCAACAAGATGGAGATTGTTGGGTTGGTATTTATACCACATCGAGATAGAAAAGGAAAAAGGGGCAAAGCTTTAGCTATAAAGGGTGGTTTGAGGCTCCTGGTTTAAGTGCATTAGTCAATAGTTTGTCTAGCAACTTTTGGATTTAGATAAATTTCTCTATTGTTGTAGAATCTAGTAAAATTCTTAGTATGCTATGTGATTGTAGCTGTGATTGGGCTTACACATCAGAAAAAGATTTTATTAGGTGTATTTCTTCTAAGGTGTGAGTTATACAGTGTGGCTAGTGGAAAGATTTGTGGGTAATTTTTGGGGTGCGGCGAGAAATTATATGGTTGTATTTCAAATAGTGTATTTTCTTATCTGGTCCTGGTGTTTTTCTCTTGATTTGGGAGTTTTTCACGTTAAATCCGCGTGTCATTATTATTTCTCATATTGCTTTGTTTTCCTATAAAAGGTACAGATCATCATGATGAATTTGGAAAGTCAAATTCCCAACAAATCTAAACTTGTAAACTACTATCCATAGATTATCAAATTTTGCTAAATGCTGTGATAAAAGAAATGGGGCAAGTCTCAGTATATTGCTGATACATTATGGGATGTTTATTTTATTGTATATTAAACTTTATTATCGATCGCAAGACAAAGTGTCGATATGTCCGAGTGGTTAAGGAGACAGACTTGAAATCTGTTGGGCTTTGCCCGCGCAGGTTCGAACCCTGCTGTCGACGACTTTGGCTTTTATCTTGGCAATTATTTTTGTTTTTTAAATTTGGGCCGATCCTTGGAAAGATAGTGGGCTGGATGTTGGCCCATGACCTTCAGCGAATTGTAGAAATATGAACCCGGGAAGTTTTGAATTACAAATTGTACTGCTAAAAACCAAATTATATAACAAATCTGAAATTGTCATGAAATTTTGTAAAAGATTGTTTGGTTGATACAAAGTCCTTAGTATATTTTGTATTTTACCAGATTTATCGAAATTTTATTATATTTATTAGGATGTTCCTTATTGGATCTCCATTCATTGTGATTGATGAAGTTTAAGAGAAAAGTCGAGTTGCTTATTAGCTTGAACAATCGTGTTATGTTTCATGGCTTCCTTTCAATCCAGAAAGTTAAAAATCTATTCAAACTTGTAAAACCACATATTATAATGGCATCCACATGTTCTATATATTAATTAATTGGGTGAATATCTATATCTACCATTGCCAGTTTGTTAGGATCAGTCCGGAGTGTTTAGAGGGGGTGAATGGACACTCATTCTAAAATTTAATCCCTTGTGATTTCTTTCGGATTAGTGAAAGAAATCTGTTTCTTAATCAACTCTTTTATTGAATAGACCACTGAATGTATAAGTGCGGAACGGTCTGTTTATATATTTGTAAGAACGGCTCGATGGCTTGAATGAAAGAACGAGTGCAGAAAGATAAGAACACAGAATATGTTTCTGGAAGTTCGAAGGTGGTGTAATCCTTCTACGTCTCCCCTTCTTCCAATTAAGGAAGGTTTCTACTAGAAGACTTTGATTTATACAATCCTGTTGTACAAACCCGATTCAGGCTGGATTTACCCCACTACCAGACTGAAACTCCTAGTCACTCGATCTGTTCAGACACTCTCTGTCTGACAGTTACAATTTGTTTCTCACTTCTATTTTTCAATAAAGAATACATAAGATGCGCACAGTGATCCTAAATGATCAAATATTACAATGTAATCGTGCTTAAGAATAATTTCAGCTCGAGAGCTTCTGAGCTTATAAGCTTGTGCTGTTTTTTTTTATTGATCAGCGAGAGTCTTGTTTATCTGTATTGTTGAGTCTTTTTTTCGTCGTTTTTCTGTATTGTTGTTGCATCCTTTTATAGTTGCATGTACCAACGCCATTATTTCCCTTAATGTGCAACTCTTGACTCTGCTTAATCTCTGAGTAAGTTACAGTCTTCTTCTTCAGGATACTTGCCGTTCTGGTTCATGCTTTCGGCGACTGTCAGGTAAGCTCTTATTTGTCTTCTTACCTTTTATGGTAATCTTCAGTCTTTGGTCCTTTGTAGCATTAATTACAACATTAAATGCTACAATAAATAGCCGTTAATGATTCGGACTGAAGAACCAATCTTTATACATCCTTGACTGCTCTGATCTGATATAGGTTGAGATCGATCTGAAGTTTCGATCTAGTCAGTCTGATATCCATCGATCCGGTCTGATATGTGATATGCCTTATCAGCTTGTTCTGTTTTGAGCTATCGATCTGGTCAGTCTGATTACCCTCGATCCGGTCTGATATGCTTTGTTATCTTATCAGCTTGATCTGTTTTCGGTGATCGATCTGGTCAGTCTGATTTCTCTCGATCCGGTCTGATATGTTTTGTCATCTTTAAAATCTCATCGATAAAGTTCGGAACTAACAAATTCCCCCTTTTTGATTATGACAAAACCTAGCTTCTAAGTCTTTTTAACCAGTCTGATAAGAACTCTGAAGCGTATACTTTCGGATCGATTACATCTTTTTGTTCAAAATAAATGAACCTTATTAAGTTGGATCGATTAAGCCTTTTATTATTAAGCCTTTTATTTTAGTTCAAAATAAATGAACAAGGACTTAACAAAGAAGGATTTCTTTATTGATCACCAATAATCTTGCATACAGATAGTCAGAATATTTAAGCAAACTATTTTCTTGAAGACTGAGACTGATGCGGCTTGAAGTCTTTTTTCTTTTCCCCCTTTTTGTCAGCAGCAATCTCTTGGAGAAAATCTACAACTTGTGCGAGCTGAGCGCTGATAGCGTCAAGACGAGTATCTTGAGCGCGAAGGGAGTTGGCGACGGATGCTCTGACTTCAGTGGCCAGCTCGATCTGCTCTTTTCTCCGGCTGTTCTTATAAGTGGCTTGCTGAGAGAACAAATCGTTCAGTCCTCGCTGAAGGCTGCCGATACTGGCTGTCATATTCTCTTTGAATGAATCAAAGTCCAAAGCTGTAAGCCTCTGACCTTGATGAACTTCTATGACAGGCAGTTGTCAGATAGGTGCTGAAGGGTCCTTGCCAGGAATGGAGGTGCATCAGATAGTTGGCTTGGAGAGTGATCTGATGATGACAATGCATGATCATCTTCTTCAGCAATCGGCATAATTGAAGATACAGCAGCTTGGTGACTTTCGGACCGGATCAAGGTGACCAGATCCGAAGAAAATGCTTGTATGAAAGCTCTATCTTCATCTGATTGGACTGGAGGAGTGCTGGGTCTGGAGGGCTCCTCAATTTGTAGAGCTGCAACAACTGTGGACACCACTAGATCCGGATCGACGAACTCTGGTGCGCCAACAGTTGCAAGTTCTGCGGTTGGACTGATTTGAACGTGGGAGACTGATGATCCCAAAGGAATAGATGTTGTTGGAGAGTCCAACAAGACATTCAATGGTTCATCTTCTGTAGCAGACGGAGCATTAGGCAATGGCTGCTCCGCTGTCTGATCGGCTACTAGTTCTGCAGTCTGATCTGCTGTCTGATCTGCTACTAGTTCTGCAGTCTGATCTGCTGCGCGATCTGCAGTCTGGTCTGCTGCTCCAGAGGGAATAACCTCAATGAAAGGTTCTGCCAGAGTCTTGCTTGCAGAGGGATGATCCGGGCTGGTTACTGGAGTAGATATGCTGATTTTCTGTCGTTGAAATCGGACAGCTAAATGGAGAGCATGAATATCCATCTTTAATTGAGCAATAACAGCCCCATCATCTCTGGCAGTTTGACCATTCGGATCGAAATTCGCTTTTTTAGCAGCTAAGAGCAGAGACGCCAGTCTGAATCTTTGATTGGCCTTAAATAGCTCTTTGCGCTGCACAGCAATCCGAACATCATCGGTCTCTGTCCCCTTCAGAACTTCTTCTTCCATTTTCTGAAGGCGTCTGAGTTTGCCGAAGAACTGCTCAATGTGGTTGATCGTTCTGTACTCGACGTACTCATCAAAAACCACAATGAGCTCCTTTACTTTCTCTTCAACGTCCTCCATAGCAATGTCAATTGCTGTCTGCGCTGTATATTTGGGCTTAGAGGAGAGTGTTCGGAGAGAATGGTTTTGCCCTTGCCGGTGGATGAAGGGGACTTGATCCCTGATTGAGTATAGTCTCCCAACTCAGTGATAACAATCCCTTTGACCACGGGAATGGCAGAGGGGACTCAGATGGTTACTGTGGGTGCAGTGGTTGAAGTTGTTGAAATTTGGGTTGTAGGTTGGGGTGCAGGGGTGGCTTTTGTTGGAGGCAATATGGGTAAGGCTTTGAGAGGTAAGGTTTTGATTGGCTTGGTAATCTAGGTTCTTGGCTTCTTGGGAAGGGGCTTGGCTGGTGGCGAGGGAGCAGACTGAGTTTCTTCAGAGTCAGTCTGGATGGTTAACTTTCGCTTGACCCGAGGTTTGCGAGCAACAGCCTGTTCTTCTCCCTTCTCAATCTTGACTGCCACCAGATCGGTAGGAGTAGGTGGAGCACTCTTGGACTTCAGCAGTGCTAGCCCTTTGGAGTTGAGAATTTTGAAGGGACTCAGAGCAGACTGCTTCCCTAGCTCAATGTCCAAAGTTTCCAGTAGCTTGCTGAGAGGAACAGCAAAGCAGACGGCCTGTTTGGAGGCGATCACTGTTTCCATCAGAACTCCAAATAGAATCACGGACCAGTTCATCTTCTGTCCGGAAACAATAGCAGCCATGGCCCTGAACTTCTCGGCGGTGACGGCGTCAAAACTCCCAGCTTTGCCCAATAATGGCTTGCCCACAATTTCGCACAGCACCTGGAAATGAAAGAGCATTTCCTTCTTTTTGAATGAGGGCTGTAGGCGGTGGCCAAATATAGAAATCTTCCCCTGAAGAGCGGTGAGAGAAGCTTGAGGAATCTGCCCGAACTCAGTCAGTCCGGAGTTGGGAAGACCAAAGGTCTTGGCCAGCGTCATCGGCGAGATTTCAAATGTTTTGCCCTTTACAGAGGTGGAGATAGATGTCTTCTGGGATATAGCATTGGCAAACATTTCACGAATCTCTGATTCGTAAACCACCGTGCCACACTCCAGAAAATTCCGTAATCCAGACGATTCCAAAGCTCGGAAAATGGAGACCATCTCTGCATCTTCAGCCCTGTAAATATCATTGAACTCAACGGAGAGAGAGTTGTGAGTTATGGTAGCCATAGGAGTAAGATGGAAGAATATACGAAGAGTTTTGAGAGGTTATGAGAGAGTTAGAAAACAGACAGTGGTGAATGGTAAAAAGTGAATGAAAAAGAAATGTTCAGCCCGCTAAATAAGAGAGAGAAGACACGTGTCTTTATCTCGAAGACTGATAATAAAAAAAATTCAAAATAAACGGTCAGGATAAAAGAAAGATAAGGCGGTTAAAATTTGCAATCAGTCCGGACTGTTTTTGTTTTAAATAAATACAAAATAAAGGATTTATTGTCCAGACAGATCATAGGATAACATCAGATTGACATAGATCGGTCTGAAAGTTCGGACCGGTCTGTGTCTTTCTGAACATTGTATTATCGATCTGTGCCAACAAAAATCTTTAAACGCGAAAAGAAGAAAATATCTAAACTATCAAGATAAGTCAATTAAACCAAGAATTTGACGGAAATAATTAAACTTAGCCTCAGGGAGTGGTTTGGTGAAGATGTCTGCTGCTTGCTGCTCTGTTGAGATGTGCTCGATCCGAATCTCCTTTTTGCCAACATGATCTCGAATAAAATGATGTCTTATATCAATATGCTTTGTTCGAGAGTGCTGAAATTGGATTATATGTGATAGCGATTGCACTTGTGTTGTCGCAAAATATCGGAGAGTCAACAGCTTGGATGCCATAGTCTTTGAGCTGGTGTTGAATCCAGAGCATTTGAGCGCAACAGCTTCCAGCGGCAAGGTATTCTGCTTCAGCTGTAGATGTGGCAATTGATGTTTCCTTCTTACTGAACCAAGAGATCAATCTTTCACCTAGAAATTGACATGTTCCACTGGTGCTTTTACGATCAATCTTACAGCCAGTGTAGTCTGCGTCTGAATATCCGATCAAGCTGAAGTTAGAATCTTTGGAGTACCAAAGACCAACGTTCTGAGATCCTTTCAAGTATTTCAGAATACGCTTAGCAGCAATAAAATGTGATGGCTTTGGTTCTGACTGAAATATGGCGCACATACAGACTGAGAACATAATATCAGGCCGGCTCGCTGTAAGATATAGGAGCGATCCGATCCTCTATACATAGTCACTTCGACTGCCGTTCCCCCTTCGTCTTTGTCTAACTTGATTGTAGGACTCATTGGAGTGGATGCAGTTGAGCATATTTCCATTCCGAATCTCTTAAGCAGCTCTTTGGTATACTTGGTTTGGTTGATGAAAATACCATTGCTGAGCTGTTTGACTTGGAGACCCAAAACGAATGAGAGTTCTCCCATCATGCTCATCTCAAACTGTCCATGCATCAACTTGGAAAATTTCTCGCATAATTTGGGGTTAGTTGACCCAAAGATTATATCATCAACATAAATCTGAACTAACAGGGTATGTTCCCCCTTAATAAATTTAAAGAGAGTTTTATCTACTGAGCCGATCTGAAAATCATGGTTCAGCAGAAATTGAGATAGAGTGTCATACCAGGCTCTTGGTGCTTGTTTCAGACCATATACTGCTTTATTCAGTAGGTATACATGATTAGGGAATGAGTGGTTCTGAAATCCAGGAGGTTGCTCAATGTAAACTTCCTCCTGAAGCTTACCATTAAGAAAGGCGCTCTTGACGTCCATCTGATATACCTTGAAGTCTTTAAAGGCAGCATATGCAAGAAAGATTCTGATTGCTTCAAGTCTGGCGACTGGTGCAAAAGATTCATCGAAGTCAATTCCTTCTTCTTGTCGGAATCCTTGTGCCACCAGTCTGGCCTTGTTTCTAACCACAGTTCCATCTGCGTCCAGCTTGTTTCTGAAAACCCATCTGGTTCCAATAACAGGCAGATCGCTTGGTCTGGGGGTTAGACTCCAAACTTGATTTTGTTCGAATTGATTAAGCTCTTCTTGCATGGCCTTAATACAGTTGAAATCAGTCAGAGCTTCATCGATCTTCTTAGGTTCCAGAGTTGTGATGAAGGCAGCATGAGTGAACTCATCCATCATCTGTCCTCTGGTTCTAATCGGTGCAGAGGGACTTCCAATCACTAGATTAGGTGGATGCCTCTTAGTCCATCGATAGCTTGACTCTGGATTGTCTGGTCCAGCCGGATGAGTAGCAGTAGTAATATGATCAGCATCTGCTTTGATATGAGAGTTTGGATCATCCGGATCGGCTCGATCTGAAGAAGCTTCATTGGCTTGATCCGATCTGGCTAGTACTTCAGGTTTTGGTGGATTGTCTCTTGACCTGTTAGCTACAATCTCATCATCACTGTTAGCTTCGAGATGGATGTTTTCCATCTGATTTTGAATTGATTCTTTGTTACCCTCAACACACAAATGATTCATCAAAAACTACATGAACTGATTCTTCTACAGTTAAGGTTCGATTATTAAAAACTCGATAAGCTTTGCTAGTTGATGAATATCCTAAGAATATTCCATTATCTGACTTAGCTTCAAATGCTGTAAGATGATTCTTACCATTGTTGTGAACGAAGCATTTACAGCCAAATACATGAAGGTGAGAAATAGACGGTCTGTCACCAGTCCATATTTCATATGGAGTGAGATTCAGCTTCTTGTTAATCATAGACCGATTTTGAGTGTAGCATGCGGTATTCACAGCTTCTGCCGAGAACTTTTGTGAAATTCCAGAATCAGCAAGCATTGTTCTTGCTGCTTCTTTGAGCGTTCTGTTTCTTCGTTCTGCAACTCCATTCTGTTGAGGAGTTCGAGCGGCTGAAAACTCATGCTTAATTCCATGATCTTCTAGAAAGGATTCAAGATTCTGATTTGAAAACTCAGTGCCTTTGTCACTTCGAATCCTGTCTATGCTGGATGATTTCTCATTCTGAGTGCGTTTCAGCAGCTTGATCAACTTCGGACCGGTCTGATCTTTACTGCTAAAAAATATAGTTCATGTAAAGCGTGAGTAATCATCAATAACAACAAGAGTATACCGCATTCCCCCTAAACTTGTTATTGGTATAGGACCAAACAAGTCCATATGCAATAGTTCTAAACAACGGGAGGAGGATTTGGCATTCTTGTTTTTGAAGGATGATCTGATCTGTTTGCCCATTTGGCAAGCTTCGCAGATCTTATCCTTAGCAAAATCGATCTTGGGCAGACCGATAACTAAATCATGTTTACACATGCTAGAATAGTCTTAAAATTGATATGATTCAAGCGTTTATGCCATAGCCAGTGTTTATTATCATTGTTAGCGATGAAGCAAGTAGGATTATCAGGTTGAACATGATTCCAGTTAATCTTATATGTATTTCCATTCCTGATTCCTACAAGCATGGTTATATCGTCTGATGATTTAACAGTGCAAGTGTGTTTATGAAATTCTACAGCATAACCATTATCACAAAGTTGACTTATACTAATCAGATTATAGCACAGATTTTCAACTAACAGCACATCATTGATAATAATGTTACCATGGACAATCTTACCCTTGCCCACGGTCTTACCCTTTGAGTTATCCCCGAAAATGATCTTGGGTCCAGTACATTCTGTAACTTCAGACAACAGCTCGATGTTTCCAGTCATGTGACGAGAACACCCGCTGTCCAAGTACCAGTATGATGCAGGTTTCTTCGGTACCTGTCATCAAACATATTTATTGTTGGTACCCAATCCTATTTGGGTCCAGAACGGATCAGCCCTTTGGGAACCCACACTTGTATCAGCTTTAATGGCTTGTGTGTGTGTGGTGTGCTGTGAGCTGGTCTGTTTCGATGTTGTGTGTGATAATGTGTGCGATATGGAAACCTTTGATTCTCATGGGGTAGTCTATATCTTCGTTGAACTGGTTTTGAATTATAGTAATTGTATTGTCATCCTTGCCTTTGATCTTGCACCCTTAGATTTGGTCTGAAAGACGCAAAGCTTGCTGGTGCCTTTTCTTTGGCTTGGTTGACATATCCAATTCCTTTTCTCAAACCTTGGTTCACGAACGAGACTCCCGTTTGAATCGTAGGTGCTTCAGTCTCATATACTGTGCTGGATTTAACAAATGTCATTTGTTTGATTTTGTTCTTTACCAGCAACAGTTCAGATTCATCTTTGGTGGATTCTTTGGTGTCAAAGCCTATGCCGGTGAAATCACCAACGTTTCTTTGTACCTCTTGTAATTCTTCCAAGGATGTTCTGGATTTTGTCCATGTTTTGAATATATGAGAAAGCTTAGCATTTTGTGTGCTAATTCTCTTATTTTCTTCATGGAGCTGATCATAGGAGATTTTCAGCTTATTCAGCTCGATCTGGAGATTGTTGCACTCACCCTGCTCAGAGCAGCTTGGTTTGTTGTGCTCATTCATTTGATCATTGACTTTAGCTTTATTTTTCTCAAATGATTCAGCTAAGATCCTATAATTATTAGCCATGTCTTGTAGTGCGGACATGAGCTCTTCACGTGTAAATTCATTTGAGTCAAAATCAAATACCTCGTCTGTCTGACTCAACTCTCCGTCTGCCATTAGACATTGAATATCTTCTTCGCTTTCGCTGGAAGAATATTCGGAGCTTTCTGAATCGGAGTCAGTCTGAGCCCACTTGTTGTTTCCTTCTTCAGCTACTAGGACCTTTTGGGACTTTCCATGATTTTTGCGGTCTTTGTAATGCTTCTTTTTCCTATCATCGCGATGCTTCTCCTTCCGTTCTTCTTTCTTCGGTCTGGTGCAATCTGCAATGAAATGTCCGGTCTTACCACAATTGTAGCAATCCTGATCATTAACAGCATCGTCCTTTCTTGATTTATAATGAGAGGGTTTGAAGTTCCTCTTATTTTTAGACATAAATTTACCAAATTTCTTGATAAATAATGACATAGCATCATTACTTATCTGTTCGATAGATCGATCTGATGTGGAGGCGATCTGGTCTGGAATAGCTGACAGTGCTTTGTTTGGTTGAGAGATGAATGGCTCTGCTTCACCTCTGCTTATCAGTTCGAACTCATATGCTTTAAGATCTGCGAACAGATCATGAAGTTCAACATTGTTCAGATCTTTGGACTCCCTCATTGCAATGGTCTTAACATCCCATTCTTTTGGCAGGGCTCTCATAACTTTCAGAGCGATCTCTCTGTTTGAGTATTCCTTGCCCAGACCATTCAGTTCATTAATGATGCCAGTGACTCTTTCATCAAACTCATTTAGAGTTTCTCCACTCTTTATGCTCTCAAATCTTTGAAGAGCAACAATCAGCTTGTTTTCTTTGGTCTGGTCGTTGCCTTCACATAGCTGTGCTATCTTCTCCAAAATTTCTTTGGCAGTAGAGCACATTTTGATTTTACTGAACATGTTCTTGTCCAATGTCTTGAACAAGATGTCTTTGGCAACGTTGTCGAGATTTGCTTTCTTTCTTTCCTCATTCGTCCAGAGGGATCTGTCCTTCTCTACCATTTGTGGTTCTCCACCAGTAATGGTGACTGCTGTATTGACTTTCAGAATCTTCATTGGTCCATCAGTGATGACGAACCACATATCGTCATCCTGAGCTGCCAGATGAGCTTGCATTCTGATTCTCCAGTCATCATAGTCTTCTTTTGAGAACATAGGAATTTTGTTGAATGATGCCATCAGCTCAAGTGTCTTTGTGCTGATTAAGATGACCTGCTCTGATACCACTTGTTAGGATCGGTCCGGAGTGTTTAGAAGGGGGGTGAATGAACACTCCTTCTAAAATTTAATCCCTTGTGATTTCTTTCGGATTAGTGAAAGAAATCTGTTTCTTAATCAACTCTTTTATTGAACAGACCACTGAATGTATATGTGCGGAACGGTCTGTTTATATTTTTGTAAGAACGGCTTAATGGCTTGAATGAAAGAACGAGTGCAGAAAGATAAGAACACAGAATATGTTTCTAGAAGTTCGAAGGTGGTGTAATCCTTCTACGTCTCCCCTTCTTCCAATTAAGGAAGGTTTCTACTAGAAGACTTTGATTTATACAATCCTGTTGTACAAACCCGATTCAGGCTGGATTTACCCCACTACCAGACTGAAACTCCTAGTCACTCGATCTGTTCAGACACTCTCTGTCTGACAGTTACTATTTGTTTCTCACTTCTATTTTTCAATACAGAATACACAAGATGCGCACAGTGATCCTAAATGATCAAATATTACAATGTAATCGTGCTTAAGAATAATTTCAGCTCGAGAGCTTCTGAGCTTAAAAGCGTGTGCTGTTTTTTTTTATTGATCAGCGAGAGTCTTGTTTATCTGTATTGTTGAGTCTTTTTTTCGTCGTTTTTCTGTATTATTGTTGCATCCTTTTATAGTTGCATGTACCAACGACATTATTTCCCTTAATGTGCAACTCTTGACTCTGCTTAATCTCTGAGTAAGCTACAGTCTTCTTCTTCAGGATACTTGCCGTTCTGGTTCAAGCTTTCGGCGACTGTCAGGTAAGCTCTTCTTTGTCTTCTTACCTTTTATGGTAATCTTCAGTCTTTGGTCCTTTGTAGCATTAATTACAACATTAAATGCTACAATAAATAGCCGTTAATGATTCGGACTGAATAACCAATCTTTATACATCCTTGACTGCTCTGATCTGATATAGGTTGAGATCGATCTGAAGTTTCGATCTAGTCAGTCTGATATCCATCGATCCGGTCTGATATGTGATATGCCTTGTCAGCTTGTTCTGTTTTGAGCTATCGATCTGGTCAGTCTGATTACCCTCGATCCGGTCTGATATGCTTTGTTATCTTATCAGCTTGATCTGTTTTGGGGCGATCGATCTGGTCAGTCTGATTTCTCTCGATCCGGTCTGATATGTTTTGTCATCTTTAAAATCTCATCGATAAAGTTCGGAACTAACATAGTTAACGATTTTTATTATTCTCAGGTAAAACAATAATATACATCTGCAATGTATTTTTATGTTAAATTATAATGTGGTGGTTCTAATTTTTCCTAAGTCTATTATGAATAGGGATGGCAATGGGACGGGTCCAAACCCGGACCCGCAATGAACCCGCCCCGCCGAGGCGGGTCTGGACCCGCTTCAACCAGTTTTGGAAGCGGGGCGGGGCGGGTCCTGGGATTGGCCGAACCCGCCCCGCAATACATTTTTAATTTTTTTAAAAAATATATGATATTGTTATACATTTTACTTCTTTAATTGAACAATAAAGTGTCATTATTTAATTTTATATCAAAATGCATGTGTTCATGTTAAAGAAGTTGGACATTTTGAAGGAAATAAGAACAAATTAATAAATATTTAGTAGTTTAAAGATAGTTTTGCAATGCTTATTATAAATATTTACTAGAGAAAACATAAATTTTAATCACAAAACTCAACTTTTGTGTTTCAAAATTGATTTCTAGCTAAATATTTTTTTAAAAAAATAAAAAATAAAAAAAAACTGGAACCGGGGCGAGGCGGGTAAACCCGCCGGGTTCGCGGGTCTAAGCGGGGCGGGTCCGGGTTTTATGTGTAGCGGGGCGGGTCCTGGGATTGGCCAAACCCGTCACATACCCGACCCGTTGCCATTCCTAATTATGAACTAGATGAAGTGATATTATAATGCAGCTATTTTATAAGAGATTTTTTCATTATCATTGAAATTCGATATCAAAATTGTAAAAAATATTTTCTAAAGGTTGATAGATGTAGTTTTCTCTAATTAATTTCGTGGTTTGACATATTAATACCTTAAACACTAGTTAATGTGATGTGATGTTTGAATCTCATTTAGCCAGCAAGTTCTCCAAAAGCCCATTTATTTCATGAAAGCCCCAAATTTAAAGCAAATTGGTAATGCACCCTAACTCAACTTTACTGGATTTCTTTTAATTATTTAACCTTATAATTAAGATTAAACTAACTCAATTTTTTTTTGTAAACTAACCGATGTGATAAAAAAATCATTATCGTCATCACAGAAGGCGACTACATACAATATTTTATTGATGGCGACAACAAAAAAAATATGTTTTTTTTATTATTTTTGACATCTCAGATGGTGACAACATTATTTTTTTATTGTTGTCGCCATCTGAGATGGCGACATCAATAAAAATAATAATTTTTTATTGGTATTGTCATCTCAGATGGCGACACCCTTTAAAATCCCCAAACCCTAACCCTTTATACACACACAACACGCCGCCTCACCCCACTTTCATTTTCATCTAAAGCGCAAAGACGAAAGTTCCCAGAGCAAAAATCGAGATCTTCCATTTCATGTCCAAATTTCTTAATTATTTAAGGTAATTATTTAAGATATATATATATATATATATATATATATATATATTTTGGGAGTAGATATTTTGATAGTGTGTTTTCCGACGATGTGGCAGCCATGGACAGCCGGCGGGTGGCGAGTGATTGTAATGTTGAGATTAATGTTGATATTTTTTGTAATCAGGATGGATCAAATGAGACAAACAGACCCGATTGACACACATCTTTTGTCATTGCAGTCTTCACATCGATCTGAGGATGTGTGGGTAGGTAATATGGATAGCACACTTCGTGCGAGAAACCCAGATAGCTATTTTTGGGAAATTTATCCATTAGATATACGTGTTGTAAATTTGTTGCACGTTGGATTTTATGGTATATATATAGGTGTGGTAAGATTGAGCTTGACATGCACCTGATCACGACTTTAGTTGAGAGATGGCGCCGTGAAACACACATATTTCATCTTAGATCGGGAGAGGCGTGTATCACACTGCAAGACACACATATTTCATCTTAGATCGGGAGAGGCGTGTATCACACTACAAGACATTGCAGTAATATGGTCATTGCCAGTAGATGGCATTATAGTGTCGGGGACATATTATGATAGGAGTCTACCCGAATTGCAAGAATATTGCCATACGTATTTAGGATTCACACCAGATATCAAAAACTTTAAAGGTGCGATGTTGAAATTAGTTGCTTTGAAAAATCATTTGTTGCTCAATCCCTTGAATATACATAGTACGCCAGATGATGTTGCAAGTTTACACGGGCTTGTGCGTTATTGATGTCAAGAGGAATTATGTGCCCTGATTCATCAGGTAATTTTGTTAGATTATTGTATTTACAGAAGTTGGAGGATATCGACTCTGCTCGTAGTTATAGTTGGGGTATTGATGTGTTGGCATACTTGTATCGTGAGTTATGCACTTCATCATAGAGAGGGAAAAAAATTGATAGGTGGTGCATTGCAACTCGTACAGGTAAACAATATGTTTGTTTGTTGTAATAATTAAAATATGTTTCTTGTCAATCTAACTTGTATTATTGGTGTCACTACAACAAATTAGATTTGGGCATGGTCACGAATCCCAAGTCTGACTCCTCAATTGGGTAACCAAAGATCTGATATTGGGCAAATAATAATCGACCCAAAGAATGTGTTACATTATGCTCCATATGGTGTAAGGTAATACGAATATGATTATTTTGTAATTGATTTAATGTGTTAATGCATTTAATCATTTATTGAATATGATTCGTAATATTTATTGATTTTAAAATTATGATTACACAGGTGATCATGTTATTTAAAATTTACAGAAACTGGAAACCGTTCCATACTCATCATCAGGGACATCCTCGGTGAACAGCCAGTAACTCAAGTAAACATGCTATTTAATTTGTTTATACAAAAAACAGTCTTTATATATTTTTAAAGCAAAGATGTGTTGTAGTTTAATTGGCAGTCGTATCCTGATGAGTACACTGAGGGAATTACCTAATTAGGGACATATAAGGATCCGTTGATTTTCTTTGACATAGTTGAGATGTAACGATCTGATAGATTACTTCAACAATTTGGTATGCTACAAGACATCCCAGAAGATCCACAATCGGGGGATGATATATTGCATAATGTTGGTCGAAGGGGTAACATCAACAAAGACTGGAGCACTCAGCATATTGCATACATACTTCGTTGGGAGAGGGCAAATGATTTATGTGTGGATAGACAACGATTTACTGATAGTGGTTACTACGTTGTTGTCGGATACAGTGAGTGGTATGAACAAGTCACACATAGACACATTGGTCGTCAACAATATTTTGTACAGACAGGATATCAACATGGTGATGGCCTGGCATGGCAGCATGTGGTACGTTAATTTAGTGAAATTTTGTTTTTATAATTGTGTTTAGATGTATAAATGTATGTGGACTTTTGGACTTTGCAGATTGAGCAGATGGAGCAGTTAACTACAAGCTACGACTGACATCTCGCTGATGGAGAACCTATTACGTCAGAGTCGATGAGGCAACACAGGAGTATGTTCGACAATGTGGTGCAAGTGGCTCGTGAACGACGAGACATAAACTTTCCGTCATACGATGAAGTTCATTCTGTTGATACACGTAGGTTCCATACATGCACATCATCTACACATCTTCCTATAGATTTTGCAGGTCCATCTACGTCGTTTGAGCGAAATATGTCTACAGACTATTATTTCCCTATGCCTCCACAATCATATGATCTATCTCCATTCATGTCATATTTCATCATGTCCACACAAGCCCACTTCAACAACATGGATACAAAAGTAAATCTTAGGTTTGCAACATATGCGTCTATGACTTTACCTTTTGATGTATCACCAGTTGTATTCTCTCAATTGACGTCAATTCAGCAGCCTGAACACACCTGTGGCAAGGGAAAGGGCGAAGAAGTCGTTGAACAACAAAAAATTTGAAGACAGACAAATCCTCCTCGTTGTGGTACTGTTGGAAATTTATTTCGTCGTCGTTGAAGTCATCATTTATGTTGTAAATATTTATGAGTTATGTTACATTAGTTTGTTTGTGTGTTTCTATTATGTTACCATATAGCACATTATAGTAACATATCATCAACAACATAAAAAATAGTAACAAAACATATTACAATGATATTTCATAATATTCTACAAAGATCAAGATGGAAATTATTATTTTTACATAACTCAGACATTACAAATTTACTGATTTTGCGACGAAGTTGAGCCCATCTGTCATCTTGCTCGGACTTCTGTCCATTACATCTCATTTTGGATACGTGTTGTTCGATCACGACCTACCCGTTTGGACTTACGCATAGTGAAGTTGTGGAATAACTCAAAACACGTGGTGTCTCAATACTGTTCTGCCCATAATGTATTAAATTGCCCTTGATATGTGTTCCAGTATTCAGACATATTATAATATCGTTTGACAAATGTTTTTTGCATTTAAACCATAATGTTGACACACTCATGTGAACATGGTATGCCAAATTGTTTTCATTTTCCGCAAGAGCATTCCCCTCCTTTGAGGTTGACAACGTGAGTATTGCTGCCACATCCTGCTTGCTGCCTAGTGATTCCAGAGGCGGTTAATTATCTTCGATCAAACATCCGAACATCATGGTGAATGGAATGATGGTCAGCACGAGCATATTTTTCAAAGACATAATCCGGCCAATCTTGATTATTCTGGATCATTTGTTCCGCCTTCTTCAGTCGTTCAAGAAAATATAGCATACATTGATCAAAAGTTAATTGTAAATTGGCGGAGATTGGAAGGTGACGAGCACCCTTCATAACACCGTTAATGCACTCAGACATATTTGTCGTAAGAATATCACAACGGCATCCATCATCATGAGCAAGAGTCCATTTTGACTTGTCAATCCGCTGCAAATAATCAAATGCTCTTGGTTCAACACTTTCTATTTTGTCCATTGTAGAAATCAAACTTTATGAGCTGATTTTATTATCCAGCCTTCCAGCATAAGTCTTTCAAATGAACACTTTTGAAGCAACTATTAAAGTTTGAGCACACATGTCTCAAACAAAATCGGTGCACTCCATGCGAGGAATTGAAGTCAGTAATACATTCAGCGGCTGCAATAAGGCCCGGATGACTATCAGATATCAAGCACACACCAGCAGATCTTTTAACAATGTGCTTGCTATTCAACTCTAAAAACCATTTCCATGACAAAAAACTTTTCTCATCAACGATTGCAAAGGCCAAAGGTAAGACTTGATTGTTAGTGTCCATGGCCATATCAATCAACATCTTATATTGATATTTTGTATACAGATGTGTTCCATCTACATTTATAACTTGTCGGCAGTGTAGGAATCCATCTGCACATGGTTGGAAGGCCGAACACACATAATTCAAAGTCATCTCGATTGGTCAAGCATTTGGTAGGTGATCCCATTTGACGATTGTGACTGGGTTCCATTTTTGCAAAGCTCCCATTTAATACGGTAACTTATTCATAGAGCTCCCCCATGTTCCATACACATTTTCAACAATACGTCTCAAATTATACCAGCATTTTGCATATGAGATCTCAAATACACCAGGAGTTGGCCTATTGGTAGAGGCCTGGAACTTAGGAGTCTTGCTCCTCTCTAGGTCCCAGGTTCGAAACCTCCTTGGTGCTATCAATTCCTGTGGGGCCAGTCCATACGGTAGCGTAATGCCCCGGCTTCAATTGGGCCCCTCGCTAGTGGACGGTGGGATTGATCCCCGGGATTAGTTGGTCTTCGGGTCGGATACCTAGTCATCAAAAAAAAATCATAGGATGGATAGCGCCAAACGATTCCCACTAACAAACTAGCAATCATATTTTTGTCTAGATTTGTGTGAGAACTCCCACACTTTGTTATTTTGAATAGTCCATTTTTTTTACTCAATGAGACGCCCATAAACTATATGCAATGCATATCTGGTGTACTATATTGCACACACCACTTTCCATAATGTTTTAGTACTTTTGACAACAAGATACTCACGTTTTGCAATCCGTACGAGTAATTCTTCACAGCAGCCTGAAGATGACTTTTATCTTTAAATACGATATTTAGATGGATATTTCCTTTGGAATAGTCGTAGTAACTCCCCCACTTACCAGTTGGAAGGTCGATCAAAAATGCAAATACGTCTGGATGTGTCGTGGAGAAAAAATGAAATTGTTGGATAAAGGTCATGATCATATGTCGTGGTTGTGTGTGCTACATTAACTGACACTTCTTAAATATCAACATCATCATCATCAGACTCATCCTCAGATGGAATCTCCTCCGATTCAGACAAAATATCATCTCCAAAATCCGCAAAACTGTTTACCCGTGGCTCGGTAACAATATTTTCACCAACTATGGGAACATCATCTTGAATCCTAGAGGTAGTTGTTCTTTCTGTAACTACTATAAATGGACAACTACCACTTGTTGGCATTTCTGTAATAATATCATAAGCCCTTCGTTCTGTTTGTATATATATCTCCAAACAACTATGATTTTGTTCAGAATCCAATAGTCATGCTAAATTGTAATCACTGTCAACGGGAAAAATTGTTTATTTCATCCCCGAAAATCACTGAATATATATTTTCAGAATGGACTGATTACGATTGATGCCAGTAATATCATGTACGTCTTTAATAACTGTAGATAATTAATAGTGCGAGATATTGTCATGCCTTTTGACGGACCACGATCATACCAATAGACAAAATTTATAAATTAATGTATGATATATAATGTTGTTAAATTTGATTATTTATATAACAACGCACCTGCAATATATCGACCGGAGGAAAGAATGAAGATTTTGATACAACGAAGTTTTTGATTTACGAATGCTATCAATGCTACTAACATTACGCATGGTTATGTAGAGGCGAATAATATTATTGAGATGACGACATCGATTAAAAAATATTTTTAGTCGATGTCACCATCTGAGATAGCGACAAAGATGAAAAAAATTTATTTTATGTCTTCATGTGCCGACATCGTTTAAAAAGCATTTTTTAATGTTGTCGTCATGTGAGATGGCAACAAAAAATATTAAAATATTTTTTTAATGGTGTCGTCATTTCACATGGCAACATCAAAAAAAATTAAAGAAGTCGACGTGGTAGATGGTGACTTCGGTTGAAGTCGTCATCTGACATGGCGACTTTAAAAAAAAATTGAGTCAGTTTGTTAAATAACGTTAAAATTAAGGTTATATAATTAAAAAACCCCAACTTTACTTGATACACAGCTTACAACAAGATTTCAAATAACATATGGTGTAGCTTATTTTATGCCTAACTTTCACTATAATTTTTATTACTTTTTTATGCTATATATCTAATATGAAAAATATATTAGTAGTTTTGATATTTTTAAATATGTCTATTCCATTCTTTAATAAAAACTTATGACAAAAACAGAATATTAAATGACTTAAATTATTCAGTTATCTTCAACATGAAGAATCACAATGGAATCTCTATAAATTCATAATCGATAAATTAATAACCTCTTTAGAATAATATTTTTTCTCTCCAACTTTGTCCTAACACTAATTTGGTACTCGATAAATTAATATCCTCTATAAATTAATAAAATTTTATTTTCTCAATATTATTAATTTATAAAGGTTTTAAAGTAATTTGATTGGATTTTTTTAATTATAATGATATCGATTGCAAATTACTTCTAGGGGTGTTCATTCGGTTTGTCTTGAACCGAACCAAAGTTTCGGCTTTGAAATTTCAAAATCGAAAATCGAACCGAAAATGTTTAGTTCGGTTCAAACCATTTTTTTTTTGTTTTTCTTTTTTGTGAAATTGGATGATTAGTTGATAAAAATTCAATGTAAATACAAACACTCATACGTCATACATTGGATTCAAATGAATTTTGAACCTTTGACCTTTGTTTTAAACTTTTAATATTATTTTGAAGATATTTATTACAAAAAATCGAGTTTAAAGGAGACAACAAAATAAATTATATTATATTTGAAAACACGTTTTTAATTTAGGAGTTCTTATTCATACGATCAAGAGCGAAACCATTAAAAATATTTAAATCATAAAAAAATTTAAAAAATTTAATTTTTTTTTTTAAATTTTGGTTTTCGGTTCAGTTAACCGGACTCTGTAACCGTAAATCAAAATTTTTCGTTTTGGTTCTGCCGGTTAACAGAACCGGTGAACACCCCTAATTACTTCTCTCTAACGTATAAATGGTATGCTTCGAATTATTATTTCTTTTTTTTTTTTTGAAAGATCGATTACATTTTTATGTTTGAGATTAAACAAAGTTAATTTTTCAAAATAGCTTTTAGTTATGCTAACTTCCAAATATATCCTTAAAACTTCTTTTAAATGAAAAACAAGAATGTTAAATTGCAAAACATAACCAACATCTATACATATAATTACACCACATGTTCTTAAAAGTAATTAATAAAAATTATTGTGACTAAATATCAAATATACTTTGTTAAATTTTTTTTATGAAAAGTCCCTATTTAGTTTTTTCACCTTTTATTTTTTGACAAACTTTCAACTTAATAAGACAACAGTTTTATAACAGATGTTTATAGACCAAGAAAAATAGAATCAGAATCGAACAATATGAATAGGGTAGTGCTAATGCCAAAGCATGAATTGTTGCTTCCAAAGCAATATTTTCAGAATCCACACATACCTTAAGGCAATCTTCCAAGATTGTAACCTCAACGTTCCATCCCAAAAAAAAATTGTATCAGACCTAAATTTATTCTGAAAAATATTAAAATAATATTTTGAATATTAACATTATCCTTTAACGGGGGAGACAGTACACGAGAATATTGATCCGAACGAATGTTCGAGGTGTCACTCATACATGTGGTACTTCCAAAAATTGGAAGCACTAAATCAAAAGCATATGTCAGAAGCTCAACGGTTAAACCATAATTGGAAATTATTATGAGGAACATGATTATGCCTACCTGGCATTAATCATTACAAGAAACTGGAGATGGTGGCTAAGATGCTTCATCAAGTGAACCTCAAACTATAGTTCCAGTTAGCCGAATTTCAGGAAGACGATCATCCTGAACATAAGGACGTTATTCCAAACCCCAATGATCCAACAGGGTCCGGACCAGAAGATTAGGATGTGAGAACCAACCTTTCGAGAAATCGAGCCGGATACTTCTAAGATATCACAAGATCTTAGAGAGATTCAGAAAACAGTGCAGCATTATGGATACTTACAATACAATGTCCATGCACAAATCCATCAGATTCAAAGTCAGATGGAGATCATGATTAAACATCAACAGGAAATTCTTGAAAATCTTCGTGATGTTCAAACCCGAGTTAAGGAGTTGGAGCACGACCAAGTTCTTTCGGAAGAAGGAAATGAGGGTGATTACCACCATCCTACGGAATGGAACCCATTTTACATCAAAAAGAAAAAACGGAGGAGGTTTGAAGGCATTTGACGGAGACTGAAAAGATGATTGCAGTCCTACGAGGAGATCCAATACTTCCTACAAAGTAATGGAAAGAATCAACCTGGAAGATCTAAAAGATCTTGCTGATTCGTTTGCGGGATTGAATCTCATAAACTTTAAAACAAATCAAGTTGGTGGAATTCCTCAACATCCACCAACACGGGAAAGTTTCGGGTCACACAATCCACCGGCCGATGGAGATCAAAGAATGTCCCATCAAGAAGATTTACTTCTGGAGCAACTTTAGATCCCCCAATTGGAACAATCAGTCGTTCTTGCGGGCCAGACATGCATCAAACGCCTTACATGAAATCTCAGTTAGATCCGATACATCTATACGGACTTATGATCAACATGAATATCTTGGATTTTGAAAATCGAGAAGTTCTTATTGATCAATGGGCTTCAGCAATGAGACTCGCAGTAGGAACGCTTGATCTACACAAAGATGGATTCATATTACTCCTTAATATGAGTCTAGAAGGATCAGCCAAAATTTCCTGGGAACTCTCAGACCTAGGAACCAAGAAGAAGTTCTAGCCGGAGAATCCCTAAAAGAAATTGTGGACAAAGATGGCTAAATTCTTTAAAATCTGTGTCATTAGAGTTGGTTACTTCGAGGAAATGGAGCAAAAAAATGAAGATCAATAACCTAGCAGTTCACAGGAAGGTGCTCAGTTCACTACTAAAAAAGATGTTAAGTTCGAGTGGAATGAAGATCACAGACAAGCTGTCAAAAAGATTAAAGAAGTTTGCATGCAACTACAAAAGCTTGCAATTCCAAACGACGAGGATAAACTTATATTATATACAGATGACAGTGATCATTGGTGGGTTGTAGTTCTTATGAAGGCCACACCAGAGGAAGAAGTGACATGCATATATTGCAGCGGTCTATTTGACAGCAGCGAAGTTATCAGATGGCACATCAAGGAGTTCTTTGCAGTTCGAAAAGCTTTCAAAAAATGGCCTTTATTTTTACTTGAAAAGAAGTTTATCTTGAAAATAGATAATACGAGTGTTAAGTCTTTTTTGAAAAATAATATTGAATCGAAACCAGAGAAGGCTAGACTTTTAAGATGGCAAGCTGAATGTCAATATTGTAATTATGATATTATCATTGTGAAATCGGATAAAAATGTTCTTGTAGATTTCTTGACACGAGATGGAGGGACACATTGCTAGCAATACCCTCAAACAAGTTAGGCATCTCAGGGAAAACCTGGAGATCCTTGAACGAGATTTTGGGACTCTTTGTCTCAATGTTGAGGTTGCAGGAGGACTACAACAGGCAGATCGGGACCTAGTTTCCGGTCATATACGAGGTTGCCTTCAGACCCAAGAACGCTTGTTCGAAATCTTGAAGGGGCCTATCCTCCAGGCCGCATCTCCGACGGTGCAAAAAGGAGTGTTAAGAGAACGGGGCTCATCTAACCCGGAGGCAATGGATTCACATACCCCTGACATAGGTGCTGCAGATGATGCATTCCTTGAGGATGTACAAGATGTAGCGAATGTTGAGGGTCACGTGTCATCACAATTTGAACCACCAAGTCAACCCAGCACATCTGAGGTAAAAGAGAGAGAGTTGAACCTTAGGCCACAGACAGACACTTCTATAGTTCAAATTAACGAGGAATTAGTTTATTCTCCTATGCAGGATTACCAATGTACTTAGGAAAAACTGATTACCAGACGGGTATCGACCCAAACAAAACAATTGTTGATATCTCCGAAAAATATCCAAAGGTTTGGATGAAACCAGGTAGCCATCCAAACGAGGTACAAGAATGATATAATTTCGAAGCTCTGGCTTCGGGTTATACTGTTGCACCAGCATTCTCTAAAATCTCCAAATTATCAAAGTGTATCAGAGAAGCTGTTCATGAGACATGTGCCAATAATCCACATTTGGCTCGAGGAGATATCTTAGAGTTGTATTTTTCAGTGCTGCTCCAGAACCAGCAAAGAAAGGCTTTATTGAAGCTTTTCACATTATCAAGCTCAGACGACCAGATGGGAACGCCTTAAAAAATATTAAAACGGTGCTACCAGATGAATGGGGCCTTTGGGTTTGTCTAACAGAAATGGACCAAGTCAAATACTCATTCAATTTCTTTCAAAATTCAGCCAATAGAACTTTAATAATGAATGACATGAACAACGACAGGATTTGTCGAAGAGCTCTTCGAAGCAAAAAAAGAGAATTCTTTGGGAGAACAAGATTCCGGCAAGCAAAGAAACTTACCGAAAATTCTGCAATATGACACATATTGGCCGATGGAAAGATCGGATTTTCCAAGCATGCCTGGAGCAGAAAGAACCAGAATTCGGGAAAAGATTTCGATTAAAACCCGACAGATCAGAGGCAGGAAAAGACAAATGACCTGCTGATAAGAGGACACGTTTTCCAAAAGCTCAGGGACCACAAAAGTCAATATTGTAAAGATTTATCGACAAAGGAAAAAAGGTGTGGATCATTAAACACATTCAGACAAAATAATGGACCACTCACGGAAAAGTTGGCGTACTCGGACAAAAGATGACAGACCACGAGATAAAGGCGCACTCACGAGCGCACTTAACATGGAACAAGAGTTTGAAATCCGCATTTGAAGTCCGGATTCATGCCTATATAAGGCCAATCATAGAGGAAGCTAAGGACATAAAAAATTCTCCCTAGTTTTCTCACAAATAAATATTGTAGTATCCAAGCTTTAAACATTTCATCTTTTCATAGCTTGGTAAATTCCTTTTCTTTGTAAGATTTCGGTTTTTAATTCTGTTTGTATATGTGTTTTGAAGTCCAACCTCATTATATGATAGGCTAACAAGTTAATCTCCTCCCAATAGGAAATGTGTTCATGTAATAAATATTATAAGTATTTTCAGAATAAAAATGAGGTTGTTGCATATCTATCTCCTATATTTCTTTAAATCTTCCATATATCTAGTTATACTCTACGCCCTAAGGTAGGAAACGAATTAGGGCCGTGCTGACTATTGTTGAAGGCCCCATTACAAAATCATCGGTTGCGATCGTGTGGTTGATGGTGAGAAGCCATCGTAAAACCTGGTGGGATACCCGATAATAGTTTGGTCAAAATGGTATTAATCAGTTTGTTAAAATTTTATTCGGAAGCATGATATCATGTTATGCATTTTCTTCGTAACGTATTATGAACTGTGAGTTCTTTGCAAAATTATGCTCTTGGGTTCTTCTCAAGACGACAGAAATGGAAGAATTTCATGTCCATAAAATGATAGGGGTATAATTGAAATTTTATAAAGATTGCTTTGATAAAAATAATATTTGCTTTGCATTATCATTAGCCATTTGAATAAGTTTATTACACTTGTTCTAGTTTTATGATAGCAAAGGGATTAAATTTATTCATTTGTCTGACAAACCTTTTATAATTTACACCAAAATATCTCTCTCCTTTATATAATTTACCCCGAAATATCTGTTTCTCGGTTCAGTATTATTTGCTATTGTCTTATATATTCATTTTAAGGTAATAATATTATGAATGATTTAAATTTATATTATTACGATTATGTTATATATATATATATATATATATATATATACTTAAAGAGCGAGGTTTTTAATTAAATAATTGAAAAAATAAATATATTTAACAAAATAACTTCGATATAGCGGCTTTAGTAAATTGACCGAAGTCTCCAGTTGTGATAGCGACTTAATTTGAAGTTACTACCTCAATTGGCGACTTTGAAAAAAAAACATTATTTTAAGGAGGAGCCATCCAATATGGCGGCTCCTTGAAGTTTTTTTTGTTTTTTTAAGGAAGCGGCATTCAAGATGACACCTTCTTAAAGTTTTTATTTAAGACGTCAGCTAATTTGATTGGCTACTTCTTCAATGTGATTTTCTCGGACAATTTCTTCTTCCGTGGCATTTGGTCTCCTCAAGTGGTTTTGAAAATTGTGAAACAAAAAAATTAATGTTCATTTTGGTTTTTTTTTTGGCATTTTTATTTTAAACATATCATTGTTTTAGGAGTATTCGAGCTTCATAAGTTATATATTTTTACAATGACATATTTAAAATAAAAATGCCAGAAAAAAACAAAATAAACATTAGATTTTTTGTTTCACAATTTTCAAAACCACTTGAGGAGACCAAATACCACGTAAGAAGAAATTGTAAAAAAAAAATCACATTGAAGAAGTAACCAAAATCAAGCTAGCTAACTGTCTTAAAAAAAAAAATATTTAAGGAGGTGCCATCTTGGATGGCGCCTCCTTAAAAAAATTAAGATGGCACTTCCTTAAAAAAATTAAAGAAACTTCAAGGAAGCGTTATTTTGGAGGACACCTCCTTAAAATATTTTTTTTTCTTTTCAAAATCGTCAGTTGAGGTGGCGACTGACGACTTCGATCAGTTTAATAAACCCATTGTATCGAAGTTATTTTGTTAAATATATTTATTTTGTTGATTATTTAATTAAAAAATCCTAAAGAATTCATACTTAGCGTTTTGAAAGAACATAAAGTGAAGCTTTTCGAACTAATTTCGTTTTGCTGATTATTTCTCAAAGTAACAAGTGTAATCTAGATCATGTTTCTAAAATCAATATTTCTGATTCAGTTAAAGGTAAAGGTGGAACTGGAATCGAACCACTTAGATACAATTTTGGTTCTGATTCATGATGGTTTCTGGTTATTTCTTAATTTGTAATGGTATATCGTCTATATTAAATATAGACGCGTGTATTATATTCTCTAGTTTTGACTTTCTCACTAGTTTGTAAAGCTATCATATTTTGATTCTAATTGCGCGTATTTTGATTGATCGAGTTAGAATAGAATACGTGGGACCTAACTAAAATTAAGGTGAGATATAAATTAAGCTTCCAATGACGATATTCATATACAAATTGAACATTTGTTAGAGAATTGATGATTAAGATAATAAATCTCAATTGTAAAATCGACCGAGTGCCAAGAATCGATTTTCTATCATAATTTAATTGATCTTATTTTTAATCTTGCTTGATAGTTAATTCATTGTTTTTAGATTTTATAACTTTATTAGTAGTAATCACATCAAATTCATACCCCTTTTTACTCACGTTGCATCCAGTTAACACAAATACATCATTCATCGTGGACTCGATCTCTATTTATGTTGATACATTCTTTTATTGTTATTAACTAAGATGGTTAATTTACACGTAAGCGATAAGCGCTACCAGTTGGCTTCCTCAACTAAAGACCCATTTAGTAAAAAAAAATCAATTTTACTCAGTAAAAAAAAATTAACAGAAACATCCCTTTTCCTCCTCTCTCTTTTGTTTGTTCAATGTTACATGAAAAAAAATCAAATCCTTTTCCTCACTTCGCCTCTGTTAAATTTAAATTCTTGACCACAGGAATAATTCGAAAAAGAAATTCTCATTGTGCATCAAAACAGTGATTTTAAAGAATCCACGTCCCATTTATCTACAATGGCAGTTTATTTGCAGAAGAAACCACTCAGCATTTTTTGGGGGAGAAAACACATCCATCTTTGTCCATAATTTTGAAATTTCCTCAGACTACACCAAGTTTTGAGTATTGTCAAAATATATTTTCTCCGATACAAAAATGGATGGTTTTTTTCCCCAAAACATTAACTTTATGAACATACGGAACGTCTCAATATCACCCTCACACATGCCTTCTCTCCCAGTGTCTTTCATGATTTTGTTCACCTGGAGCTCCTAAAGGGATGTTTTTCCGTTTCAAATGGTGATTCTTTTTTTTTCTTCTTTCGGACACAGTATATATATATATATATATATATATATATATTATTACTGAAGACCCAGCTAATTCGACATTTTCAGTAAAATTATTATTTTTATATTAAAAACGCTGATTATTACCCTTTCGTATCATTTTCCTCCATAAATTCCTGTGTAAGACATTGCAAATCTCATACCGATATACCAAAATAGACTGGTCAGCCCATTAAATCCAAATTTAACCATTTGTTTTAAAATAATTAATATATTAGTTTAATAATTTTTTATTTAAAATTTATATTTTAATATTTAATTGATATATAATTATGGCTCAAACCAGATGCATATAAGTATTTCTCGTTAAAACTATCACATGCTACCTGTAAGTCATGTCGGTGTGACCAGTGTTTTCAAAATCGGACCGGACATAAAACCAGTGCCCTTACTGGTTACAGGTTTTATCGGTTCAACCGGTTAAACCATTTGTTCAACCGATGTATGATGTCAGCATAATGTAATATCTACAATTAATTTTGTAAATAACATGTCTTTGTAAAAATTTTAAATGTTCATAATAAAAGAAATATCATTGTAGCAACATAGCACGTAGACCAATATTTTACACACTTTTTCAATAATTTAATCTATTTAAGTTTATAACTATTTTTTTGTAAATATAAACTTTATATATAAAAGAATCAATTACAAATACACTAATTAGTCATGTATACACCAAATCTATATTATATTATTCAATAATGAGCTACTATATTATTACAAATACTTTAGTATTGATTTATCAAAATTAAGAGATTTTTATTTTTTGATACAATATATTACTTTTTGCATTTATATATAAGACTGATACAAATATCAAAAATATATAATAAGTAAATATTAAATTTCATAGTTGCATGGAGTTGATGCAATGCAAAATTAGATCTAATATATATAAATAAACTCCATGAAACCTCCAATCATGCAAGACAATTGCCATGCAATCCACCAATTAAAATGCAAGAATTGAATTTTTTTGATCAGAAAGTCCATACATTGCCTGTATACCAAGAATTGTTGCGTGAATGCGTCCGGTGAAAAGCTATTGTAGTTTAGGGTTTTGGTTTTCTGTTGTTTAATATATGACGGCTGTAACATCTTATTTAGGTATTTAGGAATGAATAATACTTAAGGGATAACAAAATAAAAATTGGAAAACGAAAAAAACAAAAGAGTTACGACCGGTTCACCAATTGATCGGTTTTTGACCGGTTTGCACTGATTTTTTGCCTTGTCGATTTTATGAGGTTAACCGATCCGGACCAAGCACTGGTCACCGGTTGGACCAGCCGGTCCGAGCCGATTTAAAAAATATTGGGTGTGACCTGTCTTGTTTTTTAGGGTAGGCCGATATGTGGGTCGACACGATTGACGTATCAAAATTGACTGACGACATAGTCCATTACTAAAACGGGCCGGGGAGTTGGTTTTACATTTTTTGATGAGAGTTTTACGTTTTTACCCCCACACTATTTCTTAAAATTCGCATTCCCTTCAATAGAATAAAATATTAATTTGGTGAGGTGGGGTAAGCCGTAAGCCACTGCAGCTTTATCTTGGGAGAGTAACCTTGGACAATTACAATTCAACTTCATGCAGGATCTAAAGAAAAGAGTAAAACAAAAGTGGCGTTGTCTGTGAAGAAAGAATTAAAAAAAGTTAAAACAAGTTTTTTTGTTCTGTATAAACAGCAAAATCTTCTGCTTCCTAAAAAAATTCCCTCAAGAATCTAGAGTTCCTGTTCCAGTGCGTTTTGTTTCTTTTTCTCTTACGTCCACCTCTTGTTCTCTCTTTTGTCTGTGTTTTTAAAGACGATTTCAAGAAGTGTCAGCCTCTGTTCTATGTAAATTTCTAAAGCTTCGATTTTTTTAATGTTTCTTTATGGCGTTTTGTGGGTTTTAAAGAACGACGTTGGTTTCTTGTGCACTTTTGTCGGTGATTTGTTTTGTTTTTCTGCGTTTAATTGATTCAGTAGTTCATATGGTTTTTGTTACAGGGATGAGGATTAATAATATCTGTGAATTTTCTTACTGTTAGATTGTCATGAAAATTTCTCCCTTTTAAAGCTCCACCGTTTACTGTTAATCGTTCTTGAAGCTTGGCGGGTGAAATTTTTAACACAAATTTGCTTTTTTTTTTCCTGTTAAAGACTTGATTTTCAAGAATGGAGGAGAAAGATAAAGGGAACATTGATTCCCCTGATTCAGTTCTTGAACACTTCTTGAGAACTGAGGAATCTCAAACGGATACATCAAAAGCAAGTAGTTTAGAATCAGAGGCTCAAAGTGGTGCAAATTCGGCTACACCGTCAACAAGATTTTTCGCATTATTGAGGGATAAATCAAGAAGAAAACTGGCTTCATTGAATCCCTTTGCATCCCTCAAAATATCAAAGAGATTTAGTCTTAGTGTTAGTCCGATGGTCGAATTTAGTGGCAGCCCGAATCCCCTAATCCATTCCAGTTTGAAGTATTTCAAGCCTCAATGGAAGAACTTTACATTGTCACAACTTCAATCGGCAACCAGCAATTTTTCCCGAGGTTGTTAAGTTGTTACTTTAATTGGCTCAAGAAAAAAGCTGTTCAACATTGAATTAAGATAGAAGAAACTTTATTCGATATTTGTTTATACATTGTGTTTTTTTCTGTGACTAGGAAATGTAATTGGAAAGGGTGGTTATGCTGATGTTTACAAGGGATGTTTGCGCGGGGATCGTCTTGTAGCTGTTAAACGGTTAACTAGAGGGCCCTTGGGAGAGAGAATGCTCGATTTCCTATCCGAGCTCGGGATAATGGGTCATCTGAATCATCCAAACACTGCTAAAATGGTTGGATATGGGATTGAGGGTGGATTATTTATTATCCTGGAGTTATATCCCCGTGGAAGCTTCGCTTCAATGCTTCAGAGTTAGTTCATCATTCTTGGATCAATTCGTGGTGTAAGTTCTTCTAGCAGATTAAGAACCTAAATGAAGTAATTTTTTTCTTCACTGTTTGCGAACTAATAGATTCCAAGGAGAAGCTGAGGTGGGATATTCGGTACAAGATTGCACTCGGAGTTGCTGAGGGGTTGCTTTATCTTCATGAGGGTTGTCAAAGGAGGATCATCCACAGAGATATTAAGGCAGCGAATGTATTGCTTGGCGATGATTTTGAACCTCGGGTATATCCCCGGAAGTCCAAAATCTGCATAAAAATAATCAAGAAATTTCATTTCTTAATTGAGGTGTTTGAGTGGTTTAACATGAGAAGTTGCTGTCATTTCAGATATGTGATTTTGGCCTGGCAAAGTGGCTCCCGGATCGATGGACTCACCTTACAGTTTCAAAATTCGAAGGCACTTTCGGGTGATTAGAACCTCACATTTTGTCAATTTTTGATCCATGTTAGAAACATAAAGATTGGTCCTAATCCTTGTCTTTGAAGTTATTTGGCACCAGAATTCTTGATGCATGGGATAGTAGATGAGAAAACTGATATTTTCGCCTTCGGAGTGTTGCTTTTGGAACTTATCACTGGGCGTCGAGCCCTTGACTACTCACACCAAAGCCTTGTTATATGGGTATGACAATTTAGTTTGTTCAGAAGAATGCTTGAATAATATACATTGTTTTTTTACGATAATATTCTGCTGATTTTGCTTCTGCCAGGCAAAACCATTGTTGAAGAAGTACAAAATCCTAGAGCTCGTAGATCCCACGCTCTCTAACGACTACAATCCCTCACAAATGAATCTCATGATTTTGGCTGCCTCCCTCTGTGTTCAACAGTCTTCCATCAAACGCCCTCGCATGCGCCAGGCACGTTCATAAGTTTCCCCTTAATTCTTACAAACGATAACAACAGGAAAAGGAAAACAGGAGGAGGAAAATTTTCACCGTGGTTTTTTGACTATGTTGTCCAAATACTATATTCTATCTTGAGCTAAAGTTTTGACAGTTGAGAAAACCTCTTATTGATTTTGTGACATTTTGATGCAGGTTTTGATGCTTTTAAAAGGACGTTGTGGCGGCCTAGAGTTGGTCGGAAAATTTTAACAAGATTTCAAGTTGGAAGAAGTATTATGAAGAGCTCTTTAGTGCAGAAGACCACAGTTCAACCAGAAGCTCGAGTTACCTGTAAATATTTGCAACAATTTGTTTGATTCCTTGTATAATGACATTAAAAAAAAACACTTTAAATGTCTGAAATATAACATTCCTGTTTCTCACTTGTCGCTCCAACGTATGAATCTTTAATTTAAAAGTGGATAGACCAATGGCCTAAATGTAGCACTGATTCTTAGAACTATTTCAAACGGTCATTTTTCTCACTTTGGCAACGGTCACCGAATCTTTTGGAGTATTTAATGATCCAAGCCCAAGTGGTTGTGTCAAAAAGTCAAGATTCATGGATCATCTAGCCCAATAACTTAATTAGTAGTATCAGCTCGGAAATTTTTGGGTGCAAGACACATATATTGTGTATGTATAGATGCGTACATTGATCTTTTGTGCACCAAAGAATTTCCCGTATCAGCTTGAAAGTGTGAATTTCAAAATAAGTTGAATTTTTAAAACCAATTTGTACCATAAATTTCAAGTGATAAAAAATAATTATTAATTCATATTGAACAAAAAATTGACAAAATAATGAAACATTTGTTCCAGCTTTTAGTGATATATTTTTGTTATAGTCAATCTGATGAAATTCCAACTTAATGTTATATTTTAAATCCAAATATTTCAACACAAACGTCCTTACTTGGCTGACGTGTCAACTGTCAACTTACCAAATCACTTGGCTGCCTACAAGCCCAAACCGGTGTAGCCACGGTCAAGGCCACATCATTGGCTGGTTTGAATTAAACAAGCCCAAGGAAATTTGGCCTAAATCATGGGCTGGATCTTTTGGGTGACTATTCCCACTCTAGGATTACATTCTTTTAAGCAATTTCTAATATTTTTATGGGTAACTTCATGGACAAATTGCAACAGGATTATAGATATGTGCTGTGAAATCAGATTTTAGCGTAATGTCGTCGCCTTCCTCTGTGTTTGTAAAGTTGAAGAGTTCACTTTCACTGATTGGGGAATAGCATGGTTTTTATCTCCGATTTCTGCAACATGCTCGATGATGATGGATTTAGCACTGATAGATTTGTGCACATAATTTAATTTAAAATATATCGGTGCACGTAATTACACGAACACAAATTTATACTACATCGATGCACTTTTTTAGTCTAGTTGTGCACTTAATTTTGAGTCTATTTGTGCACATTAAATAAGGTGGTGTAATTAAACGTGTCATCCTATTTATGCACAGACCATGCTGGTGCAATTTATTTTACAAATCAATTTATCTGGGATAGGTATTATGATTTTATATTAACTTCGAATAAGGAGATCTGATATTCAGAAGGCTGGTAAGGGTTTGGGTAGCGAATCAACCCGTTCTCATTATGATATGAACTCCACTTCGAATATGCATTTGACCCCTTCCAAAAGGTCCTGCACACACTCGGCGTGATCTCTCAAACATTGGAATTCCTAGTTGGATTTGGATCCGCCGAGTAACCAGCGGCTGTGTGCACGACGCCATGCAAGCATCCGAACGACACCTCGAACCTCCAGAAGCTTCCGAGTGCGCGAAAACCACAACTCTGCGGGGCTCATATGATCCTTCATTCGGGTTTCTTGAGATCCGATCAAGAAACCTGATGCTCAGAACTGATTGTATCGACGATAGGAGTACGGTCGCGAGGTAAACCGACACAAGATTCATTCTTGCACCAATTAAATAAGAAATTGGGTTATTGGTGGAATTTTGAAATGCAAGGCCGTGCAGGAATTTGAGGTAAGGCGGAGGAGCTCGAAATAAGTTTGAAGCATGGAAAGACATGCTAGGGTTATTTATGGCAAACAAAAGACTTCTAGATAGAGTTTCAGAAAATAGACTTATTTTAATAACGTTTTTTGGAAGATGGATTTAGTTGTAAATATGATTTTATACTGAATCACTTGTAAAATGTTTTGAAATGTTGCACGTATTTTTTTCATTTCCTCTATTTTTATTTGTTTTCGAGTAATTGAATAAGTGTTACATGTTCCATCACCAATGAGGGCGTAAAATCTTCGTTTAGGAGGCCAAAATTATTAACATCATAAATGGTGATTTAAAGAAGTTAAAATATAAATTTTTGGTGTAAAATATTTTTTTTGCCAAAAGGCACTTTTCTCGACGTGGCTCCGTCCGTCTGGCACACTCTTGTTCTGTAAAAAATTAGAAAGTGGAGCTGGATGAAAGATACATCATAACAACATTCCACTGCACTACTGCATTTATAAGTATCCCCAACTTTTTTTAGTTAACATTTAATATATAACCATTGAAAATCGAATCATTTTGCCGATTACACCGAGTCAGCTAGGTGATCGTCTTATTAAATTATAAATTCATTGAAAAAATATTTTTGGATTTTAGTTTTGGTCTACTAAAACGAGATTTTTGGCACCAACACAACACAATGCATCCATTTATGCATATCAAAATGTCATACACTCAAGTCCTTGTAAAAGATGATTGATGGGTTGAATAGGGTCGTTGTGTTCTTTGGATGCTGCCATCAAGGGCACTGGCGGATATATATAAACATAACATATATATAAAATATACACCAGATATATGATGTAGATGACCTCAAAGACGTTGGAGTTAGTGTCCTCAACACTTTTCCGCTTGCCATCATTCTCACTCAATATGACCATGTTACAAAGTTGGAATATAAATTTGTTGGGTTTTGGAAACCCGAATAATCTTGGTTTTGATGTTAACAAACTTGTTATTGTGTTGCTAACATATTTCATCAAGTGTGCAGTTCATAGATTATATTTAAGAGCTTGATGAATTACAAAGAAGTAGCTTGAAATTCTGACAGAGCGGATTGTTTCGATCATATCTCATAGCTCAGATATCGAAATGGCGTGCTTCCAAAGATGTTGAACAGCCAACTCAAAATACTAAAAGTAATATTTCACAACAGATCGGCTAGTTCGAATGTTATCAAGGAGAAAAGACGCCTGCAAGATCGAGCTGTACCTCGAAGAAACAGCAAGCTGTTTCAGCAAGCAACTGTCAGTCTGTTGGGCATAACTCTTAGCTCGCTTATCGGAACGGAACGATTCAGTATGTGTTGGAAAGCTAAGACAAAGATATACAAGTCATCTTTGGAAGTCAAAGACTGAATCGTACGTTACGATGGCCAAAAAGCTTCTGCAAGTCACGCCATGTGCTGCTGCATCCAGCAAACAGACAGCAGGACCATTGCCTCGTATTTCAAGCATAACTCTCTCATACAAACTCGAAATTGACCGATTCTTGATTCCGTGGAAAGCTAAGAGAAAGCTACAACTTTCATGTAGATCACGTTTCCCAGAAATCAAAGAATCAAGAGCTACAAGCAACAGATCAGAAGAGCAAGTTTATCAATCTGTTTGTATCAAGCTGATTGTCCAGACTGATCCGGCCAGACTGATCTGCCCTAGACTGATCCAGACCAGACTGAGCTGTCCAGACCAGACTGAGCTGCCCAAACTGATCTGTCCAAGCTGCTCCGGCCAGATTGATCTGTCCAAGCTGATCCGGTCAGTCCGGTCCGAAATACAAAGAGCCCAGAAACCAGAATATGATCGTTGCAAGCTTGGGAATGGTGCAGAACCTTCTCCAACGGGCATATTCTTGTGTCTAACGTATATATCATTACTTGGCGCTATATATACATGATTTGGAAGCTCAATAACAGCTGATTGAAGATCAATCCAAGCCTTCCAAAGCAAACCCACTTGGGATTCAATTGGGGAACTTCAAAGACAAAAGTTGCTAAATGAAGAGCACTCCCCAAACCTTTGGCACCACTTACCTTGTGTTAGTTCCGGATTTTAAAGTTGACAAATCAGAACGGATCGATGGAAATCAGTCTGACCAGATCGATTGCTCAAAGCAGATCAAGCCGATATGGTCTATCGCAAAATCAGAACGGATCGATGAACATCAGCCTGACCAGATCGAAGCTTCAGAACAGCTCAACTATTATCAGATCAGAGCAGACAAGGTTGAATAAACTTTGTTCTTCAGTCCGAATCATTAACGGCTATTTATTGAAGCATTTAATGTTGCAATTAATGCTGAAAAAAGACCAAGGACTGAAGATTACCATAAAAGGTAAGAAGACAAAGAAGAGCTTACCTGACAGTCACCGAAAGCATGAACCAGAATGGCAAGTGCCCAAAAGAATAAGACTGTAGCTTACTCAGAGTTTGAGCAGAGTCAAGAGTTGCACATAAAAGGAAATAATGTCGTTGGTACATGCAACTATATAAGGAGGTAACTAAAGAGCTCAAGTAGTGAATCTGATCAATCGAGAAACGCAAAAGAAAAATAAACAGCACAGGCTTAGAAGCTCAGACATTCTCGAGCCGAAAGTTTTTATAAGCACAAGCATATTGTAATATTTGATCATCTCAGGATCACTGTGTGCATAGACAAAATTAGTCTATCTTTTGTATTCTTTACTAAGATAGAGAAGTGAGAGTCAATTGTAACTGTCAGACAGTGTGTGTCTGAACAGATCGAGAGACTAGGAGTTTCAGTCCTGTAGTGAGGTAAATCCAGCTGAATCGGGTTTGTACAACAGGATTGTATAAATCAAAGTCTTCTAGTGAAATCCTTCCTTAATTGGAAGAAGGGGAGACGTAGAAGGATTACACCACCTTCGAACTTCCAGAAACATATTCTGTCTTTTATCATTCTGCACTCATTATACTATTCAAGCCATCGAGCCATTCTTACTAGTCTAAGAACAGACCGTTCCGCACTAAAATATTCAGTGGTCTGTTCTGCAGAAAAGTTGATTAAGAAACAGATTTCTTTCACTAACCCGAGAGAAATCACAAAGGATTATTTTTAATAGGAGTGTTCATTCACCCCCCTCTAAACACTCCGGACCGATCCTAACAAGTGGTATCAGAGCAGGTCGTCTTAATCATCAAAGACACTTGAGCTGATGTCATCGTTCAACAAGATTCCCATGTTCTCAAAAGAAGACTATGATGATTGGAGAATCAGAATGCAAGCTCATCTGACAGCACAGGATGACGATATGTGGTTCGTCATCACTGATGGACCAATGAAAATTCTGAAAGTAAATACAGCAGCCTCCATTACTGGTGGTGAACCCCAAATGGTCGAGAAGGACAGATCCCTCTGGACGAATGAAGAAAGAAAGAAAGCAAATCTACACAACGTTGCCAAAGACATCTTGTTCAAGACGTTGGACAAGAATATGTTCAGTAAAATCAAAATGTGCTCGACTGCTAAAGAAATCTGGGAGAAGATAGCACAGCTATGTGAAGGGAACGACCAGACTAAGAAAAACAAGCTGACTGTTGCTCTACAAAGATTTGAGAGCATAAAAATGAAGATTGGAGAAACTCTAAACGAGTTTGATGAAAGAGTTACTGGTATTATCAACGAACTAAATATTCTGGGCAAGGAATACTCTAACAGAGAGATTGCTCTGAAAGGAATGAGAGCTTTGCCAAAAGAATGGGATGTAAAGACCATTGCAATGAGGGAGTCTAAAGATCTGAACAAAGTTGAACTTCATGATCTGTTCGCAGATCTTAAGGCATATGAGTTTGACCTGATCACCAGAGGTGAAGCAGAGCCATTCATCTCTCAACCAAACAAAGCACTGGCAGCCATTCCAGACCAGACCACTCCCTCAACAGATCGATCTATCGAACAGATAAGTAATGATGCTATGCCATTATTTATCAAGAAATTTGGTAAATTCATGTCTAAGAATAAAAGGAATTTTAAACCTTCTCATCACTATAAATCGAGAAAAGACGATGCTGTTAATGATCAGGCTTGCTACAATTGTGGTAAGACCGGACACTTTATTGCAGATTGCACCAGACAGAAGTAAGAAGAACGAAAAGAAAAGCATCGTGATGACAAGAAAAAGAAGCACTACAAAGATCATAAAAATCATCATGGGAAGTCCCAAAAGGTCCTAGTAGCAGAGTGTTAGTTCCGGATTTTAAAGATGACAAAACAAATCAGACCGGATCGAGGGAAATCAGACTGACCAGATCGATCGCTCAAAACAGATCAAGCTGATATGGTATATCGCAAATCAGATCGGATCGATGGAAGTCAGCCTGACCAGATCGAAGCTTCAGATCGATATCAACCTTTATCAGATCAGAGCAGTCAATGCTGAATAAGAATTGCTCTTCAGTCCGAATCATTAACGGCTATTTATTGAAGCATTTAATGTTGCAATTAATGCTGAAAAAGACCAAGGACTGAAGATTACCATAAAAGGTAAGAAGACAAAGAAGAGCTTACCTGACAGTCGCCGAAAGCATGAACCAGAATGGCAAGTACCCTAAAGAAGAAGACTGTAGCTTACTCAGAGTTTAAGCAGAGTCAAGAGTTGCACATTAAGGGAAATAATGTCGTTGGTACATGCAACTATTTAAGGATGCAATAGAAGAGCTCAAGAAACAAGTCTGATAAATCAAAAAACGCAAAAGAAAGCAAAACAGCACAAGCTTACAAGCTCAGACATTCTCGAGCTGAAAATATTCATAAGCACAAGCATATTGTAATATTTGATCATATTAGGATCATTGTGTGCATAGACTAAAGTATATCTTTTGTATTCCGTACTAAGATAGAGAAGTGAGAATCAATTGTAACTGTCAGACAGAGTGTGTTTGAACAGATCGAGAGACTAGGAGTTTCAGTCTGGTAGTGAGGTAAATCCAGCTGAATCGGGTTTGTACAACAGGATTGTATAAATCAAAGTCTTCTAGTGGAATCCTTCCTTAATTGGAAGAAGGGGAGACGTAGAAGGATTACACCACCTTCGAACTTCCAGAAACATATTCTGTGTTTTATCATTCTGCATTCGTTATACTATTCAAGCCATCGAGCCGTTCTTACTAATCTAAGAACAGACCGTTCCGCACTAAAATATTCAGTGGTCTGTTCTGCAGAAGAGTTGATTAAGAAACAGATGTCTTTCACTAATCTGAAAGAAATCACGAGGGATTAATTTTTAATAGGAGTGTTCATTCACCCCCCCTCTAAACACTCCGGACCGATCCTAACAAGTGGTATCAGAGCAGGTCGTCTTAATCATCACAAAGACACTTGAGCTGATGGCATCATTCAACAAAATTCCTATGTTCTCAAAAGAAGACTATGATGATTGGAGAATCAGAATGCAAGCTCATCTGGCAGCACAGGATGATGATATGTGGTTCGTCATCACTGATGGACCAATGAAATTTCTGAAAGTCAATACAGCAGCCTCCATTACTGGTGGTGAACCCCAAATGGTCGAAAAGGACAGATACCTCTGGACGAATGAAGAAAGAAAGAAAGCAAATCTAGACAACGTTGCCAAAGATATCTTGTTCAAGACGTTGGACAAGAATATGTTCAGTAAAATCAAAATGTGCTCTACTGCCAAAGAAATTTGGGAGAAAATAGCACAGCTATGTGAAGGGAACGACCAGACCAAGGAAAACAAGCTGACTGTTGCTCTTCAAAGATTTGAGAGCATAAAAATGAAGATTGGAGAAACTCTAAATGAGTTTGATGAAAGAGTTACTGGTATTATCAATGAACTGAATGGTCTGGGCAAGGAATACTCAAACAGAGAGATCGCTCTGAAAGTAATGAGAGCCCTGCCAAAAGAATGGGATGTAAAGACCATTGCAATGAGGGAATCTAAAGATCTGAACAAAGTTGAACTTCATGATCTATTCGCAGATCTTAAGGCTTATGAGTTCGAACTGATCACCAGAGGTGAAGCAGAGCCATTCTTCTCTCAACCAAACTAAGCACTGGCAGCCATTCCATACCAGACCACCCCCACAACAGATCGATCTGTCGAACAGATAAGTAATGATGCTATGTCATTATTTATCAAGAAATTTGGCAAATTTATGTATAAGAATAAAAGGAATTTTAAACCTTCTCATCATTATAAATCAAGAAAAGACGATGCTGTTAATGATCAGGCTTGCTACAATTGTGGTGAGACCGGACACTTTATTGCAGATTGCATCAGACCGAAGAAAGAAGAACGTAAAGAAAAGCATCGTGATGACAAGAAAAAGAAGCACTACAAAGATCGTAAAAGTCATCATGGGAAGTCCCAAAAGGTCCTAGTAGCAGAGGAAGGAAACATCAAGTGGGCTCAGACTGATTCAGATTCAGAAAGCTCCGAATATTCTTCCAGCGAAAGCGAAGAAGATATTCAATGTCTAATGGCAGACGAAGAAATGAGTCAAACAGACGAGGTATTCGATCTTGACTCAAATGATTTTACACGTGAAGAGCTTATGTCTGCACTGCAAGACATGGCTAATGATTATAGAATCTTAGCTGAATCATTTGAGAAAACTAAAGCTAAAGCTAATGATCAAATGGATGAGCACATCAAACCAAGCTGCTCTGAGCTAGGTGAGTGCAGTAATCTACAGATCGAGCTGAACAAGCTGAAATTCTCTTATGATCAGCTCCATGAAGAAAACAAGAGAATTATCACACAAAATGCTAAGCTTTCTCATATCTTCAAAACATGGACAAAATCAAGAGCATCACTGGAAGAATTGCAAGAGGTACAAAGAAATGTCGGTGATGTCACCGGCATAGGCTTTGATATCAAAGATTGCACCAAAGATGAATCTGAACTGTTGCTGGTAAAGAACAAAATCAAACAAATGACATTTGTTAAATCCAGCATAGTATATGAAACTGAAGCACCTACAATTCAAACGAGAGTCTCCTTCGGGGATCAAGGTTTGAGAAGAGGAATTGGGTACGTTAACCAAGCCAAAGAAAAGGCACCAGCAAGCTTTGTGTCTTTCAGACCAAATCTAAAGGTGCAAGATCTAAGGCAAGGAAGACAATACAATTACTATAACTCAAAACCAGTTCAACGAAGATATAGACTACCTCATAAGAATCAAAGGTTTCCATATCGTACACATTATCACACACAACATCGAAACAGATCAGCTCACAGAACACCAGACAAACACAAGCCATTAAAGCTGATACAGGTGTGGGTTCTCAAAGGGCTAATCCGTTCTGGACCCAAGTAGGCTTGGGTACCAACAATAATTATGTTTGAGACAGGTACCGAAGAATCCTATATCAGACTGGTACTTAGACAGTGGGTGTTCTCGTCACATGACTGGAAACGTCGAGCTGCTGTCTGAAGTCGTAGAATGTACTGGACCCAAGATCATCTTCGGGGATAACTCAAAGGGTAAGACCGTGGGCAAGGGTAAGATTGTCCATGGTAATATTACTATCAATGATGTGCTATTAGTTGAAAATCTATGCTATAATCTGATTAGTATAAGTCAACTATGTGATAATGGTTATGCTGTAGGATTTCACAAACACACTTGCACTGTTAAATCGTCAGACGGTATGACCATGCTTGTAGGAATCATAAATGGAAATACTTATAAGATTAACTGGAATTTTGCTCAACCTGATAATCCTACTTGCTTCATCGCGAATAATGATAATAAACACTGGCTATGGCATAAACACTTGAATCATCTCAACTTTAAGACTATTTCTAGCCTGTGTAAACATAATTTAGTTGTCGGTCTGCCCAAGATCGACTTTGCTAAGGATAAGATCTGTGAAGCTTGCCAAATGGGCAAACAGATCAGATCATCCTTCAAAAACAAGAATGCCAAATCCTCCTCACGCTGTTTAGAACTATTGCATATGGACTTGTTTGGTCCTATACCAATAATAAGTTTAGGGGGAATGCGGTATACTCTTGTTGTTATTGATGATTACTCACGTTTTACTTGGACTATATTTTTGAGCAGTAAAGATCAAACCGGTCCGAAATTGATCAAGCTGCTGAAGCGCACTCAGAATGAGAAATCATCAAGCATAGATAGGATTTTAAGTGACAAAGGCACTGAATTTTCAAATCAAAATCTTGAATCTTTTCTAGAAGATCAAGGTATTAAGCATGAATTTTCAGCTGCTCGAACTCCTCAACAAAATTGAGTTGCAGAACGAAGGAACAGAACGCTTAAAGAGGCAGCAAGGACAATGCTTGCTGATTCTGGAATTTCGCAAAAGTTCTGGGCAGAAGCTGTAAATACTGCATGCTACACTCAAAATCGGTCTATGATTAACAAGAAGTTGAATCTCACTCCATGTGAAGTATGGACTGGTAACAGACCGTCTATCTCTCATCTTCATGTATTTGGCTGCAAATACTTCGTTCACAACAATGGTAAGAATCATCTTACAGCATTTGAAGCCAAATCAGATAATGGAATATTCTTAGGATATTCATCTAATAATAAAGCTTTTCGAGTCTTCAATAATCACACTTTAACTGTAGAAGAATCAGTTCATGTAGTTTTTGATGAATCTTTATGTATTGAGGGTAACAAGGAATCAATTCAAAATCAGATGGAAAATATCCATCTCGAAGCTAACAGTGATGATGAGATTGTAGCTAACAGGTCAAGAGACAATCCACCGGAACCAGAAGTACCAGATAGACCGGATCAAGGCAATGAAGCTCCTTCAGATCGAGCCGATCCCGATGTTCTAAACTCTAATGTTAAAGCAGATGCTGATAATGCTGCTGCTACTCACCCTTCTGGACCAGATAATCCGGAATCAAGCTATCGATGGACAAAGAGGCATCCACCCGATCTAGTGATTGGAAGTCCTTCTGCACCTATTAGAACCAGAGGACAGATGATGGATGAATTCACTCATGCCGCTTTCATATCAAATCTGGAACCCAAGAAGATTGATGAAGCTTTGACTGATTACAACTGGATTAAAGCCATGAAAGAAGAGCTTAATCAATTTGAACAAAATCAAGTCTGGAGTCTAACCCCCAGGCCAAGTGATCTGCCTGTTATTGGAACCAGATGGGTTTTCAGAAACAATCTAGACGCAGATGGAGTTGTGGTTAGAAACAAGGCCAGACTGGTGGCTCAAGGATTCCGACAAGAAGAAGGAATTGACTTCGATGAATCTTTTGCACCAGTCGCCAGACTTGAAGCAATCCGAATATTTCTTGCTTATGCTGCTTTTAAAGACTTCAAGGTATATCAAATGGACGTTAAGAGTGCCTTTCTTAATGGTAAGCTTCAGGAGGAAGTCTACATTGAACAACCTCCTGGATTTCAGAACCACTCTTTTCCAGATCATGTATATCTACTGAATAAAGCAGTATATGGACTGAAACAAGCTCCAAGAGCCTAGTATGATACTCTGTCTCAATTTCTGATGAACCATGATTTTCAGATCGGCTCAGTGGACAAAACTCTGTTTAAATTATTAAGGGGGAACATACTTTGTTAGTTCAAATCTATGTTGAGGATATCATTTTTGGGTCAACTAACCCCAAATTATGCGAGAAATTCTCTAAGTTAATGCAGGGACAATTTGAGATGAGTATGATGGGAGAACTTTCATTCTTTCTGGGTCTCCAAATCAAACAGCTCAACAATGACATTTTCATAAATCAAACCAAGTATACCAAAGAACTTCTCAAGAGATTCGGAATGGAGACGTGTTCAACTGCATCAACTCCAATGAGTCCTTCAATCAAGTTAGATAAAGACGAAGGGGGAACAGCAGTTGAAGTATCTATGTATCGAGGACTGATCGGATCGCTCTTATATCTTACAGCGAGCCGGCCTGATATAATGTTCTCAGTCTGTATGTGCGCTAGATTTCAGTCAGATCCAAAGCAATCACACTTTATTGCTGCTAAGCGTATTCTGAAATACTTGAAAGGATCTCAGAATGTTGGTCTTTGGTATTCCAAAGACTCAAACTTCAGCTTAATCGGATATTCACGCTGACTATGCTGGATGTAAGATTGATCGCAAAAGCACCAGTGGAACATGTCAATTCTTAGGTGAAAGATTGATCTCTTGGTTCAGCAAGAAGAAAACATCTATTGCCACATCTACAGCTGAAGCAGAATATCTTGCCGCTGGAAGCTGTTGCGCTCAATTGCTCTGGATTCAACACCAGCTCAAAGACTATGGCATTCAAGCTGTTGAATCTCCGATATTTTGTGACAACACCAGTGCAATTGCTATAACATATAATCCAGTTTTGCACTCTCGAACAAAGCATATTGATATAAGACATCACTTTATTCGAGATCATGTTGGCAAAAAGGAAATTCGGATCGAACATATTTCAACAGACCAGCAAGCAGCAGATATCTTCACCAAACCACTTCCTGAGGCTAAGTTTAATTATTTTCGTCAAATTCTTGGTTTAATAGACTTATCTTGATGTTTTAGAGGTATCTTTCTTTTCGCTTTTAAAGATTATATGCTGGCACAGATCGATAATACAATGATCAGAAAGACACAGACCGGTCCGAACTTTCAGACCGATCTATGTCAAATCTGATGTTATCCCATGATCTGTCTGGTCAACAAATTTATAAATAAAATAATTATTTAAAACAGCCCGGACTGATTGCAATTTTAACCGCCTTATCTCTATTTCATCCTGTCCGTTTATTTTGAATTATTTTAATATCAGTCATCGAGATAAAGACACGTGTCTTCTCTCTCCTATTTAGCGGGCTGAACATTTCACTTTCATTCACTTTTTACGAATTACTGCTGTCTGCTCTCTAACTCTCAAATATTTTCAAACTCTCCGTACTCTTCATTACACTCAAATGGCTACTATCACTCACAATTCCCTTTCTGTTGAGTTCAATGAAATCTACAAGGCTGAAGATCCGGAAATGGTCTCCATGTTCAAATCCTTAGAGTCTTCTGGATTAAGGAATTTTCTGGAATGCGGGATGGTGGTTTACGAATCGGAGATTCGAGAATTGTTTACAAATGCTGTGTCTCAGAAGACGTTCATCTCCACCACCATCAAGGGCCACTCATTTGACATTTCTCAGTCGACGCTGGCAAAGACCTTTGGTCTTCCCAACACCGGACTGACTGACTTTGGCCATATTCCTCAGGCCACTATCACTGATCTTCAGGGGAAGGTATCCATTTTTGGCCACCGCCTGCAGCCGTCATTCAAGAAGAAGGAAATGTTCTTTCATTTCCAAGTGTTATGCGAGATTGTTGGCAAGCCACTACTGGGCAAAGCCGGAAGCTATGACGCTGTTACTGCTGAGAAATTCCGGGCCATGGCCGCTATTCACTCAGGACAGAAGTTGAATTGGTCTGCAATCTTGTTTGGAGTTTTGCTGGAAACGGTTATCGCCTCCAAACAGGCTGTATGTTTTGCAGTTCCCCTCAGCAAGCTCTTGGAGACTTTGAACATCGAGCTGGGGAAGCCGTCTGCCCTGAGTCCCTTCAAAATTCTCAACCCCAAGGGATTGGCTCTACTGAAGTCCAAGAGTGCTCCACCCACTTCTTCCGATCTGGTGTCTGTCAAGATCGAACAAGGAGAAGAACAGGCTGCTGCTCGAAAGACTCGAGTCAGGCGTAAATTGACTATTCAGACTGACTCCGAGGAAACTCAGTCTGCTCCTTCGTCTCCAGCCAAGCCCCCTCATAAAAAGCCAAGAACCCAGATCACCAAGCCAATCAAAACCCTACCCATTAAAACCTTACCCATATTGCCTCCCACAAAAGTCACCCCTGCACCCCAAACTACAACCCAACCTTCAACAGCTACAACCACTGTACCCAAAGTAACCATCAGAGTCCCCTCTGCCATTCCTGTGGTCAAAGGGATTGTTATAACTGAAATGGGAGACTACACCAATCAGGGATCAAGTCCCCGTCTTCCACCGGCAAGGGCAAGGGCAAGGCCATTCTCACTGAACCCTTCTCCTCAAAACCCAAATCTGCCGCTCAAACAGCCATCGACATCGCAATGGAAGATGTTGAAGAGAAAGTGAAGGAGCTCACTGTGGTGTTTGATGAGTATGTCGAATACAGAACGATCAACCACATTGATATGTTCTTCGGAAAGATGAGACGCCTACAAAAGATGGACCAAGAAGTCCTTAAGGGGACCGAGACTGACGATGTAAGAGTTGTCGTGCTTCGCAAAGATCTGTTCCAGGCCAACCACAGATTTAGACTGGCAAATCTGCTGATTGTAGCTAAGAAGGCGAACTTTGATCCGAGCAATCCGACTGCCAAAGATGATGGTGCCGTCATTGCTCAGCTGGAAATGGATGTTCATGCTCTTAATTTGGCTGTTCGTTTTCAACGACAGAAGCTTAACATATCCACTCCAGTTCCCAGCCCGGATCACCCGTCTGCAAGCAAGACTTTGGCTGAACCATTCATTGAGCCAATTCATTCTGAGACAGTGAAGCAGACAGCGGAGCAGCCACTGACTAATGCTCCGTCTGAAGCTAAAACTGAAGCAATGGATGTATTGTTGGACTCTCCAACAACTTCCATCCCCATTGCACCATCAGTCTCCCAACTTCAGCACAGTCCAACCGAAGCACATACAACAGTCATCTCATCAGATTTCGTCGATCCGGATCTGGTGGTGTCCACCGTTGTTGCAGCTTTACAGGTTGAGGAGCCTTCGAGACCTAGCACTCCTCCAGACCAAACTGCTGAAGATATGGCGTTCTTAGAAGGATTTTCTTCGGACTTGGTCACCTTGATCCGATCCGAAACACGCACATCTGCTATGTCTTCACTTATACCCATTGCCGCAGAAGCTGATCACACCTTGTCGTCATCTGATCACTCTCCAAGCCCGTTATCTGATGCAGCCCCATCCCTGGCTAGGTCCCTTCAGCACCTCTCTGATAACTGTCTATTTCTCTCTCAACGAGTCATAGAAGTTCATCAAAGTCAGAGGACTACTTTTTTGGATTTTGAATCTTTCAAGGAGAAGATGACCGCCAGTGTTAGCAGCATTCAGCGTGGACTGAATGATCTGTTCTCTCAGCAAGCTTCATATAAAAACAGTCTGAGAAAAGAGCAGATCGAGCTGGCCACTGAAGGTAGAGCATCCGTCGCCAAGTCCCTCCTTGCTCAAGACATTCGTCTTGATGCTATCAGCGCTCAGTTCGCCAAGATTGTCGATTTTCTTCAAGACATTGCTGATGACAAAAGGGGGAAAAGAGTAAAGAATTCAAGCCACATCAGTCTTCAGCAAGAAAGTAGCCGTCCTATTAAGACAAACGGCTCTGTAATTGTAATAAGATTTTTGTTCAATAAAAATCTAAGTTCTTAGTTAAGTCCTTGTTCATTTATTTTGAACTAAATGGCTTAATCAATCCGAACTTTAACTTAACTATGTTCATTTATTTTGAACAAGAAGAAGTAATTGATCCGCAAGTATTCACTTCAGAGTTCTTAAAAGACTGAACAAAAAGATTTAGAAGCTAGGTTTTGTCATCATCAAAAAGGGGGAATTTGTTAGTTCCGGATTTTAAAGATGACAAAACAAATCAGACCGGATAGAGGGAAATCAGACTGACCAGATCGATTGTTCAAAACAGATCAAGCTGATATGGTCTATCGCTAAAATCAGAACGGATCGATGAACATCAGCCTGACCAGATCAAAGGTTCAGATCGATCTCAACAATAATCAGATCAGAGCAGACAATGTTGAATAAGCTTTGCTCTTCAGTCCGAATCATCAACGGCTATTTATTGAAGCATTTATTGTTGCAATTAATGCTGAAAAAGACCAAGAACTGAAGATTACCATAAAAGGTAAGAAGGCAACAAAAGAGCTCAAGAAACAAGTCTGATAAATCGAAAAACGCAAAAGAAAGCAAAACAGCACAAGCTTACAAGCTCAGACATTCTCGAGCTAAAAATCTTCATAAGCACAAGCATATTGTAATATTTGACCATAATAGGATCATTGTGTGCATAGACTAAAGTCTATCTTTTGTATTCCGTACTAAGATAGAGAAGTGAGAATCAATTGTAACTGTCAGACAGAGTGTGTCTGAACAGATCGAGAGAGAGTTTCAGTCTGGTAGTGAGGTAAATCCAGCTGAATTGGGTTTGTACAACAGGATTGTATAAATCAAAGTCTTCTAGTGGAATCCTTCCTTAATTGAAAGAAGGGGAGACGTAGAAGGATTACACCACCTTCGAACTTTCAGAAACATATTCTGTGTTTTATCATTCTGCATTCGTTATACTATTCAAGCCATCGAGCCGTTCTTACTAATCTAAGAACAGACCGTTCCGCACTAAAATATTCAGTGGTATGTTCTGCAGAAGAGTTGATTAAGAAACAAATTTCTTTCACTAATCCGAAAGAAATCACAAGGGATTAATTTTTAATAGGAGTGTTCATTCACCCCCCCTCTAAACACTCCGGACCGATCCTAACACAGAGGAAGGAAACAGCAAGTGGGCTCAGACTGACTCAGATTCAGAAAGCTCCAAATATTCATCCAGCGAAAGCGAAGAAGATATTCAATGTCTAATGGCAGACGAAGAAATGAGTCAAACTGACGAGGTATTTGATCTTGACTCAAATGAATTCACACGTGAAGAGCTTATATCCGCACTGCAAGACATGGCTAATGATTATAGAATCTTAGCTGAATCATTTGAGAAAACTAAAGCTAAAGCTAATGATCAAATGGATGAGCACATCAAACCAAGCTGCTCTGAGCTAGGTGAGTGCAGTAATCTACAGATCGAGCTGAACAAGCTGAAAATCTCTTATGATCAGCTCCATGAAGAAAACAAGAGAATTAGCACACAAAATGCTAAGCTTTCTCATATCTTCAAAACATGGACAAAATCAAGAGCATCACTGGAAGAATTGCAAGAGGTACAAAGAAATGTCGGTGATGTCACCGGCATAGGCTTTGATATCAAAGATTGCACCAAAGATGAATCTGAACTGTTGCTGGTAAAGAACAAAATCAAACAAATGACATTTGTTAAATCCAGCACAGTATATGAAACTGAAGCACCTATAATTTGATCAGTATAAGTCAACTATGTGATAATGGTTATGCTGTAGAATTTCACAAACACACTTGCACTGTTAAATTGTCAGACGGTATGACCATCTTGTAGGAATCAGAAATGGAAATACATATAAGATTAACTGGAGTTTTGCTCAACCTGATAATCCTACTTGCTTCATCGCGAATAATGATAATAAACACTGGCTATGGCATAAACGCTTGAATCATCTCAACTTTAAGACTATCTCTAGCCTGTGTAAACATGATTTAGTTGTTGGTCTGCCCAAGATCGACTTTGCCAAGGATAAGATCTGTGAAGCTTGCCAAATGGGCAAATGATCGCTTTTATTTTCAACAGTATTTTTGAGTGTAGCGATTCTATACCGCAAGTGCACGGTGTCAAGTTTTAGTATAAGGATTTAAAAGTAAGGAGTGTCGTACCCACAGGGACTAGTAGCAATTACCACGATTGATTAGAATTACTATATTTAACCTACGATTAAGGAGTGATTATTAAACTAAATTGACTTAAGCACAAAATTAACCTAAACAGCAGTGATGGATGATTGAAGAGAATTTATAAACGAATTATCAAGACGTCGGTTCACCCATGTAATCCCCCAAAAGTTGTCTATTAATTAAGATTCAATGTTCTATGTTCTAGGGTGACGAGTTTTCCTATTTCATTCGTTATACCTTGGTCCGGTTATAACAAGTCTAGCATTAACCTACAATAAATCACTCCCGTGTCTTTATTGAATAATTAATACCGAAAAACGCTTTGTGAAAACTACTAGCCTTCGATTTTGGTAAATCTATTGCTATCACACGTGTGCTAGATTTTACTTGGTCCGTCTCAACCTAAAACCCACGGCCTAATTTACTACGTCGTATCGTAATCTCCTATGGTCAATTCAATTACGATTACCAATATCATGCAAAAGGTAGCTAATCTTTTACAAGCATTAACAACATAAATTATGCGCAAAGATCATAGAAATTAAATCAAAACCGTTAATTAACTCAAGGGTTCAAACATGGGATCCCCTATGTCTTGACAAAGAATTTAGCCAACAACCATAATCAAATTATAATGCATAAATATGTCTTTAAACAAATTCAACATCAAAATCTGATATAAAAATTAATAAGTTCAGAAATACTAAGATAACGAGGATGTCGCTCCGTGCGTCGCTCCGTTCTTCCGTTCCTTGCGTTGCTCTTGCTCTTCAATGAATTGTGGTGGTGCTTTGGATGGAGGAGGGGCTGCTAGGTTTGTGTAAAAGTGGGCAAAAGTCCTCTCCAAATCGTCCCTTCTTCTCATATATAGGTTTAACATGTGTAGCCAAGAGTCCCCTTTGAACCAAACATGGAAAGTCTTTATTTTTCCAAAAACTCTTATTCCGCGATCGATCTTCGTTCTTCCGCGATCAATCTTCCTTCTCTACTGGACGTTGATAGCCAAAATAAGGAAATCCGCGATCGATCTTGGTTCCCTCGCGATCGATCGCGAGTCTTCACTGTACATTGGCGATCGATCGCGAATTCTTGCCGATCGATCGCCAATGTCTTCTGTTCAGCACCACTCTTTAAAGCTCGGCGATCGATCGCGATGTCATTGCCGATCGATCGCGAGCTGTATAAAAATTCCTCCTTCGAGATTTCAGTCCATTTTCTCACGTCTTCGCTCGGTTTGGTCCTTTTTCAACATTATTGGCTTATTTCCTCCACTTTTATCCCATTGGACCTAGATTCCTGAAATACACAAAAATATACCAAAAAGCGTAAAATCATCCAGGAATCAATACGAAAATCAATACAAAAACATAGCAAAATAAGTGTAAAATTCACACTTATCAACTCCCCCAAACTTAGACTTGATCGTCCTCGAGCAAGCAATGAAATCAGACTGTAGAGTTTATCATCAATACTTTAACAGAATTAACTTAACAACTCAAATGTAACAGCTCAGAAATCTCGCTAACACATCAACAAGAGTCAATCCAAAAATCAACAAGAAGTGTTTTCTCCGATGCCAAGCAATACCTCGCAAAATTGGAACGTGTGTGTGTGTTATTGTCAATCTTGAGTTTCATCTATATTTTTAAGATCAGATTCTGCTAGTAAACTCAAAGGCAAGATTACTATCAAGTACTCCATAAGTCTACTTTTCAAGCACTTCTCCACTAATGTAATTATTCCCTAGCCTTGGATCAATAGGTCTTTTTAAGATTGTATTGTTAGGCCTAGGTGTTGGCTTCAAAGAAAAGATAGGATATCACAAAGTAGAGAGTATAAGCATGTAATGTTCAAAGTTCTAGCACAAAAATGAGCTTCTCTTCTTTTTCTTTTAGCCTTGGCCACTTTGGGTCTTATTTAATCACTTTTTCTCAAGGCTTTATCTATCTTTTTCTTTTCTCATTTATCATTTTTTTTTTTTTTTTTTTTTTTTTTTCATCGCTAAGCTCATCCAAATGTAGCAATTCATGTGCATCCAATGAGAATCATTAAACTCTCTTTAGGTAAGGATAAAAGTTTTTTCATTTAGGCTCATAAAGGAGGGTATAATGAGTTTGCCAAAAAATTGTTGAATGGGGGCTAATTTCCATTCTTATTCATTTAAGCTCAAAGGGGGACACTAGTGGTATAATTAGACAAGGTAAGCTCGAAAGGCTCAAACGTTCCAAGGATCGCCTAAATCATATCCAAGTCTAGTTCATAATTATAGAATTTCGCCTCAAAGTGCCTTCAAATAGATTCTAGAGTACTCTAAGATGCTCAAGACAAATCATAGTTCACAGAAATTTTCACTTTCCTATATAAATTTCACTCAATCATGACTCAGGCGTGCAACAAAATGTTCCTCAAATTTTGACATATTAACTCAACTCAAGATATTCACCAACAAGTCAAAATTTTCAAGACTCAAATTGAGATGGAGATTATTTTCATCATGTATTACAGTTGCAAGTTTCATTCATGTATTTCGTAATGAATAACCCAATTTTCAAAAAAAAACTTTAATATGCTCAAGAACGACTTCATACCACTTCTCAAATATCATGCCATAACAGTAGTAGCAAGAGAACAGCAGAACTCAGTAAAAACAACTACTCCCCCAAACTTAGTATGTGCATTGCCCTCAATGTACAAAAACAATAAGTGCAGTAGCAAAACACATACCTCGACGACGATCGTCAGTGATCGTCGTCCTCATCTTCCCGCTCTGGTGGAGGGTCTGGGTAATATGGTTCCTGTGGCTGGTGTGGCTCGTATGGCTGGTAATGCTGGTATGGCTGGAATGGCTGGACTGTAGGCTGTGGTGGGAATGGAATGTTCGGGAACCCCTGTGCTAAAGCGGAATTCCACGCCACCTGATACTGCACGAACTCCATGTTTTGTTGATATAGTTGTTGGTGGCCCCATTGGAGTTCATGTCGTATCTCCTGCAACTCATGATGGAGGGATTCCATCGTAATGGAAGTAGGCACTGTAGCAGCAGATGATGATGGTCCAGGAAGGTGGCTGCTACTAGGTCGTGATTGTGCCAATCGTCTGACTGTGGCTGGTGCAGGATGATCGACCACAAGTAATGCCTTCGGTGGAACGGCCTCTTCTGCGGAGTCCCAGACAACTTCCGCATGCTGGCATAAAGTGGTGATCGTGGAGGGGCATGGCAAACCAGAAGTGGGAGGGCCTCGAATGTAGTTCCGGATAGTGGCCTCGACAAGACGTCCGAGATCGATCGTAAGTCCGGTAACTATGGCGTATACCAGTATAGCTCGGTCCTTTGTAACTTCCGATGTGTGGGTTGATGGTATGACCCGAGCTACGATAAATGAAAACCAAGCCTTGGGCTCCTCCTTCAGATCTGATATCAGTAGAAGCTGTGGCTTTCCGTCAGCGTTCAGTCGCCACTGTGTTCCTTCTAAACATATGGTTGACAAAACAACATCCAAATCAACGTGATCCCGGCAATAAATAGTATAGTCATCCTCCAGGATGTTGGGCATGTTATAAAGTGCATTGATCGCCTTTGAATCAAAGAGAACTGGTTGTTGCCGTACTGAGGCAACGTTGGCGTCAATTTGGTTCTGTGCCCGGAGGTTGGAGTAGAACTCCCGGACTAAAGGAACCACTGCATCTTGTGGTTGGCGAACAAAAGAGTACCACTCTCGCCGGAGTGCCTCTTGGATCACAGCACAGCCGAGCTTGTCCGTATTCATTCCCCGTTCCCGTATCACCTTTTTCTTCCGATATACTGCATAAAACTTTGCAGCTGCATTACTAATGAACTTGGAGGAGTCAAACTCCTCAAGAGCGGGAACAGCCTGCTTTGGCTTGCGCTTCGGTGCCATTTCGAGAATCAAAGATACCAACACCCCTACCAACCAATACAAGAAATAGAGCAAGCACAAATCCACCAACCACCTATCCAAGTTAGGTGACTAACCCAACCACACAATAAACCTCAAGAAGCTCTTCAATTTTCCCCCAAACTTAACAAGATCATACAATTCCAACTTCACCAACGTACAATTCAAAATATTGAGAACTTGACACCCCAACACTTAATTATCAATCAATTCATGGACCATGTATAGCAAAGCCAAAATACCTCCACAAATTTCGAAAATTTGGTAGTGATAGTCCTTAGCTTTCCATAGCTTCAAATTGTAGTGGAGGGTGCTCAAAAACTCCTTTTCTCTTGCTAATTCCTGTGAAAGATTGAGGCTTGATGTTAGAATTGAAGATATGTATCGAAAATCTTGAAGAAAATTGAAGGATTGAAGATGGATTGGAAAAATTTTGAGGAAAATTGGGGAATTTGGGGGAGGGTTTCGAATTTGAGTGTGTGTAGTGTGTGAAAAATGCTGATGTTGATTTTTTTAAAAAACGAAATTTGTGACCTCGCGATCGATCGTGAGTTCTCGCCGATCGATCGCGAGAGTCTTCTGGAATGGGGCGATCGATCTCGAGTTCTGGAGATCGATCGCCACTTTTTAAAAATATTTTTTTTTTTTTTTCTGGACTTGGCGATCGATCGCGATGGTATGGCGATCGATCGCCAAAACACACTGTCCGATTTTTTTTTTTTTTTTTTTTTTTTTTTTTTTTTAATCAACATTTTTGCTCTCGATATTCGCTCTTCTCCACCAACTCTGCAAAATTAACACATGGAGTCAATCCTTGAAACAAAATTGCAAACAAAATAAATTCTAACTAAAAAAAAATAAAAACAAGGAAAAGGGAGGAAAATGGTGTTCTTAATTTATAGTCCCAAGCTGGACTTATTACCAACATCAATTTAGGAGTCAAAATGGACAACAGTAGGCGGACTGAAATCATGTCCATGATAGTGCTTCAGCCGCTGTCCATTGACTGTGAATGTGCCTTTTGTCGGATCGTTGATCTCGATCGCCCCGGATGGAAATACCCTTGTGATAGTGAATGGTCCTTGCCATCGAGACTTCAACTTACCCGGAAAGAGTCTCAATCTTGAGTTAAAAAGCAGGACCAAATCCTCTTCCTTGAAATCACGCTGGCTAAGCTTAGCATCATGCCATTTTTTTGTTTTATCTTTATAGATCTTGGCATTCTCATAGGCTTGGTTTCTAAACTCATCCATTTCATTTAAGTGTAGGAGTCGTTTTTCACCTGCAACAGTTAAATCAAAATTCAGATTTTTTATTGCCCAGAATGCCTTGTGTTCTAGCTCGACAGGAAGATGACATGCTTTTCCAAAAACTAACCTATATGGTGATGTACCAATAGGTGTTTTAAATGCCGTCCTATATGCCCATAAAGCATCATCTAACCTCAATGACCAATCTTTTCTAGACGTATTGACCGATTTTTCCAAAATCTGTTTCACTTCTCTATTAGAAACCTCTACTTGTCCACATGTTTGTGGGTGGTAAGGTGTTGCAACCTTGTGGGTGACACCATATTTGCTCAAAAGTTTTTCAAAAAGTTTATTGCAAAAGTGTGACCCACCGTCACTAATGATTGCTCGAGGAGTGCCAAATCGAGTAAAAATGTTCTTTTTCAAAAATTTTACTACCACTCGAGCATCATTCGTGCGTGAAGCTTCAGCCTCAACCCATTTTGAAACGTAGTCCACAGCGACAAGTATGTAATAATTAGAACATGAAACTGGAAATGGTCCCATAAAATCGATGCCCCAAACATCAAATAAATCGCATTCAAGCATATTGTTTAAAGGCATTTCATGTCTCCTAGAAATGTTGCCCGTTCTTTGGCATTTATCACAAGTGGATACATACCTGTATGCATCTTTAAACAAGGTAGGCCAGTAAAAACCCGATTCAAGTACCTTGGCAGCAGTTTTTGTTGGACCCATGTGGCCTCCTACCTCTCGGTCATGACAGTGGCTCATAATAGATGCCATCTCCTCCTCTGGTATACATCTCCTGATCATGTTGTCTGCACAAACTTTAAACAACAATGGATCCTCCCACATGTAGTGTTTAACATCAGATAAGAATTTCTTCTTCTGATAGAAGGTCATTTGTGGGAGGATACCACTAACCAGATAATTTGCAAAATCGGCATACCATGGTAGTGCAAGAACTTGGAACAGCTGTTCATCAGGAAATTTTTCATTGATTTCTTCCAGTTCATTATCATGTTTTTCCACCATATTATCAATCCTAGATAAATGGTCCGCTACAACATTCTCAACACCCCTCTTATCTTTAATTTCTAAATCAAATTCTTGCAATAGGAGAATCCATCGGATTAAACGTGGTTTAGCATCTTTCTTAGCAAGAAGATATTTAAGTGCCGAGTGATCAGTGTACACAATTACTTTGGATAGACAGAGATAAGAGTGAAATTTATCAAATGCAAATACTACTGCTAGCAGTTCTTTCTCAGTGGTGGCATAATTTTGTTGTGCCTCATTTAAAGTTCTACTAGCATAGTAAATAGTATGAAATACCTTATTCCGTCTTTGTCCCAATACTGCTCCGACAGCTGTGTCACTCGCATCACACATCAACTCAAAAGGCGTATCCCAATCCGGTGCTACCAACACAGGTGCTGTTATCAACTTCTCCTTTAATGTCTCGAACGCCTGCATACAATCAAGATTAAAATCAAAAGGTGCATCTTTAGTCAGTAAATGGGAGAGTGGTTTTGAAATTTTTGAAAAATCTTTAATAAATCTCCTATAGAAGCCTGCATGGCCTAGGAAGCTTCGAACCCCCTTCACTGATACTGGTGGAGGTAGTTCCTGTATCACCTGGATTTTTGCTCGGTCCACCTCCATACCCTTGTGGGATATTTTGTGTCCCAAGACTATTCCCTCTTGTACCATGAAATGACATTTCTCCCAATTCAGAATCAAATTCGTCTCTTCACACCTTGTCAGTACTAAATCAAGATTATTTAAGCAAGCATCAAAAGAATCCCCAAAGACAGAAAAGTCATCCATAAAGACCTCTAAGAATTGTTCAACCATATCATGAAAAATAGACATCATACATCTTTGAAACGTAGCAGGCGCATTACACAATCCAAATGGCATTCTCCTAAAAGCAAATGTACCATAAGGACAAGTGAAGGTAGTCTTCTCTTGGTCCTCAGGTGCAATAGCTATTTGATTATACCCAGAATAGCCATCTAGAAAACAATAGAAATCATACCCTGCTAGACGCTCTATCATTTGGTCAATGAATGGAAGGGGAAAATGGTCTTTACGGGTGGCGTCATTTAACTTTCTATAATCAATGCAGACGCGCCAGCCTGTGACTGTTCTAGTAGGGATCAATTCATTGTTCTCATTTTTAACGACAGTCATACCTCCTTTCTTGGGTACACATTGCACAGGACTAACCCATGCACTATCAGAAATGGGATAGATAATACCTGCATCCAGCAGTTTGATGACCTCAGCCTTCACCACTTCTTGCATCTTTGGGTTTAACCTGCGTTGTGGTTGAACCACAGGTTTGTAAGCATCCTCCATCAATATCTTATGCATACATGTTGATGGGCTTATCCCTCTTATGTCCGCTACTTTCCACCCGAATGCTTTCTTATGCTCCCTCAAAATCCTAAGTAGTTTGTCTTCGTTTATACCTGTCAAAGACGAAGAGACAATTACAGGCAATGACTCACTACAATCTAAATAAACATACTTGAGATGAGGAGGGAGGGTTTTGAGTTCAAGAGTTGGTGGTTCTTCAATGGAGGGTTTTTGTGGCTTCATGTCCCTTTCACCCAACTCGCCTAGGTTGTTCCGCACACGCCTATTATGGGGAATATTGGCGTTCAAATAAACGACAGTCTCTTTCAACTCGACGGTCTCGCCCAGCTTTTCAATGTCCTCTACCAAGCATGCTTCCAATTCATCCTTGTGTGTTCCCTTAAACACATTAGCAGATAACACATCAATAATATCAACACTAAAACACATATGCTCGTCATGTGGGTGTTTTAAAGCTTTAAAAACGTTGAAAGTGACTTGATCCTCCCCTACACGGAGGATCAACTTCCCTTGTTGGACATCTATAAGTGCCTTTCCAGTTGCAAGGAATGGTCTTCCTAAGATCAGTGGTGTGTCAGCATCTTCTTCCATATCTAACACAAGGAAATCTGCCGGGAAGATGAATTTATCGACCTTCACTAGGACATCCTCTATGATTCCTCGTGGGTATGTCACAGACCTATCTGCCAATTGCAAAGAAACCGTGGTCGGTTTTGGCTCACCAAGTCCCAACTTCCTGAAAATTGACAAAGGCATAAGATTTATACTCGCACCTAAATCACATAAAGATTTTGTAAATGAAATAGACCCAATTGTGCAAGGTATAGAAAAACTCCCTGGATCTTTCAACTTAGGAGGCAGTTTGTTTTGGACAACGGCAGAACACTCCTCAGTTAATTTAATCGTCTCATGCTCACCCAATTTCCTCTTATTCGACAGAATATCTTTCAAAAACTTAGCGTAGCTAGGCATTTGAAGTAAAGCATCAGCAAATGGAATATTTATTTGTAATTTCTTAAACATTTCTAAGAACTTAGCAAAACTAGCATCTACCTTTGCCCTTTTCAATGCAGCAGGAAATGGGGGAGGGATATGTACCTTCTTGGGTGGTGCGATAGGTGCAGTAGTAGGAGTAGACTCACCATTTTCACGTGTCTGAATGTCATTCTCACCTTTCAACTCAACTACGTGCTCATCGTCCCGATCTTCAGTTTGTGATCCAATTTCTTTTCCACTCCTCAATGAGATCGCCTTGGCTTGCTCTCGGGGGTTCTTTTCCGTATCACTTGGTAAGCTTCCTGGTGCTCTTCCCGCTAACATATTTGCCATTTGCCCCATTTGAGTTTCCAAGTTCTTAATTGATGCATCTTGATTTTGCATCCTATTCTCCGTCATCGTCATGAACTTAGTTAGCAACTCTTCCATACTCGGCTTCGGTGGATAACCCGGTGGAGGTTGTGGATTCAAGACATTCTTTTGGTTGGACCAAGAAAAGTTCGGATGATTCCTCCACGGTTGGTTATAGTTGTTGGAGTATGAGTTACCCTGTGGTGGTCTATTTCCTACAAAATTCGCTTGTTCATTAGATAGCATAAATGGGTTACCTGCCTGACATTCCGTGCTTGGATGGTTGCCTCCACATAAATCGCACGTGATCACTTGAGCTTGCATGGCTGTCATGCTCAAACTGTCCATCTTCTTGTTCAAAGCTTCCAGTTGTGCTTGTATTGATGTCACTTCATCTACTTGATGCATCCCAATTGGTCTTTTGGGCACATTCCTTTCGGACTGCCACTGGTAACTGTTGGATGCCATCTCTTCCAAGAGTGTGAAAGCTTCATCGGGTGACTTTCTCATAATGGTACCTCCTGCTGCTGCATCAATCATAGATCTATTAGCAGAAAATAAACCATTGTAAAATGTTTGTACCTGAAGCCAAATCGGAAGGCCATGATGTGGGCATCTTCGAAGTAGATCCTTGAAGCGCTCCCAAGCTTCGTACAGTGTCTCCGGATCATGTTGCATGAATGTTGTGATATCATTGCGCATCTTAGCTGTCTTGGAGGGGGGAAAGTATTTTGATAGGAAGGCTTGAGCCATCCCCTCCCAAGTAGTGATCGATCCTGCAGGCAATGAATTTAACCAACTCTTAGCTTTATCATTTAAAGAAAAAGGAAAAAGTCTTAACCTGATGGCGTCATCACTGACGCCATTGTGCTTAAATGTGTCGCATATCTCCAAAAAGTTGGAGATATGAGCATTAGGATCATCAGTATGCGATCCTCCGAATTGCACAGAATGTTGAATCATCTGAATTATGGCAGGCTTGATCTCGAAGTTATTAGCTTGGATCCTTGGTCTTGTGATGCTGGACATAGTGCCTTGAAAAGATGGTTGTGCATAGTCCATCATGGACCTTATAATTGGCACTTCATCATTATGTTGTTCACCATTCTCTCGATTGTTCTCAGCCATCTCTCTTGTTGCTTTCCGAAGTCTTCTGCAAGTTCGTTCAATCTCTAAGTCGAGTGGCTCTAATATAGGTCTGTCACTTCGTAGCATGCACTACAAAGACAACTCCCTGCAAAATTCAACACACGAAGGAATAACAGTAATGAAATCGTATAAACCGTAATAAAAATAATTATAAAAGAAAAAATGGCTAAATTATAGTCAACTAATCTCTTATGATATTACTTAAACTAGTCCCCGGCAACGGCGCCAAAAACTTGATCGCTTTTATTTTCAACAGTATTTTCGAGTGTAGCGATTCTATACCGCAAGTGCACGGTGTCAAGTTTTAGTATAAGGATTTAAAAGTAAGGAGTGTCGTACCCACAGGGACTAGTAGCAATTACCACGATTGATTAGAATTACTATATTTAACCTACGATTAAGGAGTGATTATTAAACTAAATTGACTTAAGCACAAAATTAACCTAAACAGCAGTGATGGATGATTGAAGAGAATTTATAAACGAATTATCAAGACGTCGGTTCACCCATGTAATCCCCCAAAAGTTGTCTATTAATTAAGATTCAATGTTCTATGTTCTAGGGTGACGAGTTTTCCTATTTCATTCGTTATACCTTGGTCCGGTTATAACAAGTCTAGCATTAACCTACAATAAATCACTCCCGTGTCTTTATTGAATAATTAATACCGAAAAACGCTTTGTGAAAACTACTAGCCTTCGATTTTGGTAAATCTATTGCTATCACACGTGTGCTAGATTTTACTTGGTCCGTCTCAACCTAAAACCCACGGCCTAATTTACTACGTCGTATCGTAATCTCCTATGGTCAATTCAATTACGATTACCAATATCATGCAAAAGGTAGCTAATCTTTTACAAGCATTAACAACATAAATTATGCGCAAAGATCATAGAAATTAAATCAAAACCGTTAATTAACTCAAGGGTTCAAACATGGGATCCCCTATGTCTTGACAAAGAATTTAGCCAACAACCATAATCAAATTATAATGCATAAATATGTCTTTAAACAAATTCAACATCAAAATCTGATATAAAAATTAATAAGTTCAGAAATACTAAGATAACGAGGATGTCGCTCCGTGCGTCGCTCCGTTCTTCCGTTCCTTGCGTTGCTCTTGCTCTTCAATGAATTGTGGTGGTGCTTTGGATGGAGGAGGGGCTGCTAGGTTTGTGTAAAAGTGGGCAAAAGTCCTCTCCAAATCGTCCCTTCTTCTCATATATAGGTTTAACATGTGTAGCCAAGAGTCCCCTTTGAACCAAACATGGAAAGTCTTTATTTTTCCAAAAACTCTTATTCCGCGATCGATCTTCGTTCTTCCGCGATCAATCTTCCTTCTCTACTGGACGTTGATAGCCAAAATAAGGAAATCCGCGATCGATCTTGGTTCCCTCGCGATCGATCGCGAGTCTTCACTGTACATTGGCGATCGATCGCGAATTCTTGCCGATCGATCGCCAATGTCTTCTGTTCAGCACCACTCTTTAAAGCTCGGCGATCGATCGCGATGTCATTGCCGATCGATCGCGAGCTGTATAAAAATTCCTCCTTCGAGATTTCAGTCCATTTTCTCACGTCTTCGCTCGGTTTGGTCCTTTTTCAACATTATTGGCTTATTTCCTCCACTTTTATCCCATTGGACCTAGATTCCTGAAATACACAAAAATATACCAAAAAGCGTAAAATCATCCAGGAATCAATACGAAAATCAATACAAAAACATAGCAAAATAAGTGTAAAATTCACACTTATCAGCAAACAGATCAGATCATCCTTCAAAAACAAGAATGACAAATCCTCTTCACGCTGCTTAGAACTATTACATATGGACTTGTTTGGTCCTATACCAATAACAAGTTTAGGGGGAATGCGGTATACTCTTGTTGTTATTGATGATAACTCACGTTTTACATGGACTATATTTTTGAGCAGTAAAGATCAGACCGGTCCGAAGTTGATCAAGCTGCTAAACGCACTCAGAATGAGAAATCATCAAGCATAGATAGGATTCGAAGTGACAAAGGCACTGAATTCTCAAATCAGAATCTTGAATCCTTTCTAGAAGATCAAGGAATTAAGCATGAATTCTCAGCTGCTCGAACTCCTCAACGAAATAGAGTTGCAGAACGAAGGAACATAACGCTTAAGGAGGCAGCAAGGACAATGCTTGCAGATTCTAGTATTTCCCAAAAGTTCTGGGCAGAAGCTGTAAATACTGCATGCTACACTCAAAATCGATCTATGATTAACAAGAAGTTGAATCTTACTCCATATGAAGTATGGACAGGTAACAGACCGTCTATCTCTTACTTTCATGTATTTGGCTGCAAATGCTTCGTTCACAATAATGGTAAGAATCACCTTACAGCATTCGAAGCTAAATCAGATAATGGAATATTCTTAGGATATTCATCCAATAGTAAAGCTTTTCGCATCTTCAATAATCGCACTGTAACTGTAGAAGAATCAGTTCATGTAGTGTTTGAAGAATCTTTATGTATTGAGGGTAACAAGGAATCAATTCAAAATCAGATGGAAAATATCCATCTCGAAGCTAACAGTGATGATGAGATTGTAGCTAACAGGTCAAGAGACAATCCACCGGAACCTGAAGTACCAGATAGACCGGATCAAGGCACTGAAGTTATTCCAGATCGAGCTCCTCCAGATCGAGCCGATCTGGAGGTTCTAAACTCTAATGTTAAAGCAGATGCTGATAATGTTACTACTACTCATCCTTCTGGACCAGATAATCCGGAATCGAGCTATCGATGGACAAAGAGGCATCCACCTGATCTAGTAATTGGAAGTCCTTCTGCACCTATTAGAACCAGAGGACAGATGATGGATGAATTCACTCATGCCGCTTTTATATCTAATCTGGAACCCAAAAAGATTGATGAAGCTTTAACTGATTACAACTGGATTAAAGCCATGCAAGAAGAGCTTAATCAATATGAACAAAATCAAGTCTGGAGTCTAACCCCCCAGGCCAAGTGGTCTGCCTGTTATTGGAACCAGATGAGTTTTCAGAAACAATCTAGACGCAGATGGAGTTGTGGTTAGAAACAAGGCCAGACTGATGGCACAAGGATTTGGACAAGAAGAAGGAATTGACTTCGATGAATCTTTTGCACCAGTCGCCAGACTTGAAGCAATCCGAATCTTTCTTGCTTATGCTGCTTTTAAAGACTTCAAAGTATATCAAATGGACGTTAAGAGTGCTTTTCTTATTGGTAAGCTTCAGGAGGAAGTCTACATTGAGCAACCTCCTGGATTTCAGAACCACTCATTTCCAGATCATGTATATCTACTGAATAAAGCCTTGTATGGACTGAAACAAGCTCCAAGAGCATGGTATGATACTCTGTCTCAATTTCTGCTGAACCACGATTTTCAGATCGACTCAGTGGATAAAACTTTATTTAAATTTATTAAGGGGGAACATACCTTATTAGTTCGAATTTATGTTGACGATATCATTTTTGGGTCAACTAACCCCAAACTCTGCGAGAAATTCTCTAAGTTAATGCAGGGACAGTTTGAGATGAGTATGATGGGAGAATTATCATTCTTTCTGGGTCTCCAAGTCAAACAGCTCAATAATGGTATTTTTATAAATCAGACCAAGTATACCAAAGAGCTTCTCAAGAGATTCGGAATGGAGACTTGTTCAACTGTATCAACTCCAATGAGTCCTTCAATTAAGCTAGATAAAGACTAAGGGGGAACAGCAGTGGAAGTAACAATTTATCGAGGACTGATCGGATCGCTTTTGTATCTTACAGCGAGCCGGCCTGATATTATGTTCTCAGTCTGTATGTGCGCTAGATTTCAGTCAGATCCAAAGCAATCACACTTTATTTCTACTAAGCGCATTCTTAATACTTAAAAGGATCTCAGAACGTTGGTCTTTGGTATTCCAAAGAATCAAATTTCAGTTTAGTCGGATATTCAGACGCTGACTATGCTGGGTGTAAGATTGATTGCAAAAGCACCAGTGGAACCTGTCAATTCTTAGGTGAAAGATTGATCTCATGGTTTAGCAAGAAGCAAACATCTATTGCCACATCTACAGCTGAGGCAGAATATCTTGCCGCTGGAAGCTGTTGCGCTCAAATGCTCTGGATTCAACATCAGCTCAGAGACTATGGCATTCAAGCTGTTGAATCTCCGATATTTTGTGACAACACCAGTGCAATTGCTATAACGTATAATCCAGTTTGCACTCTCGAACAAAGCATATTGATAGCAAACATCATTTTATTCGAGATCATATTGGCAAAAAGGAAATTCGAATCGAGCATATTTCAACAGACCAGCAAGCAGCAGATATCTTCACCAAACCACTTCCTGAGGCTAAGTTTAATTATTTTCGTCAAATTCTTGGTTTAATAGACTTATCTTGATATTTTAGAGGTATTTTGTTTGCTTTAAAGATTGTATACTGGCACAGATCGATAATACAATGATCAGAAAGACACAGACCGGTCCGAACTTTCAGACCGATCTATCAAATCTGATATTATCCCATGATCTGTCTGGTCAACCAGTCTTTAATAAAGTAATTGTTTATAACAGCCCGGACTGATCGAATTTTAACCGCCTTATCTCTCTTTCATCCTGACCGCTTATTTTGAATTATTTAAAAATCAGTCATCGAGATACAGCCACGTGTATTCTCTCTCTTATTTAGTGGGCTGAACATTTCACTTTCATTTCACTTTTTACGAATTACTACTATCTGTCTCTAACTCTCAAATATTTCCAATTTCTTCGCAATCTTCTTTACATACTCAAATGGCCACTATCACTCACAACTCTCTATCTGTTGAGTTCAATGAAATCTACAGGGCTGAAGATCCAGAAATGGTCTCCATGTTCAAATCCTTGGAATCTTCAGGATTAAGGAACTTTCTGGAATGCGGGACGGTGGTTTACGAGTCGGAGATTCGAGAGTTGTTCGCCAATGCTGTGTCTCAGAAGACGTTCATCTCCACCTCCGTCAAGGGCAAATCTTTTGACATTTCTCAGTCGACGCTGTCAAAGACCTTTGGTCTTCCCAACACCGGACTGACTGAGTTTGGCCACATCCTCAGGCCACTATCACCGATCTTCAGGGGAAAGTATCCATTTTTGGCCACAAACTGCAGCCAGCATTCAAGAAGAAGGAAATACTCTTTCATTTCCAAGTTCTCTGCGAGATTGTTGGCAAGCCACTATTGGGCAAAGCCGGAAGCTATGACGCCGTCACTGCCGAAAAATTCCGGGTCATGTCTACTATTTACTCCGGACAGAAAATGAACTGGTCCGCGATCTTGTTTGGAGTTTTGCTTGAAACGGTTATCGCATCCAAACAGTCTGTGTGCTTTGCTGTTCCTCTCAGCAAGCTATTGGAGACTCTGGACATCGAGCTAGGGAAGCCATCTGCTCTAAGCCCTTTCAAGATTCTCAACCCCAAGGGATTGGCACTACTGAAGTCCAAAGGTGCTCCACCCACTCCTTCCGATCTGGTGGCTGTCAAGATTGAACGAGGAGAAGAACAGGCTGCTGCTAGAAAAACTCGACTCAAGCGCAAACTGACAATCCAGACTGACTCAGAGGAAACTCAGTTTGCTCCTTCATCTCTAGCCAAGCCCCCTCCAAAGAAGCCAAGAACCCAGATCACCAAGCCCATTTCAACCATCAACATTAAAACCTTACCCACCTTGCCATCAACAAAAGCCACCCCTGATACCCAACCTTCAACTCAACCTTCAACAGTTCCAACCACTGTACCCAAAGTCACCATCCGAGTCCCTTCTGCCATCCCTGTGGTCAAAGGCATTGTTATCACAGAATTGGGAGACTACACCCAATCAGGGATCAAGACCTCGTCTCCCTCCGGCAAGGGCAAGGCAGTTCTCACTGAACCTCTCTCTTCAAAACCCAAGTCAGCCGCTCAAACTGCTATCGACATCGCCATGGAAGATGCTGAAGAAAAGGTCAAGGAGCTTACTGTGGTGTTTGATGAATATGTTGCATACAGAACGATCAACCACTTTGATCTGTTCTTTGGTAAGCTGAGAAGACTCCAAAAGATGGAACAAGAAGTCCTTAAGGGGACAGAGACTGATGACGTCCGAATTGTTGTTCATCGCAAAGACTTGTTCCAGGCTACCCACAGATTCAGACTGGCCAACTTGCTCATTGCAGCCAAGAAGGCAAATTTTGATGCCAACACACCGACTGCCAAAGATGATGGTGCTGTCATTGCTCAGCTGGAGATGGATGTTCATGCTCTTCAATTGGCTGTTTGTTTTCAACGACAGAAGCTCAACATATCCACTCCAGTTCCCAGCCCGGATCACCCATCTGCGAGCAAGACCTTGGCCGAAGCATTCATTGAGCCAATTCCTTCTTGTACAGCGGAGCAGACAGCGAAGCAGACAGCGGAGCAGCCACTGACTAATGCTCCGTCTGCAGCTGAGACTGAAGCCATGGATGTCTTGCTGGACTCTCCAACAACTTCCATCCCCATTGCATCCTCGGTCTCCCAAATTCAGCACAGTCCAACCGCCGAAACTACGATAGCTGTCTCACCTGACTCCGTCGATCCGGATCTGGTGGTGTCAATAGTTGTTGCAGCTCTACAGATTGAGGAGACTACCAGTCCTATCACTCCTCCAGTTCAGCCTGATGAAGACTTGGCATTTTTGGAAGAATTTTCTTCGGACTTGGTCACTTTGATCCGGTCCAAAATACGCCAATCTGATATGTCTTCACTTGTTCCAATTGCCGCAGAGGTTGATCATCCTTCATCGCCATCTGATCACTCTCCAAGCCATCTATCTGATGATGCCCCATCCCTGGCCAAGTCACTTCAACACCTTTCTGATAACTGTCTATCTCTCTCTCAACGAGTTATTGAAGTTCATCAGAGTCAGAGGGCTACATTCTTGGATTTTGAATCCTTCAAAGAGAAGATGACGGCTAACATTAGCAGTATTCAGCGTGGACTGAATGATCTGTTCTCTCAGCAAGCTTCCTATAAAAACAGCATGAGAAAAGAACAGATCGAGCTGGCCACTGAAGTTCGAGCTTCCGTCGCAAAGTCCCTTATTGCTCAAGACACTCGTCTTGATCAGCGCTCAGCTCGCCCAGATTGTAGACTTTCTTCAAGAGATTGCTGCTGACAAAAAGGGGGAAAAGATAAAGGATTTCAAGCCAGCTCAGTCTTCATCAAGGAAGTAGCGGTCTATATAAGTCAGACATGTCTGTAAATGTATATCAGATTTTTATTCAATAAAAATCAGAGTTTTTTTAAGTCTTCGTTCATTTATTTTGAACAAAATGGCTTAATCAATCCGAACTACAACTTAACTGTGTTCATTTATTTTGAACAAGAAGAAGTAATTGATCCGCAAGTATAAGCTATAAATCTCTTTAAAGACTGAATAAGAAGACATAAAAGCTAGGTTTTGTCATCATCAAAAAGGGGGAATTTGTTAGTTCCAGATTTTAAAGATGACAAAACAAATCTGAACGGATCGATGGAAATCAGTCTGACCAGATCGATTGCTCAAAGCAGATCAAGCCGATATGGTCTATCGCAAAATCAGAACGGATCGATGAACATCAGCCTGACCAGATCGAAGCTTCAGAACAGCTCAACTATTATCAGATCAGAGTAGACAAGGTTGAATAAACTTTGTTCTTCAGTCCGAATCATTAACGGCTATTTATTGAAGTATTTAATGTTGCAATTAATGCTGAAAAAAGACCAAGGACTGAAGATTACCATAAAAGGTAAGAAGACAAAGAAGAGCTTACCTGACAGTCGCCGAAAGCATGAACCAGAATGGCAAGTGCCCAAAAGAATAAGACTGTAGCTTACTCAGAGTTTGAGCAGAGTCAAGAGTTGCACATAAAGGGAAATAATGTCGTTGGTACATGGAACTATATAAGGAGGCAACTAAAGAGCTCGAGTAGTGAATCTGATCAATCGAGAAACGCAAAAGAAAAATAAACAGCACAGGCTTACAAGCTCAGACATTCTCGAGCCGAAAGTTTTTATAAGCACAAGCATATTGTAATATTTGATCATCTTAGGATCACTGTGTGCATAGACAAAATTAGTCTATCTTTTGTATTCTTTACTAAGATAGAGAAGTGAGAATCAATTGTAACTGTCAGACAGTGTGTGTTTGAACAGATCGAGAGACTAGGAGTTTCAATCTGGTAGTGAGGTAAATCCAGCTGAATCGGGTTTGTACAACAGGATTGTATAAATCAAAGTCTTCTAGTGAAATCCTTCCTTAATTGGAAGAAGGGGAGACGTAGAAGGATTACACCACCTTCGAACTTCCAGAAACATATTCTGTCTTTTATCATTCTGCACTCGTTATACTATTCAAGCCATCGAGCCGTCCTTACTAGTCTAAGAATTCCGCACTAAAATATTCAGTGGTCTGTTCTGCAGAAAAGTTGATTAAGAAACAGATTTCTTTCACTAACCCGAGAGAAATCACAAAGGATTATTTTTAATAGGAGTGTTCATTCACCCCCCCTCTAAACACTCCGGACCGATCCTAACACCTTGCTATATCAGATCTAGTTAGAGATCATTTGTGCCATATATATTCACTCTATTCATTGTATATGAGAGCTTAATAGATGAGTGAATATCATTGTAACGGTTGATGATTTATCACAACCGATGAGAGGTCTTTGTATGTGAGACATTAAAGAACATACATAGTTGAGTTGCTAGGAGTTCTAGTTGGATGGGGCATTCCCAACTGGATCGGGTTTGTACAACGGGATTGTATAAATCAAAGTCTTCTAGTGGAATCCTTCCATGAGGTGGAAGAAGGGGAGACGTAGAAGGATTACACCACCTTCGAACTTCCATAAACAAATGCTTGTTTATTTATTTTAATTGCATATCTTTAATGCCTTTCAATGTTTAATCGGTTTTAGAGCAGGTTATGTCGAGTATCTTCCGTTCGATTTTGTAATCGAACTCGATATAATCTCTCGGTGCATTAATTCAAGAACACGAGCTATTGAAGCTCAAGTTGGTTGAACTCGGGTGTGGAATGACAACCCACCCCCGGAATCGATCCTGACAAGTGGTATCAGAGCGGGTTGTTCTTGGAAAGCATTTTAACCAATGTTTTTGTGCGGATATCTTTTAAAATCAATTTCAAAATTTTTCTCATGAGCATGAAATATTTTCATAGCATATTTTTTTCAAAACTTGGTGTATGAAATTTTTTAGCATAAAAATCAATTTCATTGCATTCATTTTGCACGAAAATAATTTTAAAATCTATTTTAAAGGTTTAATTTTCGTTCAATCTTTTCTTAACTCGTTTTTTAGTTTAAAATTTTTATTTTGAGATTTTATCTAACAATTTTCGAAGCATTTTTAGTTTTCTGGCAGCTTGCAACGACTTTAGGAAAATTGGCATAACTTCTTGCTCGGATGTCCAAATGACAAACTGTTTTTTGCCGTGCAAACTAGACTCATAGAGGATCGCAACGGTATATGTCTTGCAGCCTAACTCTTCACGAGGAGATACAGTTTATTCTGCAAAATTGGACTAAGTGTGCTGCCACCGCTAAAAGATGAAATGGACAATGTTGAGTTTTGTCAAGAAATTCAAATTTGTTGCCAAGTATGCTACATGCATCATCAAAAGATGTTATTTTTGTTCAAAAATTAATGTGCATTGCAATTCTTTTAATTTGTTTTAGCCTACCCCATTGCCCCTCAATTGCTCAAATTTTCAAACCTTTTAAAATTAAGGGGGAGAGTTTAATTTCAATCCTTGAGGGGGAGTAAATTTTATTTGTCTTCCTTTTTGATTCACACAAAAAGGGGGAGAAATATGTTGTTTAAAAATATGATTTCTCTTGTTATGCAACATTGTGCTTTAATGTTCATATTTTTATTCAAGTTTTGTGATCATCAAAAAGGGGGAGATTGTTGGGTTTTGGAAACCCGAATAATCTTGGTTTTGATGTTAACAAAACTTGTTATTGTGTTGCTAACATATTTCAAGTGTGCAGTTCATAGATCATATTTAAGAGCTTGATGAATTACAAAGAAGTAGCTTGAAAATATCAAGTTGGACCAAGACTGAAATTCTGGCAGAGCGGATTGTTTTGATCATATCTCATAGCTTAGATATCGAAATGGCGTGATTCCAAAGATGTTGAACAGCCAACTCAAAATACTAAAAGTAATATTTCACAACAGATCGGCTAGTTCGAATGTTATCAAGGAGAAAAGGCGCCTGGAAGATCGAGTTGTACCTCGAAGAAACAGCAAGCTGTTTCAGCAAGCAACTGTCAGTCTGTTGGGCATAACTCTTAGCTCGCTTATCGGAACGGAACGATTCAGTATGGGTTGGAAAGCTAAGACAAAGATAAAAAAGTCATCTTTGGAAGTCAAAGACTGAATCGTACGTTAAGATGGCCAAAAAGCTTCTGCAAGTCACGCCATGTGCTGATGCATCCAGCAAACAGACAGCAGGACCATTGCCTCGTATTTTGAGCATAACGCTCTCATACGAACTCGAATCGAGCGATTCTTGATTCCGTGGAAAGCCAAGAGAAAGGGATACAACTTTCATGTAGATCACTTTTCCCAGATATCAAATAATCAAGAGCTACAAGCAACAGATCAGAAGAGCAAGTTTATCAATCTATTTTGTATCAAGCTGATTGTCCAGACTGATCCGGCCAGACTGATCTGCCCTAGACTGATCCAGACCAGACTGAGCTGTCCAGAACAGATTGAGCTGCCCAAGCTGATCTGTCCAAGCTGATCCGGCCAGATTGATCTGTCCAAGCTGATCCGGCCAGTCCGGTCCGAAATACAAAGAGCCCAGAATATGACCGTTGCAAGCTCGGGAATGGTGCAGAACCTTCTTCAACGGGCATATTCTTGTGTCTAACGTATATATCATTACTTGGGGCTATATATACATGATTTGGAAGCTCAATAACAGCTGATTGAAGATCAATCCAAGCCTTCCAAAGCAAACCCACTTGGGATTCAATTGGGGAACTTCAAAGACAAAAGTTGCTAAATGAAGAGCACTCCCCAAACCTTTGGCACCACTTACCCTGCTATATCAGATCTAGTTAAAGATCATTTGTGCCATATATATTCACTCTATTCATTGTATATGAGAGCTTAATAGATGAGTGAATATCATTGTAACGGTTGATGATTTATCACAACCGATGAGAGGTCTTTGTATGTGAGACATTAAAGAACATACTAGTTGAGTTGCTAGGACTTCTAGTTGGATGGGGCATTCCCAACCGGATCGGATTTGTACAACGGGATTGTATAAATCAAAGTCTTCTAGTGGAATCCTTCCATGAGGTGGAAGAAGGGGAGACGTAGAAGGATTACACCACCTTCGAACTTCCATAAACAAATGCTTGTTTATTTATTTTAATTGCATATCTTTAAAATGCCTTTCAAATATTTAATCGGTTTTAGAGCGGGTTATGTCAAGTGTCTTCCGCTCGATTTTGTAATCGAACTCGATATAATCTCTCGGTGCATTAATTCAAGAACACGAGCTATTGAAGCTCAAGTTGGTTGAACTCGGGTGTGGAATGGCAACCCACCCCCGGAATCGATCCTGACAAGTGGTAACAGAGCGGGTTGTTCTTGGATATATATATATAAGTTTGTTATAGATATGTGTACGGGTGATAGATTGGAATGGGCTTAGGGTTTTCAGAAAACCTTAATCTGATTAAGTTAGCCGCCTAATCTTACCAATATATATATAAGTGTGTGCATTAGGTTAAAGCTTAAGGCCAGACGTTAATTAAGAATTAACTAAAACCTAAACCTACGGCTTTCGAAGGAGAGATTACGAGGTGTAGCCGTCACTTCACTTCGAAGGTTCGTCCCTTTTTCCCTGGTTGATTTATCAAGTCAAGCAACTTGATAAATTCAACATCCTTTGCCAATTCGATCGTGTGGATACCGTAGATATTTTCTCGATCGATCGAGCAGGTCTTCGTCTCATTGGCCAAATTCTCTGCCTTGGTCGATCGATCGAGCTCAACTGCCGATCGATCGAGTATGTCTGTTTCCAATTTCTTCATTTATATCCTCGATTTGGTCTGTTTTCGTCATTCTAGCTCACGTCTTCCACTTCCGACTAGATTCCTGAAACTAAACAAATAAATACCAAAAAGCGTAACATCATCCAGGAACCAACACGAAAATCAGTACATATCATTGCAAAATAAACGTAATATTCACCCTTATCAACTCCCCCAAACTTAGACTTGATCGTCCTCAAGCAAGCAATAAGATCAAAATGCAGAGTTCATCCTCAATACTTTAAACAAATTAACTTAGCAACTCAAATGTAAAAGCTCAGAAATCCCATTAACACATCAACCATAAGTCAATCCAAAAATCAACAAGAAGTGTTTTCTCCTAAGCCAAGCAATATATCAGAAAATCGGAACGTACCTGTGTGTTATTGTCAATCTTGAGTTTCATACATATTTGCAGGATCAAATAATGCTAATAAACTCAAAGTCAAGATTACTATTAAGCACTCCATAAGCATACTTTTCAAGCGCTTCTCCACTAATGTAATTATTCCCCAGACTTGGATCAAAAGGCCTTTTTAAGTTTATAATGTCTGGCCTTGGGTGTCGGTTTCAAAGAAAAGGTAGGGAAATCAAAGAAGAGAGTATAATTGGTAAATTTCATTTTGGTACATCTTCAATCCCCTCCGCTCTTTTCCAATACTTTAATGACCATGGGCTTTATTAGATTTTACGAAACAGTAGGACCTCCACATGGTTATGTTGTTTTCTTACCATGCCTTTCCTTTTCCTTATTCAATAGGCATTGAAGTTTTTTCTTATAATAGCCCAGAACATAGTTAGTGAATATCATAATAGCTCAGAACATAGTTCGCTCATGAAATTCATTATACTCCCTTAAGGTAAAGATAACAAAAAATTTAGGCTCAATTAAAGGTAGATATAATGAGTTTCATCAATAAACGTTGAATGTTGGTTAATTTCCATTCTTATTCAATTAAGCTCGAAAGTGGACACTAGCGGTAAATATAGACAGGGTAAGCTTGAAAGGCTCAAACGTTCCAAAGGTCGCCTAAATCATGTCCAAGTAAAGTTCATAATTATAAAATTTCGCCTCAAAGTGCCCTCAAATAGGTTCTAGAGTGCTTTAAGATGCTCAAGACAAATCATAGTTAACAAAATTTTTCACTTTTCAATATGTATTTCACTCAATCATGACTCAAAAGTTCCCAAGATGTTCCTCAATTTTGAAATATTAACTCAACCACAGATATTCACAAACAAGTCAAAAATCTTCAAGACTCTAGTTGAGATGGGGATTAATCTCATCGTGTAATACTGTTGCAAGTCTAATTCATTATTCTTAATGATGAACTCATTTTTCACAAAAAAAAAATTTTATGTGCTAAAAAACAATCTAATCTCATGATAGAATAAGCATGCAAGACAAGTAGCAAGAGAAACAGCAGTAATCAGTAACCACCCCCCAAACTTAGTACGTGCATTGCCCTCAATGTACATTAAACAATAAGAGCAAAAGCAAAACACATACCTCGACGACGATCGTGATCGTCATCCTCATCATGCTCCGGTGAGGGTACTGGGTAGTATTGCTCCTTGGTAGCGCTTATCGCGTACGCCCAAATTAACCTTCTTCAGTTAATAGCAAAAATATGTAGTAGCGGAAGTAGGGATCGATCCCACAGGGAAGGTAAATTTATTTCGTGCCAATTATCAAACAAATAGTAACAATGGGAGTTTGGATTGGATTACTACTACTTAGCAAATATCAAACTAATAAACGAGTTTAACTAAAACGATTAAAACTTATGGGATTAAAGCGATTCTTGGTTTTCAGGTAACCGTACTTTTGGAAAATTATCTTTTAGTCATCAAATCAAAACATTCGAATTCTTTCGATTATCTATCGATTGGAAATTCAATTCCTACTCATCTTATTCATGGTCAAAGAGAAAACAGCATTCAATTTAACCCTTACCAAATCTCTAATCACCACTACAGCCGTTAATGATTAAATCAATGATAGTTTTCAAAACTAATGAGTTCGACAAATCTAATCAATAAAAACTACAGCCGTTAGAATTGATTACTCAATCGTTTCTCCTAAGAATTCAATAACACCTACAGCCGGTTAATTATTAATCTTTGTTAGGATCGGTCCGGAGTGTTTAGAGGGGGGGGGGGGGGGGTGAATGAACACTCCTTCTAAAAATTAATCCTTTGTGATTTCGTTCGGATTAGTGAAAGAAATCTGCTTCTTAATCAATTCTTGTACAGAACAGACCACTGAAAGTATAAGTGCGGAACGGTCTGTTCTTGTATATGTAAGAACGGCTCGATGGCTAGTATAAAAGAACAAGTGCAGAAATAAGATACACAGGATATGTTTCTGGAAGTTCGAAGGTGGTGTAATCCTTCTACGTCTCCCCTTCTTCCAATTAAGGAAGGTTTATACTAGAAGACTTTGATTTATACAATCCTGTTGTACAAACCCAATTCAGACTGGATTTACCTCACTACCAATCTGAAACTCCTAGTCACTCAATCTGCTCAGACACACTCTGTCTGACAGTTACAATAAGTTTCTCACTTTCTGATTTTCAATACAGAATACACAAAAAGCGCACAATGATCCTAAATGATCAAATGTTACAAGGTAAACGTGCTTAAGAATGATTTCAGCTCGAGAGCTTCTGAGCTTGTAAGCTTGTGCTGTTTTTGCTTTCTTGTGTGTTTTTCAATTGATCAGCGAGAGTCCGTGGTCCGAGTTAGCAAGTTCTTTTTGTTGCATCCTTTTATAGTTGAAGGTACCAACGACATTATTTCCCTTAATGTGCAACTTTGACTCTTCTTAAACTCTGAGAAAGCTACAGTCTACTTCTTCAGGATATTTGCCGTTCTGGTTCATACTTTCGGCGACTGTCAGGTAAGCTCTTATTTGTCTTCTTACCTAATATGGCAATCTTCAGTCTTTGGTCCTTTGTAGCATTAATTACGACATTAAATGCTTCAATAAATAGCCGTTAATGATTCGGACTGAGGAGCCATTCTGTATATATCCTAAGCTGCTCTGATCTGATAAAGATAGAGATCGATCTGAAGCATCGATCTAGTCAGTCTGAAATCCATCGATCCGGTCTGATAAGTAATGTGACTTATCAGCTTGTTCTGTTGTTGAGCTATCGATCTGGTCAGTCTGATTACCCTCGATCCGGTCTGATATGCTTTGTCATCTTATCAGCTTGATCTGTTTTGGGCGATCGTTCTGGTCAGTCTGATTTCTCTTGATCCGGTCTGATATGTTTTGTCATCTTTAAAATCTCATCGATAAGATCCGGGACTAACAAATTCCCCCTTTTTGATGATGACAAAACCTAGCTTCTAAGTCTTTTTAACCAGTCTGATGAGAACTCTGAAGCGAAAACTTTCGGATCGATTACTCTTTCTTGTTCAAAATAAATGAACATCATTAAGTTGGATCGATTAAACCTTTATTATTAAGCCTTATATTGTAGTTCAAAATAAATGAACACGGACTTAATCGAAAGAGGATTTTTATTGATCACCAAAAAAATCCTAAATACAGACAGTCTGAAAATATTTTTTTCTAGAAGACTGAGACGGAGGCGGCCTGAAGTATTTCTTCTTTTCCCCCTTTTTGTCAGCAGCAATCTCTTGAAGAAAGTCAACAACTTGTGCTAGCTGCGCGCTGATAGCGTCACGACGAACGTCTTGAGCGCGGAGGGAATTGGCAACAGATGCTCTGACTTCAGTGGCTAGTTCGATCTGCTCTTTTCTCAGACTGTTCTTATAAGAGGCTTGTTGAGAAAGCAGATCGTTTATGCCTCGCTGAAGGCTTCCGATACTGGTAGTCATCTTCTCTTTGAATGAATCAAAGTCCAAAGCTGTAAGCCTCTAACCTTGATGAACTTCGAGAACGCGTTGAGAGAGTGACAGGCAGTTGTCAGAGAGGTGCTGAAGAGTCCTTGCCAGAAATGGAGGTGCATCAGATTGTCGGCTGGGAGAGCGATCTGATGAGGACAAAGCCTGTTCATCGTCTTCAGCAACCGGGACAAGTGAAGATACAGCAACTTGGTGACTTTCGGACCAGATCAAGGTGACCAGATCCGAAGAAAATGTTTGGATGAAAGCCATATCTTCATCTGATTGGACTGGAGGAGTGCTTGGTCTGGAAGGCTCCTCAATCTGGAGAGCTGCAACAACGGTGGACACCACCAGATCCGGATCGACGAATTCTGAAGCGCCAACTGTTGGCAGTTCTACTGTTGGACTGATTTGTGCATGGGAGGCTGAGGACCCCAAAGGAATGGAGGTTGTTGGAGAGTCCAACAATACATTCATTGGTTCATCATCGGGCACAGACGGAGCATTAGGCAATGGCTGCTCCGCTGTCTGGTCTGGTAGTGGCTCTGCAGTCTGATCTGGTATTTGCTCTGCAGGCTGATCTGGTATTTGCTCTGCAGTCTGATCTGCGGCTGGCTCGGCCGTCTGGTCTGCTGCATCAGAATGAATAACCTCAACGAAAGGTTATGCCATAGTCTTGCTTGCAGAGGGGTGATCCGGGCTGGTTGCTGGAGTGGATATACTGAGCTTCTGTCGTTGAAAACAGACAGCTACGTGAAGATCATGAACATCCATCTCGAGTTGAGCAATAACAGCCCCATCATCTCTGGCAGTTGGAGCAATCGGATCAAAGTTCTCTTTCTTAGCAGCTAGGAGCAGAGTGGCCAGACTGAATCTTTGATTAGCTGTAAATAGCGCTTTGCGCTGCACGGCAAGACGAACATCATCAGTCTCTGTTCCTTTCAGAACTTCCTCTTCCATCTTCTTTAGTCTGCTCAACTTACCGAAAAATAACTCAATGTGGTTGATAGTCCGGTACTGGACATATTCATCAAAGACCACAATGAGTGCCTTCACCTTCTCATCAACATCCTCCATAGCGATGTCGATGGCTGTCTGCGCTGCAGATTTGGGTTTAGAGGAGAGGGGTTCGGAGAGAATGGCTTTTCCCTTGCCGGTGGAGGAAGGGGACTTGATCCCTGATTGGGTATAATCTCCCAACTCAGTGATAACTATTCCTTTGACCGTGGGAATGGCAGAGGGGACTCGGATAGTGACTTTGGGTGCAAGGGTTGAAGCCTGTGAAGGTTGGATGGAAGGTTGGGGTGCAGGGGTGGCTTTAGTTGGAGGCAATATGGGTAAAGCTTTCAGGGGTAATGGTTTGCTGGGCTTGGTAATCTGGGTTCTTGGCTTTTTGGGAAGTGGCTTGGTTGGTGGAGAGGGAGCAGACTGAGTTTCTTCCGAATCAGTCTGGATGGTCAGTTTGCGCTTGACGCGAGGTTTGCGCGCAACAGCTTGTTCTTCGCCCTTCTCAATCTTGACTGCAGTCAGAGTAGCAGGAGTAGGCGGAGCACTCTTGGACTTCAGCAATGCAAGTCCTTTGGAGTTTAGAATCTTAAAGGGGCTGAGAGCGGACTACTTTCCCAGCTCGATGTCCAAAGACTCCAGTAGCTTGCTGAGAGGAACAGCAAAGCATACAGCTTGTTTCGATGCAATCACTGTTTCCATCAGAACTCCAAACAGAATCACGGACCAGTTCATCTTCTGTCCGGATACAATAGCCGCCATAGCCCTGAACTTCTCTGCGGTTACAGCGTCAAAACTGCCTGCTTTGCCCAACAGAGGCTTACCCACTATCTCGCACAGCACCTGGAAATGAAAGAGCATTTCCTTCTTCTTAAACGATGGTTGCAGGCGGTGGCCAAGAATAGATATCTTCCCTTGAAGATCTGAGAGTGACGCCTGAGGAATCTGTCCAAATTCCGTCAGTCCGGAATTGGGGAGGCCAAAGGTTTTGGCCAGCGTCATCGGCGAGATCTCAAAAGATTTGCCCTTGACAGTAGTAGATATGGATGTCTTTTGGGAGACGGCATTGGCGAATAGTTCACGGATTTCTGATTCATAAACAACGGTGCCGCATTCCAGAAAGTTTCTCAGACCAGAAGATTCCAAATCTCTGAAGATGGACACCATCTCTGCATCTTCTGCCCTGTAAATATCATTAAACTCAACGGAGAGGGAGTTATGAGTGATGGTAGCCATTTGAAAGAAATTAAACGAATGAGAAGATTTAGGAGAGTGAGAGAGTAAGAAAACAGATAGCGGTAATTTGTAAAAGGTGAAGTAAAATGAAATGTTCAGCCCGCTAAATAGGAGAGAGAAGACACGTGTCTTTATCTCGATGACTGATAAAAAGGAATTCAAAAATAAACGGTCAGGATAACAGATAGTTAAGGCGGTTAAAATGCGATCAGTCCGGGCTGTTTTTGTACAAAAGATGTATTGACCAAACAGATCATGGGATAACATCAGATTGACATAGATCGGTCTGAAAGTTCGGACCGGTCTGTTTTTCTGAACATTGTGTTATCTATCTGTGGTAACAAAAATCTTTAAGTGCAAAAGTAAGAAAACATCTAAACTATTAAGATAAGTCAATTAATCCAAGAATTTGACGAAAATAATTAAACTTAGTCTCTGGGAGCGGTTTGGTGAAGATGTCTGCTGCTTGCTGCTCTGTTGAGATGTGCTCGATCCGAATCTCCTTTTTGCCAACATGATCTCGAATAAAGTGATGGCGTATATCAATGTGCTTTGTTCGAGAGTGTAAAACTGGATTATACGTTATAGCGATTGCACTTGTGTTGTCTCAAAATATCGGAGAGTCAACAGCTTGGATGCCATAGTCTTTGAGCTGGTGTTGAATCCAGAGCATTTGAGCGCAACAGCTTCCAGCGGCTAGATACTCTGCTTCAGCTGTGGATGTGGCAATCGATGTCTGCTTTTTGCTGAACCAAGAGATCAATCTTTCACCTAGAAATTGACATGTTCCACTGGTGCTTTTATGATCAATCTTACACCCAGCGTAGTCTGCATCTGAATATCCGATCAAGCTGAAGTTCGAATCTTTGGAGTACCAAAGACCAACGTTCTGAGATCCTTTTAAGTATTTCAGAATACGCTTGGCAGCAATAAAATGTGATTGCTTTGGTTCTGACTGAAATCTGGCGCACATACAGACTGAGAACATAATATCAGGCCGGCTCGCTGTAAGATACAATAGCGATCCGATTAGTCCTCTATACATGGTTACTTCAACTGTTGTTCCCCCTTCATCTTTGTCTAACTTGATTGTTGGACTCATAGGAGTTGATGCAGTTGAGCATGTTTCCATTCCAAATCTCTTGAGGAGCTCTTTGGTATATTTGGTCTGATTGATGAAAATACCATTGTTGAGCTGTTTTACTTGGAGACCCAAAAAGAATGAAAGTTCTCCCATCATGCTCATCTCAAACTGTCCCTGCATTAACTTAGAAAATTTCTCGCACAATTTGGGGTTAGTTGACCCAAAGATTATGTCATCAACGTAAATCTGAACTAATAGGGTATGTTCCCCCTTAATAAATTTAAAGAGAGTTTTATCTACTGAGCCGATCTGAAAATCATGGTTCAGCAGAAATTGAGATAGAGTGTCATACCAGGCTCTTGGAGCTTGTTTCAGACCATACACTGCTTTATTCAGTAGATACACATGATTGGGATGCAAATGGTCCTGAAATCCAGGTGGTTGCTCAATGTAGACTTCTTCCTGAAGCTTTCCATTAAGAAAGGTGCTCTTAACGTCCATCTGATATACTTTGAAGTCTTTAAAGGCAGCATATGCAAGAAAGATTCGGATGGCTTCAAGTCTGGCGACTGGTGCAAATGATTCATTGAAGTCGATTCCTTCTTCTTGTCTGAATCCTTGTGCCACCAGTCTGGCTTTGTTTCTAACCACAGTTCCATCTGCGTTCAGCTTATTTCTGAAAACCCATCTGGTTCCAATGACAGGCAGATCGCTTGGTCTGGGGGTTAGACTCCAAACTTGATTTTGTTCGAATTGATTTAGCTCTTCTTGCATGGCCTTAATCCAGTTGAAATCAGTTAGAGCTTCATCGATCTTCTTAGGTTCCAGAGTAGAGATGAAAGCAGCATGTGTGAATTCATCCATCATCTGTCCTCTGGTTCTGATCGGTGCAGAGGGACTACCAATCACTAGATTGGGTGGATGCTTCTTAGTCCATCGATAGCTTGACTCTGGATTGTCTGGTCCGGTCGGATGAATAGTAGCAGCATGATCAGCATCTGCTTTAACATTTGAGTGAAGAACATCCGGATCTGCTCGATCTGGAGAAGCTTCAATAGCTTGATCCGGCCTGTCTGGTACTTCTGGTTCTGGTGGATTGTCTCTTGACCTGTTAGCTACAATCTCATCATCACTGTTAGCTTCGAGATGGATATTTTCCATCTGATTTTGAATTGATTCTTTGTTGCCCTCAACACATAAAGATTCATCAAAAACTACATGAACAGATTCTTCTACAGTTAAGGTTCGATTATTAAAAATTCGATAGGCTTTGCTAGTTGATGAATATCCTAAAAACATTCCATTATCTGACTTAGCTTCAAATGCTGTAAGATGATTCTTACCATTGTGGTGAACGAAGCATTTACAGCCAAAAACATGAAGGTGAGAAATAGACGGTCTGTTACCAGTCCATATTTCATAAGGGGTGAGATTCAGCTTCTTGTTGATCATGGACCGATTTTGAGTGTAGCAAGCAGTGTTTACAGCTTCTGCCCAGAACTTTTGCGAAATTCCAGAATCAGCAAGCATTGTTCTTGCTGCTTCCTTGAGCGTTCTGTTTCTTCGTTCTGCAACTCCATTCTGTTGAGGAGTTCGAGCGGCTGAAAACTCATGCTTGATTCCATGATCTTCTAGAAAGGATTCAAGATTCTGATTTGAAAATTCAGTGCCTTTGTCACTACGAATCCTGTCTATGCTGGATGATTTCTCGTTCTGAGTGCGTTTCAGCAGCTTGATCAACTTCGGACCGGTCTGATCTTTACTGCTCAAAAATATAGTCCATGTAAAGCGTGAGTAATCATCAATAACAACAAGAGTATAGCATTCCCCCTAAACTTGTTATTGGTATAGGACCAAACAAGTCCATATGCAATAATTCTAAACAGCGGGAGGAGGATTTGGCATTCTTGTTTTTGAAGGATGATCTGATCTGTTTGCCCATTTGGCAAGCTTCGCAGATCTTATCCTTAGCAAAATCGATCTTGGGCAGACCGATGACTAAATCATGTTTACACAGGCTAGAGATGGTCTTAAAGTTTATATGATTCAAGCGTTTATGCCATAGCCAGTGTTTATTATCATTGTTAGCGATGAAGCAAGTAGGATTATCAGGTTGAGCATGATTCCAGTTAATCTTATAAGTATTTCCATTCCTAATTCCTACAAGCATGGTTATACCATCTGATGATTTAACAGTGCAAGTGTGTTTGTGAAATTCTACAGCATAATCATTATCACAGAGTTGACTTATACTGATCAGATTATAGCACAGATTTTCAACTAACAGCACATCATTGATAATAATGTTACCATGGACAATCTTACCCTTGCCCACGGTCTTACCCTTTGAGTTATCTCCGAATATGATCTTGGGTCCAGTACATTCTGTGACTTCAGACAGCAGCTCGATGTTTCCAGTCATGTGACGGGAACACCCACTGTCCAAATACCAGTCTGATGCGAGCTTCTTCGGTACCTGTCATCAAATATAATTATTGTTGGTACCCAATCCTATTTGGGTCCAGAATGGATTAGCCCTTTGGGAACCCACACCTGTATCAGCTTCAATGGCTTGTGTGTGTAACGTGTGCTGTGTGCTGGTCTGTTTCGATGTTGTGTGTGATAATGTGTGCGCTGTGAAGACCATTGATTCTCATAAGGTAGTCTATATCTTCGTTGAATCGGTTTCGAATTGTAGTAATTGTATTGTCTTCCTTGCCTCAGATCTTGCACCTTTGGATTTGGTCTGAAAGACGCAAATCTTGCTGGTGCCTTTTCTTTGGCTTGGTCAACATAACCAATTCCTTTTCTCAGATTTTGATTCACGTAAGAGACTCCTGTTTGAATCTTAGGTACTTCAGTCTCATATACTGTGCTGGATTTAACAAATGTCATTTGTTTGACTTGGTTCTTTACCAGCAACAGCTCAGATTCATCTTTGGTGCATTCTTTGGTGTCAAAGCCTATGCCGGTGAAATCACCGACGTTTCTTTGAACCTCTTGTAATTCTTCCAAGGATGTTCTGGATTTTGTCCATGTTTTGAATATATGAGAGAGCTTAGCATTTTGTGTGCTAATTCTCTTATTTTCTTCATGGAGCTGATCATAAGAGATTTTCAGCTTATTCAGCTCGATCTGGAGATTGTTGCACTCACCCTCCTCAGAGCAGCTTGGTTTGTTGTGCTCATCCATTTGATCACTGACTTTAGCTTTATTCTTCTCAAATGATTCAGCTAAGATCCTATAATCATTAGCCATGTCTTGCAGTGCGGACATGAGCTCTTCTCGTGTAAATTCATTTGAGTCAAAATCATATACCTCGTCTGTCTGACTCATCTCTTCGTCTGCCATAAGACATTGAATATCTTCTTCGCTTTCGCTCGAAGAATATTCAGAGCTTTCTGAGTCTGAGTCTGTCTGAGCCCATTTGTTGTTTCCCTCTTCAGCTACTAGGACTTTTTGGGATTTTCCATGATTCTTGCGATCTTTGTAGTGCTTCTTCTTCCAATCATCACGATGCTTCTCTTTCCGTTCTTCTTTCTTTGGTCTGGTGCAATCTGCAATAAAATGTCCGGTCTTACCACAATTGTAGCAAGCCTGATCGTTAACAGCATCATCTTTTCTTGATTTATAATGATGAGAGGGTTTGAAGTTCCTCTTATTCTTAGACATGAATTTACCGAATTTCTTGATAAATAATGACATAGCATCATTACTTATCTGTTCAAAGGACCGGTCTGATGTTGAGACGGTCTGGCCTGGAATGGCTGCCAGGGCCTTGTTTGGTTGAGAGATGAATGGCTCTGCTTCACCTCTGCTTATCAGTTCAAACTCATAGGCGTTAAGATCTGCAAACAGATCATGAATTTCGACCTTGTTAAGATCTTTTGATTCCCTCATGGCAATGGTCTTAACATCACATTCCTTTGGCAGAGCTCTCATAACTTTCAGAGCGATCTCTCTGTTAGAATATTCCTTCCCCAGACCATTCAGTTCATTTATGATGCCAGTGACTCTTTCATCAAACTCATTTAGAGTTTCTCCACTTTTCATCTTTATGCTCTCAAATCTTTGAAGAGCAACAATTAACTTGTTTTCTTTGGTCTGGTCGTTGCCTTCACATAGCTGTGCTATCTTCTCCCAAATTTCTTTGGCAGTAGAGCACATTTTGATTTTGCTGAATATGTTCTTGTCCAGTGTCTTGAACAAGATGTCTTTGGCAACGTTGTCGAGATTTGCTTTCTTTCTTTCCTCATTCGTCCAGAGGGATCTGTCCTTTTCTACCATTTGTGGTTCTCCATCAGTAATGGCGACTGCTGTATTTATTTTTAGAATCTTCATTGGTCCATCAGTGATGACGAACCACATATCGTCATCCTGAGCTGCCAGATGAGCTTGCATTCTGATTCTCCAGTCATCATAGTCTTCTTTTGAGAACATAGGGATTTTGTTGAATGATGCCATCAGCTCGAGTGATTTTGCTGATTAAGATGACCTGCTCTGATACCACTTGTTAGGATCGGTCCGGAGTGTTTAGAGGGGGGGGGGGGGGGGGGTGAATGAACACTCCTTCTAAAAATTAATCCTTTGTGATTTCGTTCGGATTAGTGAAAGAAATCTGCTTCTTAATCAATTCTTGTACAGAACAGACCACTGAAAGTATAAGTGCGGAACGGTCTGTTCTTGTATATGTAAGAACGGCTCGATGGCTAGTATGAAAGAACAAGTGCAGAAATAAGATACACAGGATATGTTTCTGGAAGTTCGAAGGTGGTGTAATCCTTCTACGTCTCCCCTTCTTCCAATTAAGGAAGGTTTATACTAGAAGACTTTGATTTATACAATCCTGTTGTACAAACCCGATTCAGACTGGATTTACCTCACTACCAATCTGAAACTCCTAGTCACTCAATCTGCTCAGACACACTCTGTCTGACAGTTACAATAAGTTTCTCACTTTCTGATTTTCAATACAGAATACACAAAAAGCGCACTGTGATCCTAAATGATCAAATGTTACAAGGTAAACGTGCTTAAGAATGATTTCAGCTCGAGAGCTTCTGAGCTTGTAAGCTTGTGCTGTTTTTGCTTTCTTGTGTGTTTTTCAATTGATCAGCGAGAGTCCGTGGTCCGAGTTAGCAAGTTCTTTTTGTTGCATCCTTTTATAGTTGAAGGTACCAACGACATTATTTCCCTTAATGTGCAACTTTGACTCTTCTTAAACTCTGAGAAAGCTACAGTCTACTTCTTCAGGATATTTGCCGTTCTGGTTCATACTTTCGGCGACTGTCAGGTAAGCTCTTCTTTGTCTTCTTACCTAATATGACAATCTTCAGTCTTTGGTCCTTTGTAGCATTAATTACGACATTAAATGCTCAATAAATAGCCGTTAATGATTCGGACTGAGGAGCCATTCTGTATATATCCTAAGCTGCTCTGATCTGATAAAGATAGAGATCGATCTGAAGCATCGATCTAGTCAGTCTGAAATCCATCGATCCGGTCTGATAAGTAATGTGACTTATCAGCTTGTTCTGTTGTTGAGCTATCGATCTGGTCAGCTGATTACCCTCGATCCGGTCTGATATGCTTTGTCATCTTATCAGCTTGATCTGTTTTGGGCGATCGTTCTGGTCAGTCTGATTTCTCTTGATCCGGTCTGATATGTTTTGTCATCTTTAAAATCTCATCGATAAGATCCGGGACTAACAATCTTAGTTGTTTCTTAACAAACTATCGATTATGCAATTGAATATTAGGTGATCGGTCTAATACACAAACACAACAATCATGGAATTCGAAATCTGAGAAACAAATTGAAATCGAAATTTAATTCAACAATCAAACCGAATTCTCATAAAAGATTCAAATCCAAAAGTAGGTATCCCTTCAACCAAGAATCAAAGGGTTTTAGCCTAGCATAATTGAATCTAAAATCAACAACATATTATTCGAAAACATTAAAATAACAAAGGAAAAGAAATTACTAATACTAGTCACGATTCCGGCTTGTCGATTCCGGTCCCGTTCTTCGTTGTTCTTGAAGAAAACTTGAAAGAAAATTAATCTAAAATCTCAAATTATTCTCAAAATTAGAAAAACTATCAAAAGCTGCTAATAATGAGGCTTAGTCTCGAGTTTTAGGGTATGAGAGTGATAAAAATGGGATACAATCTTTTAAACATGGTAAAAGACTTAATTTCCTAATTTCCGGACTCTGCGGCGATCGATCTCCTGATATGTGGCGATCGATCGCTGGCTTTTATTTTTCAGGCAGAATGTATTGGCGATCGATCGCCACTTCTTCGCGATCGATCGCGTGGCTCCAGTGGGCTTTGGCGATCGATCGCCACTTCTTCGCGATCGATCGCGTGGCTCCAGTGGGCTTTGGCGATCGATCCCCACTTCTTCGCGATGGATCGCTGGCTCGTGAATTTTGTTGATTAAGTTTCTGTCCATAGGCGATCGATCTCCTCCTCATGGCAATCGATCGCCTCCTTCAAAATTACATTTTTGCCCTTTTCTTGATCAACTTTTAGTTCTTGTCATGTCCATGTCTCTTCTTGGTCTTTACACATCATTTTTAGCTCGTTTTCTTCGATTGTACCTTACACAAATATACGATTAGGTAGCAAACGTATCATTTTATCCATCAAAACCTACCAAATCGTAGACAATTAAGCACTAAACATGTGTCTATTTCTAGTCACATCAAACTCCCACATACTTACTCTTTACTCGACCTCGAGTAAACAAATAAAACTACAATATTTTTGGTTGGCTCATAGGTTCATAACAAAGCAACTTGTCCTCACTTTAATGCCTCAGCAATTTTAACATGCATAATAATGAACGGCGGTGAAAAATTAACAGTGGAACAAGTTCAATCCCTAAACATTTCGTACCCAACAAAGCAGTGAACGTGTGTGTGTGGTCATAAACAAGTGTTGTGTACAAATTATAGATCCAAAATATGCAAAGCTATAATAGTTCAAGTCGTACACTAACACAAGTATAAGCTCACTTGCACACCCTTCTCCACTATCTTAGCCACTTTGCAAACACAAATCAAGTAGGTCTTTATTAGCTTGTAGCTTGGCCTAGGTATTGGCTTATGAAAGAAAGGGTAAGGATATTCAAACAAGAGAGTATGATGAAATGCACACTAAAACTTCTCTTCTTGCATGAATTTTTCAAACCTTGTTCATTTTTTAAGGTTTATTTCAACATTTTTTTCTCTTCTTTTGTGCCTTGGCTCCCCTTGGAGTCATATTTTTATCTATTTTTTCAAGGCATCCCTTTTCTTTCATGTATTTCATTCTTTTGACAATAAAGTTCATAAATATACTTCAATGATTCCCAAGTGCATTTGAATGAAATACATCATACTCCCTTAAAAGGTATGGATTAGAATCACATTTAGGCTCATTAGGGAAGGATGATAAGCTAGTCAAGGAATGTTGAATGGGGGTCTTGAGTATGCTTAGCATACTCCCATTCTTTTGCATTAAGGCTCAAAAATGGTACTAGAGATAGATTTTGTTCATATGGTAGGCTTGAAAGGCTCAAACGCATCAAAGATTGCCTATATCACTTTCATGTTTGCAAGTAGTCTAGACATACGCCTCAAAGAGCATGTAGTTAAGTTCTAGCATGTATTAGAGACTTCTTGAGACTATTACAAAGTTCACACAATCTTCACTAAGTTATGCACACTTCACAAGTCATGACAAAATTGTGCTCAAGATATTCACTTACTAAGTTAAAGTAAACTTTGCATTAGAGTTCAAAGTGTTCCAAGGTTAACAATTCTCCTATGTTCAAAAGCATGCATGATATCAATTAGGTTTCATCATGGGCTAGTGATTCTAAGCATGCGTTCATTACTAACTATGAGCTCAAAATTTTAAATTTTCGATTTTTTTTGTATTTTTGAAAGAAGAAAAACAATAACACACCACTAATCCCTCCCCCATACTTAAATCTTACATTGTGCCCAATGTAAGGCAAAAATACAAGAAAAGAGAATAGTCTAACTACTAAAGCAAAAATTAAAAAAATAAAAGGGAGAAAAGAAACTAACTCCCCTTGGGTTGCCTCCCAAGCAGCGCCTCTGTTTAACGTCGGTGGCCCGACGCCAGTTCTCTATCAAGGTGGTTGATGCAGGGTTGCTCTATCCTTCCTTAACCACCTCAATATCTTCTTCACTCCTCGGTATCTTGGCTTGTTGCTCTTTGAGTAGTCGTCCCCAGTCTTTGCTCCTTCGTCACTTGATTGACATGGTCGATCCGGAGGGTGCTTCTTTCCAACGGTACGATCCTGCAAGTGAGAGATAAGAGGGTCAGCAGTATCGTGAGTAGATAACACAGCAATAATATGAACAGTATGCACTAAATTAGAATCCATACCTCTGTTGTCATCAAGGCCATCAGTAGCCTTTCCCATTTCCCACAACTCATCATTATCAAAATCCGAATCATAATCATCATGTATGCCAATAGCGTAACTAGAACGGTCAAGAGTCTTAATGGGTTCATAGATGTTGAATTTTGCAACTTTACCATTAGACTCCAATGTTATCATACCGCTATTCATATTGATTACTGATTTTGATGTTTTCAAGAATGGCCTCCCTAAAAGGATTAGACTAGATGGATCACCATTTTCCATGTCTAAGACATAGAAATCGGCTGGGAAAACCAAGTTCTCTGCATGCACAACTACGTCCTCTACTATCCCCTTAGGTATGACCGTGGATTTATCAGCTAAGTGAATAACTGCGCTATTTCTTTTTAAAGGTCCCATTTTCAGTTGAGAGTACATTGAGTAAGGCATGACATTTATGGACAATCCTAAATCGAGCATAGCCTTCTCAATCCTAATAGCACTAATCTCACATGGGATAAAGAACATACTTGGGTCCTTGCATTTAATGGGGATGCTTCTTTGGTTGTCTGCCGAAACATTGTCATTGAGCTCGACCTTGGGCTGCCCTTTGTGTTCCTTGCTTTGATCCTCTTTCATGGTCTCCTTTAAGGGGTTAGCATGTTGCGGTTTCTTCTTCATGGTCTCATGCAATGGGGCTTTCTCTTTGCAGCGTGGACTCATCTCGTAGAGGTCTTTGAGTCCGGCATCTTTCCTATTGTCCTTCAATGCTTGGGGGAAAGGGGGTGGTTTTTATATTCAGAAAGTTTAGGGAACTCACCTCGTGGTTCCTCCCCTCGCATTGGCTCTTCAACATCTGTCTCTGTCTCCGTCATCTCTTCTTTCTGGGGTGGCGTCAGTACCACCTTCTCTTCAGCTGCATCTTCATTCACATTCACTGTGATAGCACTCACATTTTCCCGGGGGTTCATCTCTGGTTGTGACGGCAGTCTATTTGAAATCCTTGCTTCGATCTTGCTGATTGAAGTCGCCAATTGTCCCATCTGCGTCGTCAAGCTCTGGATGCTCGCCCTCGTCTTCTGTTGAAATTGTAAGCTATTTTCAGCAATAACTTTGATGCTATGTTCTAACCTGTCAGAAGGAGGGTGCATTGGAGGTGGTGGAGGTCTCTGATATGGCGGTCTGTAGGGTGGGGGTTGGTGCATCTGTGGGTTCCCATAGCCTTGGTTCGGATGGTCCCTCCAACCTTGATTGTAATTACTTGAGGGATTGTCATAGCCCCTTTGTGGTGGTCCTGGGAATCCTCCCGCAGCATTCACATTCTCAGTGGCTGTCTCTTGTAGTGAGGGGCATGCGTCCGTGGGATGGTTCGCAGCCAGACAGATTCCACACGGTTTTATCTTCCCTACATTTCCACCTGCAAGACCACGCACAAGAAAAGTTAGGTCTATCAGTTGTTGTTCCAGGTTTGATACGTTTACCTCTTTTCTTTGCGGGTGTCCATGGCGAACATGTCCAAACTGTTGGGAGTTGGCCGCCATGTTAGCTATCAAGCTCCTTGCCTCCTCCGCTGTCTTGTCGATAAATGCTCCTCCGCTTGCCGCATCCACCAAGTTCCTGTCAGAAGAAAGTAAACCTTCATAGAAGTATTGGATTAGAAGGTGTTCACTTATCTGGTGTTGTGGACAACTTGCGCACAACTTCTTGAATCTCTCCCAGTACTCTTGTAGTGATTCCTCGTGGAGTTGCTTCACACCATATATCTCTTTCCTCAAGTTCGTTGCCCTTGAAGCTGGGAAGTATTTTTCTAGGAATACTCTTTGTAAGTCAGTCCACATGGTGATTGATCCGGAGGATAAGTAGAATAGCCAATCCTTTGCAGCATCCTTTAGCGAGAATGGAAGGGCTCGCAGTTTTATTTGCTCCTCCGTCACGCCAGCTGGCTTCATAGTAGTGCATACCACGTGGAACTCCATCAAGTGCTTATGCGGGTTCTCACCTGCAAGACCATGAAAAGATGGCAATAAATGAATCAAACCAGATTTGAGTTCGAAATTTACGTTGTTTACGAGAGCAGGGAAAGTGATGCAGAGAGGTTGTTGATCCAAGTTAGGATTCGCCAACTGCCTCAAGCTTTGATTTGCAGCCATCATGGTCCTCTCTTCTTCTTCAATCAGCCTAGCTTCTCTTCTTCTTTGATGTAGTGTCCTCTCGATCTCAGGATCGTAGTAAAAGTTATCTTCGTGATTAGACGATCCACCTGTACTCATCAACAAACCAAAGTAGTAATGCGGGATAACAAATAAAAAAATTCGACACAAAAATAATACCAATGCCTTCCCCGGCAACGGCGCCAAAATTTGGTAGCGCTTATCGCGTACGCCCAAATTAACCCTTCTTCAGTTAATAGCAAAAATATGTAGTAGCGGAAGTAGGGATCAGGGAAGGTAAATTAATTTCGTGCCAATTATCAAACAAATAGTAACAATGGGAGTTTGGATTGGATTACTACTACTTAGAGAATATCAAACTAATAAACGAGTTTAACTAAAACGATTAAAACTTATGGGATTAAAGCGATTCTTGGTTTTCAGGTAACCGTACTTTTGGAAAATTATCTTTTAGTCATCAAATCAAAACATTCAAATTCTTTCGATTATCTATCGATTGGAAATTCAATTCCTACTCATCTTATTCATGGTTAAAGAGAAAACAGCATTCAATTTAACCCTTACCAAATCTCTAATCACCACTACAGCCGTTAATGATTAAATCAATGATAGTTTTCAAAACTAATGAGTTCGACAAATCTAATCAATAAAAACTACAGCCGTTAGAATTGATTACTCAATCGTTTCTCCTAAGAATTCAATAACACCTACAGCCGGTTAATTATTAATCTTAGTTGTTTCTTAACAAACTATCGATTATGCAATTGAAGATTAGGTGATCGGTCTAATACACAAACACAACAATCATGGAATTCGAAATCTGAGAAACAAATTGAAATCGAAATTTAATTCAACAATCAAACCGAATTCTCATAAAAGATTCAAATCCAAAAGTAGGTATCCCTTCAACCAAGAATCAAAGGGTTTTAGCCTAGCATAATTGAATCTAAAATCAACAACATATTATTCGAAAACATTAAAATAACAAAGGAAAAGAAATTACTAATACTAGTCACGATTCAGGCTTGTCGATTCCGGTCCCGTTCTTCGTTGTTCTTGAAGAAAACTTGAAAGAAAATTAATCTAAAATCTCAAATTATTCTCAAAATTAGAAAAACTATCAAAAGCTGCTAATAATGAGGCTTAGTCTCGAGTTTTAGGGTATGGGAGTGATAAAAATGGGATACAATCTTTTAAACATGGTAAAAGACTTAATTTCCTAATTTCCGGACTCTGCGGCGATCGATCTCCTGATATGTGGCGATCGATCGCTGGCTTTTATTTTTCAGGCAGAATGTATTGGCGATCGATCGCCACTTCTTCGCGATCGATCGCGTGGCTCCAGTGGGCTTTGGCGATCGATCGCCACTTCTTCGCGATCGATCGCGTGGCTCCAGTGGGCTTTGGCGATCGATCGCCACTTCTTCGCGATCGATCGCTGGCTCGTGAATTTTGTTGATTAAGTTTCTGTCCATAGGCGATCGATCTCCTCCTCATGGCAATCGATCTCCTCCTTCAAAATTACATTTTTGCCCTTTTCTTGATCAACTTTTAGTCCTTGTCATGTCCATGTCTCTTCTTGGTCTTTACACATCATTTTTAGCTCGTTCCTTTGATTGTACCTATAATTACACAAATATACGATTAGGTAGCATACGTATCAATTTATCCATCAAAACCTACCAAATCGTAGACAATTAAGCACTAAAGATGTGTCTATTTCTAGTCACATCACTCCTCCGGATGATACAGCGGATATTGCTGAAACTCAGGCGGTTGTGGTTGATATGGCTGAAAGTGCGGCTCTGGTGGGAATTGGATAGCCGGGAAACCTTGGGCCAAGGCAGTGTTCCATGCACATTGATATTGCATGAACTCCATATGGCGCTGACTCATCTGCTCTTGGTCCAAACGGATTTCCCTTTGCATATTTCGGATGTCCTGCTGCTCCAGGCGTATGTCTTGGAGATCCCTATGGAGGGAGTCCAAAGTGATAGATGAATGCTCTGCAGCGGAAGATGATGACGGCCCAGTATGTCTGCTGCTCGAAGGTCGTGGCTCTGCCCTACGTCGGCCTGTAGGAGATGGTGGTCCATCAACCACTATTGGGTCTTTGGGTGGTAGGAGTTCTTCATCGGTGCCCAATTTCACTCCACATATCTTGCAAAGAGCGGTGATGGTATATGGAAAAGGTAATGCGGAGGCGGGCGAACTCGTGCCGATGTCACTGATATGATCATGATAATATACCCCAGATCCACCGTTTGCCCAGTGAGTATGGCATATACCAGGGCAACTCTCTCCTTTGTGACCTCAGAAGTGTGGGTCGATTGCATGATCCGTGAGGCTATGAAAGAAAACCACGCTTGTGCCTCCGGTTTCAAATATTCTTAAGGACCAACTGGGGCTCTCCATGGTTGATCCTTTGCCAGTCAGTCCCTCAACACTGATAACAGAGAGTACCTCATCGTAGTTGATTTGACTTTTCCTGAAAGCTTTGTACTCGCTGTCCTTTATTGAAGGCATCCGATAAATTGCATTTGATTTTGAACTGATCAAACTCCACATCTTTCCCCCGTACAAACACAACATCCCTTGAATCTCGGTGGACTGTCCTTAAATTTGTATAGAATTCCCGCACAACAGGGACCACTGCATCAATAGGCTGCTGAAAAATTCAAACCATCCTCTTCGCCGTGCTTCTTGAATCACGGGGCATTCAAGTCGATCAATGTTCATTCCCTTTTCGCGATTGAGGGGTTTACGGTGGTAGCTGGGGTATAATTCCGCTGCTACGGAATTCACAAATCTCAGCTCATCATAATCTTGAGAAGGGCGGCTTCGACTTGCTTCTGTTTTTTTCTTGGGAGACATTATTTTTTTCAGTTCACAATCCACCCCGCTTTAATCCCAACAACAACAAGGAATTCACACAACTCACCAACAATCAACAACTAAACTCCAATTTCCCCCAAACCTGGCTATTTACTTAACTCAACTTCACCAAATACACCAAAAATCCCATCTTTGTATACCCAAACAAAAATTATGCACTGAATACACATATATGGGGAAAGTGGGCCCTTAATTAACGGACCACTTTCCCCATATATGTGTATTTTAAATACACCTCAATTATGTGCCACCCTAAATACACATATATGGGGAAAGTGGTCCGTTAATTAAGGGCCCACTTTCCCCATATATGTGTATTTTTTAAAAAATACACATATATGGGGAAAGTGGTCCGTTAATAAAAATACACATATATGGGGAGAGTGGGCCCTTAATTAACGGACCACTTTCCCCATATAAATACACATATATGGGGAAAGTGGGCCCTTAAAAATACACATATATGGGGAAAGTGGGCCCTTAATTAACGGACCACTTTCCCCATATATGTGTATTTTACACATATATGGGGAAAGTGGGCCCTTAAAATACACATATATGGGGAAAGTGGGCCCTTAATTAACGGACCCACCATATATGTGTATTATCTATGGATATGTAAAAAGGTTGAAGTCAAATACCATAGAATTTTGTCAATCTAGATGAATTTGTAGACTTGGCTTGAGTTCCTCATGGTGATGAAATTTCCCCAATTCAGCTCTTGAATCTTCAAATCTGTGACCAAAAGTGCATTTAAAAGAAACTCTGCAGCATATATTGTGAGATCTTTGAGTTGTTGGAAAGATTAAAGATTGAATTTGGAGATTAGGGCAAAATTTGATTTTTTTTCTTCGAAAATAAACTGAGAAAGTGTTGCAGCGTTTCTGCTGATTTCAATCTTTAAAAACAAAATTTTATGTTGCTCGATCGATCAAGATGTCCGCTCGATCGATCGAGCGAGACAAATTTTTTTTCTTTTTGTAAACCTTACTCGATCGATCTTAACCTCTCGATCGATCGCCAATGCCAGAAACAAAATTCTTCTTTATAACCCGTGGGTGATCGATCGAGCTTTATTCTCGATCGACAAACAATGCCAGAAAAAATTTCACCCAATTTATTTTAATGTTCGATCCGCCCCACCAAAATTTGATCTATTCCATTTTCTGCATCTGAAAATTAACGCACGGAGTTAGGTTCGGAAAAATATAATAATGAGAAAAAAATTAAAAAATGAACTAAAAATGAAAAACAAACAAGAGATAGAGGGAAGAAAAAGTTCTTAATTTATAGTCCAAAGCTGGACTGTCACCTCCTTTTTCTTAGTCATCAAGATAACAGATAGAGGCGCACATCTCAACTTTCTCGTTTATGTGGTAGTACTTGCTTAAACACTGCCCATTTACTGTAAATGTTCCCTTATTGGGTTCGGTAACTTCAATAGCGCCTGATGGGTATAACTTGGAGATTGTGAATGATCCGGACCAACGAGAACGTAGTTTACCTGGAAAGAGTTGCAGTCTGGAGTTGAACAAGAGTACTGAATCTCCTACATTGAATTCCCTCCTTTGTATATGAGAGTCATGCCACTTCTTGGTTTTCTCTTTGTAAATCTTGGCATTCTCATATGCCTGATTCCTAAACTCCTCCATCTCATTCAGCTGTAAAAGACATTTTTCACCTGCAACATGACAATCAAAGTTTAGCCATTTAATAGCCCAATATGCTTTATGTTCAAGTTCAACAGGGAGGTGACATGCCTTACCAAATAGCAACCTATAAGGTGATGTGTCAATAGGTGTCTTAAAAGCAGTCCGATAAGCCCATAAGGCATCATCTAAGCGTAAGGACCAACCCTTCCGGCTTAGAGTCACTGTCTTTTCTAAATTACGTTTCAACTCTCGGTTTGAAACCTCTACTTGTCCGCTGGTTTGTGGGTGGTAAGGCGGAGACACTTTGTGGGTGACACCATATTTACTCAAAAGATTTTTAAATTGTTTGTTGCGAAAATGAGTGCCACCATCACTAATAATTGCTCGAGGGGTGCCAAAACGAGTAAAAAAATTTCTTTTCAAAAATTTTACAACCACCCTAGCATCATTTGTGCGCAAAGCTTCCGCCTCAACCCACTTTGATACATAATCCACTGCGACAAGTATGTATTTGTTTGAACATGAACCTGGGAAAGGTCCCATGAAATCTATTCCCCACACATCAAAAAGCTCGCATTCAAGAATATTATTTAAGGGCAATTCATTTCTCCTAGAGATATTACTAACCCTTTGACATCTATCACATGTGGAAACATAGCTGAATGCATCTTTAAACAAAGTTGGCCGATAGAAGCCGGAGTCAAGTACCTTAGCAGCTGTTTTGGTTGGGCCAAAATGCCCACCTATCTCTCCACCGTGGCACCATTTCAAGATAGATTGCATATTCCCCTCACGGATACATCTTATTATAATGTTATCTGCACAAACTTTGAACAAGTAGGGCTCCTCCCACATAAGATGTTTAACCTCAGAAAAAAAAATTTCTTTTGATAAAAAGTCAGATTTTAAGGGAGGATACCACTAGCAATATAATTCGCATTATATGCATACCAAGGTAAAACGTCAGCGTTAAACAATTGCTCATCAGGAAATTTCTCACTAGTTTCTTCTATCTCATTTTCAATTGTATCATTGCCATTTTCAATTCGAGACAAATGATCTGCTACCACATTCTTTACACCCTTCTTATCTCTTATCTCCAAGTCAAATTCTTGCAACAACAATATCCACCTAATCAAGCATGGTTTGGCATCTTCCTTTGCAAGTAAGTACTTAAGTGCAGCATGATCGGTGTAGACAATAACTTTGGCAAGACATAGATAGGAGTGAAACTTATCGAATGCAAAAACTATGGCTAGAAGCTCTTTTTCAGTAGTGGCATAATTTATTTGTGCTTCATTCAAAGTGCGACTAGCATAGTAGATGGTATGAAATACCTTGTTCAAAGGGTAACTCCCAATCAGGTGGTACCAAGACAGGTGTTGTTACTAATTTCTGCTTGAGAATCTCGAATGTCTGCACACAATCAGAATTAAATTCATAAGGTGCATCTTTAGTTAATAAATGAGATAAGGGTTTAGAAAATTTTGAGAAATCCTTAATGAATCGATGATAAAATCCCGCATGGCCTAAAAAGCTTTGGATTCATTTCACTGTTGTTGGTGGTGCCAATTGTTGTATCACTTGGATTTTTGCTCGGTCCACTTCAATACCTTTTTCGGATATCTTGTGTCCCAAGACTATACCTTCTTGGACCATGAAGTGACACTTCTCCCACAAGATTCGTCTCCTCACAACTCATCAACACCAAAGCCAAGTCATATAAACAGATATCAAATGAAGATCCAAAAATAGAGAAGTCATCCATGAATACTTCTAAGAATTTCTCTATCATGTCATGGAATATGGCTAACATGCATCTTTGAAAAGTAGCAGGTGCATTACACAATCCAAATGGCATTCGTCTAAAGGCAAATGTACCATAAGGGCAAGTGAAAGTAGTTTTCTCTTGGTCCTCAGGTGTAACAGCGATTTGGTTATACCCGAATACCCATCTAGAAAGCAATAAAAGTCATAACCTGCTAATCTCTCTACCATTTGATAAATGAAGGGAAGGGGAAATGATCTTTACGAATTGACTCATTTAACCTCATATACTCAATGCACACTCTCCACCCTGTGACTGTTCTAGTTGGTATCAATTCATTGTTCTCATTAGGGACAACAATAATGCCTCCCTTCTTTGGTACACATTGAATATGACTTACCCATGAACTATCAGAGATAGGGTAGATAATACCTACGTCCATTAGCTTAATGACCTCGGCTTTGACTACCTCTTGCATTTTTGGATTGAGAGGGTGTTGTGGTTGTACCACGGGCTTGAATGTGTCTTCCATCAGAATTTTATGCATGCACACCGATGGACTAATTCCTTTAATATCTGCTATCTTCCATCCAAATGCCTTCTTGTGCTCCCTAAGGACTTTAAGAAGCTTTCCCTCGTTTTCACCTGTCAAGGATGAAGAAATAATGATTGGTAATGAATTTCCAGAATCTAAGAATACATACTTGAGATGAGATGGGAGAGTTCAGTGGCTCGTTTTATGTAAGGAATGGTGTTGTTCAAATGAGCTATAATCTCAGTTTCCTCCTTGTCATGTTGTTTATTGGCTTCCACAAGGCATGCTTCCATTTTATCTTTGAATGTACCTTGCAACACATCAACTGTCAAAGCATCAATAATATCAACACTAAAACACATGTGCTCGTCGTGTGGGTGTTGAAGTGCTTTAAAGACATTAAACACAACTTGATCCTCCCCTACACGGGGGATCAACTTCCCTTGTTGGACATCAATGATTGCCTTCACCGTTGCTAGGAACGGTCGGCCGTGTCTCCGTGTCCTCTTCCATATCTAGTACTAGAAAATCATCAGGGAAGATGAATTTGTCCACTTTGACTAATACGTTTTCGATGATTCCCCGGGGGTATGTGACAGATCTATACGCCAATTGCAGTGAAACCTTAGTAGGTTTTGGCTCTCCTAGTCCCAACCTCCTGAAAATGGAAAAAGGCATCAAATTAATACTCCCACCCAAATCACACAATGATTTAGTAAATGAGACTGATCCTATAGTGCAAGGTATAGTAAAACTTCCTGGGTCCTTTAACTTTGGAGGCATTTTGTTTTGCACAATTGCTGAGCACTCCTCTGTTAAGCTTACCGTTTTGTATTCGCCCAACTTTCGCTAGTTAGAGAGAATTTCCTTCAAAAACTTAGCATAACTAGGCATTTGAAGTAGAGCATCAGCGAATGATATATTAATATGCAATTTCTTAAATACCTCAAGAAACTTACTAGTAGTGTTTGTTGCGTACGCCCAAATTAACCCTCCCAAGTTAATAACAATTATGAATGTAGTAGCGTGAGTAGGGATCGATCCCATGAGGAAGTGAATACTTTTATGCTAACAAGTATCAAAATAGGGTGCTATCAAATTTCTTTAACTATAACTAAATTAAACGAAAGCAAACAAATCGCTAGTTTATCAAGATTAAAAAACAATTCTTGGTTTTCGGTCAACTTTACCTTTGGAAATCATTCACTTGATCATCAAATTACTAAACTTATGAATTCATTCAATTACTCATCAATTGAAAATTTAATTCCGTACTTACCTATTCGTGGTCAGAAAGAAAACAGCATTCAATTCGACTCTTATCAAATCTTTAACCAAAACTACAGCCGTTAAGATTAAATCAATGATAGTTTCAAAACTAGTAATGAATAATAACTACAGCCGTTAGAATTAATTATCCAATCGTTTTTCTTAAGACTTTAATAACACCAACAGCATGTAATTATCAATCTTAGTGGCTTCTTAATTAGCATTAGATATTGTATGTGATTAATAGGTGATCAATCTATCAATCAAAAATAATAATCATGAGAATTATAATCTGAAAAAAAAATTGAAATTGAATTAAAAATTCAACAATCAAACAAAAATTTTCACAAGTATTTTTACTCCAAAGGAAAGTATCCCTCAACCAAGCATCAAAGTGTTTAGCCTTGCATAAATCTAAAACTAACAAAAATTATATTGAAAACATCAAACAATCAATAGAAAAGAAAGTTACTAAAGCGAAGCACGATTCCGGCTTGTTGATTCCATCTTCGTTCTTCGAGCGTCTTTACAAAAATTGAAAGAAAATTATTCTAAAAATTAAAAATTATGTTCTAAGGTCTGAATTCTCTCTAAAAGAGACTGATTTTTGAGTCTATAAAGCTAGGGAGGCTTATGGAGTATGGTAGAATCCATGTGGAAAGGAAAGAAATCAAGTCTCCACACTTTCCAAAACTCAGCTGGCGATCGGTCGCCATAAGGTAGCGATCGATTGCTAGCTTATTTTTTCCGGTGAAATTCCTTAGGCTATCGATCGCCTCTTTTTCACAGATCGATCGCTTAGCTCCAGTGGGTTTTGGCGATCGATCGCCTCATCCTCACGATCGACCGCTGCAGCGTAAATTTTGTTGCTCAACTTTCTGTCCAAAGGCGATCGATTGCCTCCTTCATGCGGTCGATCGCTTCAACTAAAATTACATTTTTAGCCTTTTTCTTGATCTACATTGAGTCCTTATTAGCTCCAAAGCATTTCTTGACCTTTATTCACCTTATTTAGCTCGATTTCTTCGATTCCACATACAATTACACAAATATACGATTAGGTAGCATATGTATCAAATTATCCATCAAAACATACCAAATCGTAAACAATTAAACGCAATGAATGTGTCTATTTCTAGTCACATCAAACTCCCCCATACTTACTCTTTACTCGACCTCAAGTAAATCAGACAAAACTATAATATTTTAGATGGCTCATAGCATCATAACAAACTAACTTATCTCCACTTTAACGCCGCAATAATTTTAAACATGCATAGTAGTGAAAGGCGGTGAAAAATTAACAGTGGAACAAGTTCAATCCCTAAACATCCCATACTTAACAAAGTAGTGAACGTGTGTGTGTGGTCATAAACAAGTGTTGTGTACAAATTATAGATCCAAAAGATGCAAATCCACAATAGTTCAAGTTATACACTAACACAAGTATAAGCTCACTTGCACACTCTTCTCCACTATCTTAGCCACTTTGCAAACACAAATCAAGTAGGTCTTTATTAGCTTATAGCTTGGCCTAAGTATTAGCTTATGAAAGAAAGGGAAAAGATATATCAAACAAGAGAGTATGATGATATGCACACTAAAAGCTTCTCTTCTTGCTTGAATTTTTCAACTTTTTCAACATTTTTCTTTTCTTTTGTTCCTTGGCTCCATTAGGAGTCATATTTTTATCTATTTTCTCAAGGCATCTCTTTTCTTTCACTCATTTCATTCTTTTCATAATGAAGCTCACAAACATTTTAATCATTGAATACTTAAATGCATGTGAATGAAACACATCATACTCCCTTCAAAGGTATGGATAGAATTCATATTTAGGCTTATTAGGGAAGGATGATAAGCTAGTCAAAAAATGTCGAATGGGGGTTGTTTGTATGCTTAGCATACAACCATTCTTTTGCATTAAAGCTCAAACAGGGTACTAGTGATTGATTTTCTTTACATGGTAGGCTTGAAAGGCTCAAACGCATCAAAGATCGCCTATATCACTTTCATGTTTGCAAGTAGTCTAGACATACATCTCAAAGAGCATGTAGTTAAGTTCTAGCATGTATTAGAGACTTCATAAGACTATCACAAATTTCACACAATCTTCACTAAGTTATGCACACTTTACAAGTCATGACAATATCGTGATCAAACTATTCAACTACTAAGTTAAAGTAAAGTTTGCATTAGAGTTCAATGTGTTCCATGGTTAACAATTCACCTATGTTCAAAAGCATGCATGATATCAATTCGGTTTCATCATGGGCTAGTGATTCTAAGCATGCCTTTGTTACTAATTATGAGCTCAAAATTTTTCAAATTTTTTGATTTTTTTGTATTTTATAATAAGAAAAATAATAACACACCACTAATCCCTCCCCCATACTTAAATCTTACATTGTCCCCAATGTAAGGCAAAAATACAAAAAAGAGAATACTCTAACTACTAACACAATAAAAATAAAAAAGAAAAGGGAAACTAACTCCCCTTGGGTTGCCTCCCAAGCAGAGCCCCTGTTTAACGTCGGTGGCCCGACGCTAGTCCTCGTGATCAGTCGAAGTGAGGTGAATCCTCTAGAGCCACCTTGACGTTCACTTGTCCACTTTCATCGTCTTGGACACCATCATAGTAATGCTTCAATCGGTGACCATTCACCTTGAATGTCTTAGTGGTGTCCAAACTCTGAATTTCCACTGCACCACGGGGATACACATTAGTAATGATATAAGGTCCATGCCATCTAGAACGAAGCTTATCTGGAAATAGGCGAAGGCGTGAATGGTAAAGGAGAACTTTTTGACCAACTTCAAAACTCCTTCGTGATATCATTTTGTCATGGAAGTCCTTCATCTTATCCTTGTAGATCCTTGCACTCTCATACGCCTCATTCCGTATCTCTTCTAGTTCTTGCAATTGCAACTTCCGATGCAAGCCACTCTCATCATAGTTCATGTTGAAATGCTTCACAGCCCAGTATGCTCTTTGCTCCAATTCTACAGGAAGATGACATCGTTTACCAAAAATTAGTCGATATGGTGACATATCTATTGGAGTCTTATATGCAGTCCGGTAAGCCCAAAGTGCGTCATCCAGTCTTAAGCTCCCATCCTTTCTTGTTGGGTTGACAGTCTTTTCCAATATGGCTTTGATTTCTCGGTTAGAGACCTCGGCTTGGCCATTTGATTATGGATGGTAGGCGGTGGAGACTTTGTGGGTGACATGATACTTCTTGAAAAGACTTTTCACTGTCCAATTGCAAAAGTGTGTACCTCTATCACTGATTATAGCTCTTGGGATTCCAAACCTAGAAAAAAGGTTATGTTTGATAAAATCTGCAACAACTTTGGAATGATCATGCGGGTAGCGATAGTTTCCACCCATTTCAAAACATAGTCAACGGCAAGAAGTATATAAATATGACCATAAGAGACAGGGAATGGTCCCATAAAGTCGATGCCCCATACGCCAAAAATTTCAGAAATAAGAATGGGTTGTTGAGGCATCTTCTTTCTTTGGGAGATATTATCGGTCAATTGGCATTGCGCACAGTTCTTGCACAAATAGTAGGCATCACGAAACAGGGTAGGCCAAAAGAATCCACATTCTAGCACCTTCCTAGACGTCCTCTTTGCACCAAAATGTCCCCCACAAGCGTATAAATGGCAGAACTTAAGAATGTTATTTACCTCAGTTTCGGGTATGCATCTCCTAATGATTTGGTCTGCGCAGTTCTTCCATAGGTACGGATCATCCCATACATAGTACTTGGCATCACTCTTTATCTTAGCTCTTTGAGACCTAGACAATTCAGAAGGTAGTACATTAGAAGCTAATAAGTTCACAATATGAGCATACCATGGTAGATTGTCGCTTATGGAGAGTAGATGCTCATCCGGGAATTCCTCCTTCAAACAAAGCTCCTCATCCACGTGTGGTAGACGGCTTAAGTGATCCACTACTTTGTTCTCGCTTCTCTTCTTATCCTTGATTTGTATGTCAAACTCACTCAAGAGCAAAATCCATCTTATCAACCTTGGTTTTGCCTCCTTCTTCGTCATCAAATAGCGAAGAGCTAGATGATCAGAATAAACAATGACTTTAGTACCAAGTAGATAAGATCGAAATTTTTCAAGAGCAAAAACAACTGTTAAAAGCTCTTTCTCAGTAGTGGAATAGTTCCGTTGAGCATCATTCAAGGTCTTTGAGGCATAGCATGTGATGCTTTCCCTCCTTTTTGGCCTAAGACAGCACCGACTGCATAGTCATTGGCATCACACATGATCTCGAAAGGCTTACTCCAGTCGGGTGGTTGTATGATGGGGGTAGAATTCAATGACCCCTTCAGTCAATCAAAAGCTCTCTTTGCTTAATTCATCCATCTCAAAGGAACATCCTTTTGTAATAGCTTACACAAAGGTGTAGTTATCTTAGCGAAATCCTTGATGTACCTCCTGTAAAAACCTGCATGTCCAAGAAAAGAGCGCACATCCCGAACACAAGTAGGATAAGGTAAAGACTGCATAACCTCAATTTTTGCTTTGTCTACCTCTATACCTTTAGCAGAAACGACATGACCCAACACTATACCTTGGTCTACCATACAATGACATTTTTCAGAATTAGAACAAGGTTAGTCTCTATGCATCTTTTTAAAACAAGTGTAAGGCTAGCAAGACAATCATTGAATGAGTTACCGTAGACAGTAAAATCGTCCATGAATACCTCTAGAATATGCTCAATAAACTCAGAAAAGATGCTAACCATACACCATTGAAACGTGGCTGGAGCATTGCACAGTCCAAAGGGCATGCGTTGGTAGGCGAATGTGCCAAAAGGGCATGTGAAAGTAGTCTTTTCTTGGTCCCCCGGTGCAATTGCAATCTGAAAATAACCCGAATAACAGTCAAGAAAGCAATAATATGAATGGCAAGCTAACCACTCAAGCATTTGGTCAATGAAGGGTAGAGGGAAATGATCTTTTCTAGTCACAGCGTTGAGCTTCCGGTAGTCGATACACACTCGCCATCCATTTTGAATACGTGTGGGCACAATTCATCATCCTTGTTCTTTATCATAGTAATACCGGTCTTCTTTGGCACCACTTGGACTGGACTGGCCCATTGACTATCGGAGATAGGGTAGATCACCCCAACCGCTAAAAGCTTCAAAATCTCCTCTTTCACCACATCCATCATAGGTGGGTTAAGCTTCCTTTGGGGCTGACGTGTAGGGCTTTCTCCTTCTTCAATTAGAATGCGGTGCATGCATGTGGAGGGACTGATTCCCTTGATGTCAGCTATGGTCCAACAGATTGCAGTCTTGTGCTCCTTGAGCGCATGAATAAGATCCTTCTCTTGATCATCCCCCAACTTGCTAGAGATGATCATTGGTAATGTATCTCCAAGGAATACATATTTGAGATGGCTAGGTAGTGGCTTCAACTCAATGGTAGGTGCCTGCAAAACAGATGGAATGTTAGAAACAAGCAATGATATAAAAGAAACGTCACAGGTGTATCATCCAAGGCATCTATGGTATCTTTCAACTCATTTATGATGAACAACTCCCCATCCTCCTTCTTCATAGCCATGGTAATAGTGACTTCCAGTTCGTCTTTCCCTACAATCTCAAAAACTTCCTGTGACAAATAGTCAATAACATCAATAGAATACACAGTGTCATCATCATTGCGAGGATATTTCATGGCATCATGAATGTTAAAAGTAACAATCTCACCATCAAATTCCATAGTAAGGGTACCACTATGCACATCTATCTTGGTCTTAGAAGTTTTGAGGAATGGCCTTCCTAACAAAATGGGACTACTCTTATCACCATTCTCCATATCAAGGACATAAAAATTCGCAGGGGAATACCAATCCGTTCACTTGCACAAGCACATCCTCAATCACACCCATAGGATATGCACTAGACCTATCCGCTGGTTGAATAACCACTCCAGTAGGGTTCAAAGGACCAAGTTGTAGAGAAACATATATAGAATATGGCATGACATTAATTGATGCTCCTAAATCTAACATAGCCTTTTCAAGGCAAGTGTTACCAACTGTGCACGGAATAGAGAACATACCTAGGTCCTTACACTTGATATGGATTTTTCTTTGGATCACAGCTGATACGTTTTCTCCCAGCTCAATCTCTTGGGATCCCTTCAACCTATGATTCCTCTTTGCAGTGCATAACTCTTTCAAAATTTTTGAATAACGTGGTACTTGTTGAATTGCATTAAGTAAAGGGATGTTTACCTCACATCGTCGAAAAGTTTCATACAGACCTTTAAGTCCAGCTTCTTTCCTATTATCTTTTAATGCTTGGGGGAAAGGGGGTGGTACTTTATATTTAGAAAAGGAAGGAGACTTACCTTTTGGTACCTCTTGTTCCATTGTGGTCTTGTCTTCAACTTTAGCTTCCTTTCTTCATCACCCTTGGGTTGATCTTTCGCCTTCTCATCCGGTATCTCCAGTTCTCTACCACTCCTAAGTGTGACTGCACTTGCATTTTTCCTTGGATTCACCACTGTTTGGGATGGTAGGGTGGTCGATCCATGGGTTTCAACACGATTGAGTGCGGTGGCTAGTTGACCCACTTGAGTGTTCAAACTTTGAATACTTTATCTTGTTTCCTGTTGAAATTTTGTAACATTATGAGCAAAATCTTGAATAATATTCTCTAACCTGTCACTAGTAGAAGGGTAATTAGACTGTTGTGTCCTCTGAAAAGGTGGCATGTATGGTGGTGGATGTTGTGGTTGTTGTGGCACTTGAGGTGGAACGTGATTCATCGATTGTGGTCCGACGAGCTCAAGTTAGGATGGTCTCTCCATCCTAGGTTGTATGTGTTGGAGTAAGGGTCATATTTGCGTTGAGGTTGCTCCGAAAATCCACCTGCTGCATTCACTTGCTCAGCAGATGCTTCTTGAAGTGATGGGCATGAATCTGTAGTATGACTCATCTCCAAACATATTTCACACGGCTTCACTGTCTGTCCGTTTCCTCCTACCATTTGACAAACAAGAGAGGTAAGGCTAATAAGTTGTTGTTCTAGGTTAGACACATTTACCTCTCCTTGTTTCCTTTGATTCGGCTCATTTCTAAAGTTGCCAAACTGTTATGAGTTGACCGCCATGTTTGCTATCAAGCTTCTTGCATCTTCCGGTGTCTTATCCACAAAATCTCCACCGCTTGCAGCGTCAACCAAGTTCCTGTCACTAGATAACAAACCCTCATAAAAGTATTGTATGAGTAAATGTTCACTTATCTGGTGTTGTGGGCTGCTTGCACACAACTTCTTGAAGCGCTCCCACTACTCATGCCATGTCTCTCCCGTGTAATGTCTAATATAGTAGATCTCCTTCCGTATATTTGCCGCCCTCGATGCTGGAAAGCATTTCTCTAGAAACGTCCTCTTGAGATCATTCCATGTTGTGATCGAACCTGATGGTAGGTAGAATAACCAGTCCTTTGCAGCGTCCTTTAAGGAAAGGGAAAGCTCTCAACTTGATTTGCTTCACAGTAATTCCAGTCGGCTTCTTAGTGGTGCAAACCACATGGAACTCCATCAAATGCTTATGAGGATCTTCTCCTGCAAGTCCATGAAAAGATGGCAACAAATGTATTAGTCCAGATTTTAGTTCAAAATTAACGTTAGTTGCAAGAGTAGGAAAAGTAATGCAAAGAGGTTGTTGGTTCAAATCCGGATTGGCCAGTTGTCGTAAACTTCGATTCGCAGACATGTTGTCCCTTTCTTCCTCTTCTTGCCTTCGGTTTTCGCTCCTTCTCCGATGTAGTGTTCTCTCGATCTCAGGATCGTAGTGAATATTGTCTTCTTGATCTGAGGGATCACATGTACTCATGAACAAACAACACGAGTATAAAACGAAATAAATAAAATGACGTTAACACAAAAGTAATTGCCTTCCCCGGCAACGGTGCCAAAATTTGGTAGCGTTTATCGCGTACGCCCAAATTAACCCTCTCAAGTTAATAACAGTTATGAATGTAGTAGCATGAGTAGGGATAGATCCCACGAGGAAGTGAATACTTTTATGCGAACAAGTATCAAAATATGGGGTTATCAAATTTCTTTAACTATAACTAAATTAAACGAAAGCAAACAAATCGCTAGTTTATCAAGATTAAAAAGCACTTCTTGGTTTTCGGTCAACTTTACCTTTGGAAATCATTCATTTGATCATCAAATTACTAAACTTATGAATTCATTCAATTACTCATCAATGATAACTTAATTCCTTACTTACCTAAATCGTGGTCAAAAAGAAAACAGCATTCAATTCGACTCTTATCAAATCTTTAACCAAAACTACAGCCGTTAAGATTAAATCAATGATAGTTTGAAAACTAGTAAGTTTGATGAATCTAATCATTAAGACTACAGTCGTTAGAATTAATTATCCAATAATTTTCCTAAGACTTTAATAACACCAACAGCAGGTAATTATCAATCTTAGTTGCTTCTTAATTAGCATTAGATATTGTATGTGATTACTAGGTGATCAATCTATCAATCAAACACAATAATCATGAGAATCATAATCTGAAAAACAAATTGAAATTCAACAACCAAACCAAAATTTTCACAAGTATTTTTATTCCAAAGGCAAGTATCCCTCAACCAATAATCAAAGTGTTTAGCCTTGCATAACTAAATCTAAAACTAACAAAAATTGTATTGAAAACATCAAACAATCAATAGAAAGAAAGTTACTAAAGCGAAGCACGATTCCGGCTTGTTGATTCCGTCTTCGTTCTTCGAGCGTCTTTACAAAAATTGAAAGAAAAATTATTCTAACAATGAAAAATTATGTTCTAAGGTCTGAATTCTCTCTAAAAGAGACTGATTTTCGAGTGTATAAAGCTAGGGAGGCTGATGGAGTATGGTAGAATCCATGTGGAAAGGAAAGAAATCAAGTCTCTACACTTTCCAAAACTCAGCTGGCGATAGGTCGCCATAAGGTAGCGATCGATCGCTAGCTTATTTTTTTCTGTGAAATTCCTTAGGCGATCGATCGCCTTTTTTTCACCGATCGATCGCTTGGCTCCAGTGTTTAGGCGATCGATTGCCTCATCCTCGCGATCAATCGCTGCAGCGTAAATTTTGTAGCTCAACTTTCTGTCCAAAGGCGATCGATCGCCTCCTTCATGCGGTCGATCGCTTCAACTAAAATTATATTTTTAGCCTTTTTCTTGATCTACATTGAGTCCTTATTAGTTCCAAAGCTTTTCTTGACCTTTATTCACCTTATTTAGCTCGATTTATTCGATTCCACCTACAATTACACAAATATACGATTAGGTAGCATATGTATCAAATTATCCATCAAAACATACCAAATCGTAAACAATTAAACGCAATAGATGTGTCTATTTCTAGTCACATCACTTACCAAATTCAGCGTCCATTTTAGCTCTTTTTAATGCAGCAGGAAATGGGGGAGGAATTACTACCTTATTAGTGTGTATGATCAGTGTGGTGTTAGAATTCTTACCTTTTTGGTTACCTTTTCCTTGGTCTTACCCTTGTCTTCAGTGGTGGTTTCACAACTTTCTTTTGCTTCAGTCTGCGTCCTTAGCTCTTTTCCATTCCTTAGTGCTATGGCATTTGCTTGCTCCTTTGGATTCTTCACTGTATCACTTGGTAGTGTACCTTGAGTTCGTCCGGAAATCAATGTCGCAAGTTGCCCTACTTGTACTTCCAAATTCTTTATAGATGCATCCTGATTTTGCATCCTAGTTTCAGTTGATGATATGAACTTGGTCATGAGCTCCTCCACACTTAGCTTAGGTACATATCCCGGTGGTGGTTGTGGGTTAAACACGTTGTTTTGGTTGGACCATTGCAAATTTGGATGATTCCTCCATCCCGGGTTGTAAGTATTTGAGTACGGGTTATTGGGCTGCATGTTTCCTACATAATTAGCAGACTCATTAGACTGGGTAAATGGATTACCTGCCTGACATTCGATGCTTGGATGATTGCTTACACATAAATCATCACTGATAACTTGAGCTTGCATCGATGTCACGCTCATGCTATCAATCTTTTTATTCAAGGTTTCTAACTGTGCCGAAATAGCAATGATGTCGTCAATTTGATGAACTCCACTCGGTTTCTTTGGCACATTCCTCTCTGATTGCCATTGATAGCTATTAGAAACCATCTCTTCCAAGAGTTCATAAGCTGCTTCACGTGTTTTTTGCATGATGGATCCCCCTGTGACTGCATCAATCATAGAACGATTAGCTGAAAATAAACCGTTATAAAAGGTTTGTACCTGGAGCCAAACAGGAAGACCATGATGTGGGCATCTCCTAAGCAAGCCCTTGAAACGTTCCCACGCCTCATATAAAGTTTCAGGATCATAGTGACCAAACGTGGTGATAGTTTCGCATCTTCGCAGTTTTGGAAGGGGGGAAATATTTAAACAAGAAAGCTTGAGTCATCCCCTCCCAAGTGGTAATGGATCCTGCAGGTAAAGAATTTAACCAAGCTTTAGCTTTATCTTTCAATGAAAAGGGAAATAACCGTAACCTGATGGCATCGTCAGAAACGCCATTGTGTTTGAATGTGTCACAAATCTCCAAGAAGTTGGAGATGTGAGCATTTGGGTCATCAGTGGCTGCTCCCCCAAAATATTACTGAATGTTGGATCATCTGAATTATTGCAGGCTTTATCTCAAAATTGTTAGCTTGAATACTTGGCCTCGTTATGCTTGACAATGATCCGTGGAAAGCTGGTTGTGTAAAGTCCATCATAGATCTTGGATTCGGTGCTTCATTATTCGCGCCCCTACTTGATTGTTATCCGCCATCGTTCGAGCTTCCCTTATTCTCCTAAGAAAATTTCGCTCAATTTCTGGGTCAAAAGACTCGAGTATGGGATGGCTACTCCTTAGCATGCACCAAGAAGATGTCTACCTGTACAAATCAACCCAAAAGGAGAAAAACAAATGCAGTAAACCAAATAATCAAAATTGTCAAACGGAAAAAACCTAAAAAGACGGCTAAATTACAATTCACTAATCTCATATGATATTATACAAATTAGTCCCCGGCAACGGCGCCAAAAACTTGATCGTTTTTATTTTAAACAATTAATTCCAGTGTAGCGATTTTATACCGCAAGTGCACGGTGTCAAGTTTTAGTATAATGAGTTAAAAAAAGGGATATCGTACCCACAAGGACAAACATATAAGTACCAAACAAAATTAGAAAAATTATATTTAGCTTACGAAATAGATGAATAATTACTAATCAAAATAAATACTTAAAAAAACTAAAAATTAAATCAACTCCTTTGAAGATGCGAAGGAATTCCACTCGAGAAATTTATCAAGATGTTGGTTCACTTGTGTTATCATCAATGATTTGTTTGTAAAAACAATTACTATCCAATTAATTCTTAAGGTGACGGGTGCCCGTAAAATATTCAATACACTTTCTCAAGCTATATTGTTAGTTCCGGATCTTATCGATGAGATTTTAAAGATGACAAAACATATCAGACCGGATCGAGTGAAATCAGATTGACCAGAACGATCGCCCAAAACAGATCAAGCTGATAAGATGACAAAGCATATCAGACCGGATCGAGGGTAATCAGACTGACCAGATCGATAGCTCAAAACAGAACAAGCTGATAAGGCATATTACTTATCAGACCGGATCGATGGATATCATACTGACTAAACCGAAGCTTCAGATCGATCTCAATCTTTATCAGATCAGAGCAGTCTAGGATACATAAAGAATGGCTCCTCAGTCCGAATCATTAACGGCTATTTATTGTAGCATTTAATGTCGTAATTAATGCTACAAAGGACCAAAGACTGAAGATTGCCATAAAGGTAAGAAGACAAAGAAGAGCTTACCTGACAGTCGCCGAAAGTATGAACCAGAACGGCAAGTATCCTGAAGAAGAAGACTGTAGCCTACTCAGAGTTTAAGCAGAGTCAAAGTTGCACATTAAGGGAAATAATGTCGTTGGTACTTACAACTATAAAAGGATGCAACAAAAGGAATATACGTGACTCTCGCTGATCAATTGAAAAACGCACAAGAAAGCAAAACAGCACAAGCTTACAAGCTCAGAAGCTCTCGAGCTGAAATTATTCTTAAGCACGATTACTTTGTAACATTTGATCATTTAGGATCACTGTGCGCATCTTGTGTTTTCTGTGTTGAAAAATAGAAGTGAGAAACTTATTGTAACTGTCAGACAGAGTGTGTCTGAGCAGATCGAGTGACTAGGAGTTTCAGACTGGTAGTGAGGTAAATCCAGCCTGAATCGGGTTTGTACAACAGGATTGTATAAATCAAAGTCTTCTAGTATAAATCTTCCTTAATTGGAAGAAGGGGAGACGTAGAAGGATTACACCACCTTCGAACTTCCAGAAACATATCCTGTGTATTATCTTTCTGCACTTGTTCTTTCTTACTAGCCATCGAGCCGTTCTTACATATACAAGAACAGACCGTTCCGCACTTATACTTTCAGTGGTCTGTTCTGTACAAAAGTTGATTAAGAAACAGATTTCTTTCACTACTCCGAAAGAAATCACAAGGGATTAAATTTTACAAGGAGTGTTCATTCACCCCCCCCCCCCCCCCCCCCTCTAAACACTCCGGACCGATCCTAACAAGTTGTATCAGAGCAGGTCATCTTAATCAGCACAAAGACACTTGAGCTGATGGCATCTTTCAACAAAATTCCTATGTTCTCAAAAGAAGACTATGATGACTGGAGAATCAGAATGCAAGCTCATCTGGCAGCTCAGGATGATGATATGTGGTTCGTCATCACTGATGGACCAATGAAGATTCTGAAAGTCAATACAGCAGTCGCCATTACTGATGGTGAACCACAAATGGTAGAAAAGGACAGATCCCTCTGGACGAATGAGGAAAGAAAGAAAGCAAATCTCGATAATGTTGCCAAAGACATCTTGTTCAAGACATTGGACAAGAACATGTTGAGCAAAATAAAAATGTGCTCTACTGCCAAAGAAATTTGGGAGAAGATAGCACAGCTATGTGAAGGCAACGACCAGACCAAAGAAAACAAGCTGACTGTTGCTCTTCAAAGATTGAGAGCATAAAGATGAAGAGTGGAGAAACTCTAAATGAGTTTGATGAAAGAGTCACTGGCATCATAAATGAACTGAATGGTCTGGGGAAGGAATATTCTAACAGAGAGATCGCTCTGAAAGTTATGAGAGCTCTGCCAAAGGAATGGGATGTTAAGACCATTGCCATGAGGGAATCAAAAGATCTTAACAAGGTTGAACTTCATGATCTGTTTGCAGATCTTAAGGCCTATGAGTTTGAACTGATAAGCAGAGGTGAAGCAGAGCCATTCATCTCTTAACCAAACAAGGCCCTGGCAGCCATTCCAGACCAGACCGCCTCAACATCATCCGTTGAACAGATAAGTAATGATGCTATGTCATTATTTATCAAAAAATTTGGTAAATTCATATCTAAAAATAAGAGGAACTTTAAACCCTCTCATCATTATAAGCCAAGAAAGGACGATGCTGTTAATGATCAGGCTTGCTACAATTGTGGTAAGACCGGACATTTCATTGCAGATTGCACCAGACCAAAGAAAGAAGAACGGAAGGAGAAGCATCGCGATGACAGGAAAAAGAAGCACTACAAAGACCACAAAACTCATGGAAAGTCCCAAAAGGTCCTAGTAGCTGAAGAAGGAAACAGCAAATGGGCTCAGAATGACTCCGATTCAGACAGCTCCGAATATTCTTCCAGCGAAAGCGAAGAAGATATTCAATGTCTGATGGCAGATGAAGAGATGAGTCAGACAGACGAGGTATTTGACTTTGACTCAAATGAATTTATACGTGAAGAGCTTGTCCGCACTGCAAGACATGGCTAATGATTATAGGATCTTAGCTGAATCATTTTAGAAGAATAAAGCTAAAGTCAGTGATCAAATGGATGAGCACAACAAACCAAGCTGCTCTGAGCAGGGTGAGTGCAACAATCTCCAGATCGAGCTGAATAAGCTGAAAATCTCCTACGATCAGCTCCATGAAGAAAATAAGAGAATTAGCACACAAAATGCTAAGCTTTCTCATATATTCAAGACATGGACAAAATCCAGAACATCTTTGGAAGAATTACAAGAGGTACAAAGAAACGTTGGTGATTTCACCGGCATAGGCTTTGACACCAAAGAATCCACCAAAGATGAATCTGAACTGTTGCTGGTAAAGAACAAAATCAAACAAATGACATTTGTTAAATCCAGCACAATATATGAGACTGAAGCGCCTACGATTCAAACGGGAGTCTCTTTCGTGAATCAAGGTTTGAGAAAAGGAATTGGATATGTCAACCAAGCCAAAGAAAAGGTACCTGCAAGCTTTGCGTCTTTCAGACCAAATCTAAGGGTGCAAGATCGAAGGCAAGGAAGACAATACAATTACTATAATTCAAAACCGATTCAACGAAGATATAGACTACCTTATGAGAATCAAAGGTTTCCACAGCGCACACATTATCACACTCAACATCGAAATAGACCAACACACAGCACACCTTACACACACAAGCCATTGAAGCTGATACAGGTGTGGGTTCCCAAAGGGCTAATCCGTTCTGGACCCAAATAGGATTGGGTACCAACAATAATTATATTTGATGACAGGTACCGAAGAAAATCGCATCAGACTGGTATTTGGACAGTGGGTGTTCCCGTCACATGACTGGAAACATCGAGCTGCTGTCTGAAGTTACAGAATGTACTGGACCCAAGATCATTTTCGGGGACAACTCAAAGGGTAAGACCGTGGGCAAGGGTAAGATTGTTCATGGTAACATTATTATCAATGATGTGCTGTTAGTTGAAAATCTGTGCTATAATCTGATTAGTATAAGTCAACTCTGTGATAATGGTTATGCTGTAGAATTTCACAAACACACTTGCACTGTTAAATCATCAGACGGTATAACCATGCTTGTAGGAATCAGGAATGGAAATACATATAAGATTAACTGGAATTATGCTCAACCTGATAATCCTACTTGCTTCATCGCTAACAATGATAATAAACACTGGCTATGGCATAAACGCTTGAATCATATTAATTTTAAGACTATCTCTAGCCTGTGTAAACATGATCTAGTTATCGGTCTGCCCAAGATCGATTTTGCTAAGGATTAGATCTGCGAAGCTTGCCAAATGGGCAAACAGATCAGATCATCCTTCAAGAACAAGAATGCCAAATCCTCCTCCCGTTGTTTAGAACTATTGCATATGGACTTGTTTGGTCCTATACCAATAACAAGTTTAGGGGGAATGCGGTATACTCTTGTTGTTATTGATGATTACTCACGCTTTACATAGACTATATTTTTGAGCAGTAAAGATCAGACCGGTCCGAAGTTGATCAAGCTGCTGAAACGCACTCAGAACGAGAAATCATCCAGCATAGACAGGATTCGTAGTGACAAAGGCACTGAGTTTTCAAATCAGAATCTTGAATCCTTTCTAGAAGATCATGGAATCAAGCATGAGTTCTCAGCCGCTCGAACTCCTCAACAGAATGGAGTTGCAGAACGAAGAAACAGAACGCTCAAGGAAGTAGCAAGAACAATGCTTGCTGATTCTGGAATTTCGCAAAAGTTCTGGGCAGAAGCTGTGAATACTGCATGCTACACTCAAAATCGGTCTATGATTAACAAGAAGCTGAATCTCACCCCATATGAAATATGGACTGGTAACAGACCTTCTATTTCTCACCTTCATGTATTTGGCTGTAAATGCTTCGTTCATAACAATGGTAAGAATCATCTTACAGCATTTGAAGCTAAGTTAGATAATGGAATATTTTTAGGATATTCATCATCTAGCAAAGCTTATCGAATTTTTAATAATCGAACCTTAACTGTAGAAGAATCTGTTCATGTAGTTTTTGATGAATCTTTATGTGTTGAGGGCAACAAAGAATCAATTCAAAATCAGATGGAAAATATCCATCTCGAAGCTAACATTGATGATGAGATTGTAGCTAACAGGTCAAGAGACAATCCACCAGAACCAGAAGTACCAGACAGACCGGATCAAGGCATTGAAGTTTCTTCGGATCGAGCTGATCCGGATGTTCCTCACTCAAAAGTTAAAGCAGATGCTGATCATGTTGCTACTACTCATCCGACCGGACCAGACAATCCAGAGTCAAGCTATCGATGGACTAAGAAGCATCCACCTAATCTAGTGATTGGTAGTCCCTCTGCACCGATCAGAACTAGAGGACAGATGATGGATGAGTTCACTCATGCCGCCTTCATCTCAACCCTGGAACCTAAGAAGATCGATGAAGCTCTGACTGATTTCAACTGGATTAAAGCAATGCAAGAAGAGCTTAATCAATTCGAACAAAATCAAGTTTGGAGTCTAACTCCCAGACCAAACGATCTGCCTGTTATTGGAACCAGATGGGTCTTCAGAAATAAGCTGGACGCAGATGGCACTGTGGTTAGAAACAAAGCCAGATTGGTGGCACAAGGATTCAGACAAGAAGAAGGAATCAACTTCGATGAATCATTTGCACCAGTCGCCAGACTTGAAGCTATCCGAATCTTTCTTGCATATGCTGCCTTTAAAGACTTCAAAGTATATCAGATGGACGTCAAAAGCGCCTTTCTTAATGGAAAGCTTCAGGAAAAAGTCTATATTGAGCAACCACCTGGATTTCAGAACCATTTGTATCCCAATCATGTATACCTACTGAATAAAGCAGTGTATGGTCTAAAACAAGCTGCAAGAGCCTGGTATGACACTCTATCTCAATTTCTGCTGAACCATGATTTTCAGATCGGCTCAGTAGATAAAACTCTATTTAAATTTATTAAGGGGGAACATACCCTATTAGTTCAGATTTATGTTGATGACATAATCTTTGGGTCAACTAACCCCAAATTGTGCGAGAAATTTTCTAAGTTAATGCAGGGACAGTTTGAGATGAGCATGATGGGAGAACTCTCTTTCTTTTTGGGTCTCCAAGTCAAACAGCTCAGCAATGGTATTTTCATCAACCAGACCAAGTATACCAAAGAGCTCCTCAAGAGATTTGGAATGGAAACATGCTCAACTGCATCAACTCCAACGAGTCCAACAATCAAGTTAGACAAAGACGAAGGGGGAACGGCAGTTGAAGTAACCATGTATAGAGGACTAATCGGATCGCTATTGTATCTTACAGCGAGCCGGCCTGATATTATGTTCTCAGTCTGTATGTGCGCCAGATTTCAGTCAGAACCAAAGCAATCACATTTTATTGCTGCCAAGCGTATTCTGAAATACTTAAAAGGATCTCAGAACGTTGGTCTTTGGTACTCCAAAGATTCAAACTTCAGCTTGATCGGATATTCAGACGCAGACTACGCTGGGTGTAAGATTGATCGTAAAACACCAGTGGAACATGTCAATTTCTAGGTGAAAGATTGATCTCTTGGTTCAGTAAAAAGCAGACATCGATTGCCACATCTACAGCTGAAGCAGAGTATCTAGCCGCTGGAAGCTGTTGCGCTCAAATGCTCTGGATTCAACACCAGCTCAAAGACTATGGCATCCAAGCTGTTGACTCTGCGATATTTTGCGACAACACAGTGCAATTGCTATAACGTATAATCCAGTTCTGCACTCTCGAACAAAGCATATTGATATACGACATCATTTTATTCGAGATCATGTTGGCAAAAAGGAAATTCGGATCGAGCACATCTCAACAGAGCAGCAAGCAGCAGACATCTTTACCAAACCGCTCCCAGAGGCTAAGTTTAATTATTTCCGTCAAATTCTTGGTTTAATTGACTTATCTTAATAGTTTAGATGTTTTCTTACTTTCGCTCTTAAAGATTTTTGTTGCCACAGATCGATAATACAATGTTCAGAAAGACACAGACCGGTCCGAACTTTCAGACCGATCCATGTCAATCTGATGTTATCCTATGATCTGTCTGGTCAATAAATTCCTTTTAACAAAATCAGCCCGGACTGATTGCATTTTAACCGCCTTATCTATCTGTTATCCTGACCGTTTAATTTGAATTTCTTTTTATCAGTCTTCGAGATAAAGACACGTGTCTTCTCTCTCCTATTTAGCGGGCTGAACATTTCATCTTCTTTCACTTTTTACAACTTACCGCTATCTGTTTTCTTATTCTCTCACTTTCCTAAATCTTCGCACTCTTTTACCTTCATTCCAATGGCTACCATTACTCACAACTCTCTCTCCGTTGAGTTTAATGACATTTACAGGGCAGAAGATGCAGAGATGGTGTCCATCTTCCGAGCTTTGGAATCATCTGGTCTGAGAAATTTACTGGAGTGCGGCACAGTTGTTTATGAATCAGAAATCCGCGAACTATTCGCCAATGCCGTCTCCCAGAAGACATCAATATCCACTACTGTCAAGGGCAAATCATTTGATATCTCACCGATGACGCTGGCCAAAACCTTTGGCCTCCCCAATACCGGACTGACAGAGTTTGGACAGATTCCTCAAGCGTCACTCTCAGCTTTTCAAGGGAAGATTTCTATCTTTGGCCACCGCTTGCAACCCTCGTTTAAGAAGAAGGAAATGCTCTTCCATTTCCAGGTGCTGTGCGAAATAGTGGGCAAGCCTCTTTTGGGCAAAGCAGGAAGCTTTGACGCCGTAACCGCAGAGAAGTTCAGGGCCATGGCGGCTATTGTATCCGGACAGAAGATGAACTGGTCCGTGATTCTTTTTGGAGTTCTGCTGGAAACGGTGATTGCATCAAAACAGGTCGTATGCTTTGCTGTTCCTCTCAGCAAGCTACTGGAGTCCTTAGACATTGAGCTAGGAAAGCAGTCCGCTCTCAGTCCCTTCAAGATTCTAAACTCCAAAGGGCTCGCACTGCTGAAGTCCAAGAGTGCTCCGCCTACTCCTGCCACTCTGGCTGCAGTCAAGATTGAGAAGGGCGAAGAACAAGCTGTTGCGCGCAAACCTCGGGTCAAGCGAAAGCTGACCATCCAGACTGATTCTGAAGAAACTCAGTCTGCTCCCTCGCCACCAACCAAGCCACTTCCCAAGAAGCCCAGAACCCAGATTACCAAACCAATCAAAACTCTACCCCTACCCATTTTGCCACCAACTAAAGCCACCCCTGCATCCCAACTTTCCACCCAACCTTCACAAGCTTCAACCCCTGCACCCAAAGTCACCGTTAGACTTCCCTTTGCCATTCCCGTGGTCAAAGGGATAGGTATCACTGAGTTTGGAGATTATACCCAATCAGGGATCAAGTCCCCTTCCTCCACCGGCAAGGGAAAAGCCATTCTCTCCGAACCCCTCTCCTCTAAACCCAAATCTGCAGCGCAGATAGCCATCGACATTGCTATGGAGGATGTTGATGAGAAGGTGAAGGGACTCATTGTGGTCTTTGATGAATACGTCCAGTACTGGACTATCAACCACATTGAGATGTTCTTCGAAAAGTTGAGCAGACTGAAGAAGATGGAAGAGGACGTTCTGAAAGGAACAGAGACCGATGATGTTCGGCTTGCCGTGCAGCGCAAAGAGCTATTTACGGCAATTCAAAGATCTGGCCACTCTGCTCCTAGCTGCTAAGAAAGAGAACTTCGATCCGAATGCTCCAACTGCCAGAGATGATGCGACTGTTATTGCTCAATTAGAGATGGATGTTCATGCTCTTCACTTAGCTGTCTGTTTTCACCGACAGAAGATCAGTGTATCCACTCCAGCAACCAGCCCGGATCATCCTTCTGCAAGCAAAACTCTGGCAGAACCTTTCGTTGAGGTTATTCCCTCTGGGGCAGCAGACCAGACTGAAGATCAGCCAGCAGCGCAGCCTGCCGAACCAGCCGCAGATCAGACTGCAGATCAAGCAGCAGCTCAGACTACAGTACTAGTACCAGATCAGCCAGCAGATCAGACAGCGGAGCAGCCATTGCCTAATGCTCCGTCTGCTACAGATGATGAACCATTGAATGTGTTGTTGGACTCTCCAACCACATCTATTCCTTTCGGGTCATCAGCCTCCCGTGCACAAATCAGTCCGCAGCACTTGCAAAAATTGACGCACCAGAGTTCGTCGATCCGGATTTGGTAGTGTCCACAGTTGTTGCCGCTCTCCAAATTGAGGAGCCTTCCAGGCCCAGCACTCCTCCAGTCCAATCAGATGAAGATATGGCCTTCATTCAAGCTTTTTCCTCGGATTTGGTCACTCTGATCCGATCCGAAAGTCATCACGCTGCCATATCTTCCATTGTACCTACTGCTGAAGACGATGAATAGGCCTTGTCCTCATCAGATCGCTCTCCCAGCCGACAATCTGATGCACCTCCATTTCTGGCAAGGACTCTTGAGCACCTCTCTGACAACTGCATGTCACTCTCTCAACGTATTCTAGAAGTTCATCAAGGTCAGAGGCTTACAGCTTTGGATTTTGATTCATTCAAAGAGAAGATGACAGCCAGTATCGGCAGCCTTCAGCGAGGCATAAACGATCTATTTTCTCAGCAAGCCACTTATAAGAACAGCCTGAGAAAAGAGCTGATCGAGCTAGCTACTGAAGTCAGAGCATCTGTTGCCAATTCCCTCCGCACTCAAGATGTTCGTCTTGACGCTATCAGCGCGCAGCTAGCACAAGTTGTTGATTTTCTTCAAGAGATTGCTGCTGACAAAAAGGGGGAAAAGAAGAAAGACTTCAGGCCGCATCAGTCTCAGTCATCTAGAAAATAGAATTATCAGACTGTCTGTATTTAGGATTTTTTGGTGATCAATAAAAATCCCCTTTTAATTAAGTCCTTGTTCATTTATTTTGAACTATAATAAAAGGCTTAATAATAAAAGGCTTAATCGATTCAACTTAATAATGTTCATTTATTTTGAACAAGAAGAAGTAATCGATCCGAAAGTTTTCGCTTCAGAGTTCTTATCAGACTGGTTAAAAAGACTTAGAAGCTAGGTTTTGTCATCATCAAAAAGGGGGAATTTGTTAGTTCCGGATCTTATCGATGAGATTTTAAAGATGACAAAACATATCAGACCGGATCAAGAGAAATCAGACTGACCAGAACGATCGCCCAAAACAGATCAAGCTGATAAGATGACAAAGCATATCAGACCGGATCGAGGGTAATCAGACTGACCAGATCGATAGCTCAAAACAGAACAAGCTGATAAGGCATATTACTTATCAGACCGGATCGATGGATATCAGACTGACTAAACCGAAGCTTCAGATCGATCTCAATCTTTATCAGATCAGAGCAGTCTAGGATACATAAAGAATGGCTCCTCAGTCCGAATCATTAACGGCTATTTATTGTAGCATTTAATGTCGTAATTAATGCTACAAAGGACCAAAGACTGAAGATTGCCATAAAAGGTAAGAAGACAAAGAAGAGCTTACCTGACAGTCGCCGAAAGTATGAACCAGAACGGCAAGTATCCTGAAGAAGAAGACTGTAGCCTACTCAGAGTTTAAGCAGAGTCAAAGTTGCACATTAAGGGAAATAATATCGTTGGTACTTACAACTATAAAAGGATGCAACAAAAGGAATATACGTGACTCTCGCTGATCAATTGAAAAACGCACAAGAAAGCAAAACAGCACAAGCTTACAAGCTCAGAAGCTCTCGAGCTGAAATTATTCTTAAGCACGATTACTTTGTAACATTTGATCATTTAGGATCACTGTGCGCATCTTGTGTTTTCTGTGTTGAAAAATAGAAGTGAGAAACTTATTGTAACTGTCAGACAGAGTGTGTCTGAGCAGATCGAGTGACTAGGAGTTTCAGACTGGTAGTGAGGTAAATCCAGCCTGAATCGGGTTTGTACAACAGGATTGTATAAATCAAAGTCTTCTAGTATAAACCTTCCTTAATTGGAAGAAGGGGAGACGTAGAAGGATTACACCACCTTCGAACTTCCAGAAACATATCCTGTGTATTATCTTTCTGCACTTGTTCTTTCTTACTAGCCATCGAGCCGTTCTTACATATACAAGAACAGACCGTTCCGCACTTATACTTTCAGTGGTCTGTTCTGTACAAAAGTTTCACTAATCCGAAAGAAATCACAAGGGATTAAATTTTACAAGGAGTGTTCATTCACCCCCCCCTCTAAACACTCCGGACCGATCCTAACATATATTGAAACTAATATTAAATTGAAACAAGTAACTTTCGTTCACTTAATCACCAATTTAATATTGCATAAATCTCTATGAAAACCTTTAACTTTAAATGTTTCAATCCAAAGTTATCACATATGTGATTTAATCTCTCAATCTAAATCGTTAACATACATGATTTACTCAAGCGTGTTATAATTCAATCTCTCAATCTAAATTATAATTATCACAAATCAATCAAAGTTAGCAAGGCTTTGATAGCATTATAATTATAAATCATGCACAAAAGAATCAATCCACTCAATAAACATTCAAACCATTAACTCAAACACAAGCTTCCCTAATCTTGATAAAATAAACTTAGTTCATATTTAAATCAAAATAGCAAGATGAATAAGTGTTTCTCAACCAAATAAACATCAAGAATTCGAAAATCAAAACAAATAAAGTTTAGAAGTACGATAAACGAAGGACTCGATTCCGTGTGTTGCAACGTGGTGTGGCTTCTTCTCTTGCTTCCTTCCTTGCACTTCAAAGGATTTTTCTCTTAAATTGTGTGGATGTTGGATGGTGATAAGAGGCTGCTATGTAGTGTATGATATGGTGTTGAACTCTTCAAATTCGTGCCCTAGGTCATATATTTATAGAATAGGAGGTGGATGGAAGTGTTCCCAATGGACCAAACTCAATCATGTCTTTTTTCAGAAAACTCTGTCGCTCGATCGATCGAGATAATCTCTCGATCGATCGAGCACTTTAATATCTCGTGCTCGATCGATCGAGAGATTATCTCGATCGATCGAGCAGGTCTTCTTCTCGTTGGCCAAATTTTCTGCCTTGGTCGATCGATCGAGCTCAATTGTCGATCGATCGAGTATGTCAGTTTCCAATTTCTTCATTTCTAGCCTTGATTTGGTCCGTTTTCATCATTCTAGCTCACTTCTTCCACTTCCGACTTAGATTCCCGAAACTAAACAAATAAATACCAAAAAGCGTAACATCATCCAGGAATCAACACGAAAATCAGTACATATCATTGCACAATAAATGTAATATTCACCATTATCACACACCACCATGGCATCAAACAATGTTACTAGTACACTATCATTACGATCGGACCTTGAGAAGGACAAATTGAATGGGACAAATTTCCTAGACTGGTATAGGAATCTGAGGATGGTCCTCAAACAAGAGAAAAAATAATATGTCGTAGAGGAACCCTTACCTGCTGAGGAACCTCATGCTACGACCGTAAGGGATGATAGAGATGCTTACAAGAACATCAAAATGACGCCCTGCTTGCAACCATGAACTCTGAGCTTCAAAAGCAACATGAGGAAATGGATGCGTTCAATATGATTGAACATCTGAAGCAACTTTACGAACAACAAGCTAGACAAGAGAGTTATGACGCCTCTAATGCGTTATTTCTGTGCAGAATGGTAGAATGAAGATTTGTTAGAGCTCATGTACTCAAAATGATTGCATACATAGAGAATCTTGAGAAACTCGGTTTTACGTTAGACCAAGAGTTGGCTACTGACGTAATTTTGCAATCGTTGCCTGATATCTATAGTCAATTAGTTCTGAATTACAATATGATTGAAATTGAGAAGACTCTACCACAATTGCTTGGTATGTTGAGAACTTACGAGGCAAGCACAAAGAAGTCTAAGCCCACAAATGTTCTTATTGTGAATAAGAGCAAGGGAAAGACTAAAGCAAAGGGCTTTAGAAAAGATAAGAAAGTCTCTGACAAATCTAAGCCTCGTGACACTGCACTTAAGCCGAAGGAGGAGTGGCTAAGGAAGGAAATTGCTTCCATTGTGGTGAGACAGGACATTGGAAGAGAAACTGCAAGTTATACCTGGAAGATCTTAAGAAGACGAAGGGAAGTGTAACTTTTACTTCAGGTATTTGTTATAGAAGACAATCTATATACTTCTTCATCATGGGTATTAGATACTGGATGTGGTTCTCACATTTGTGTTAATGTGCAGGAACTCAAAAGGAGTAGAGTGTTGGCGAAATGCGAAGTTGATCTACAAGTGGGAAATGCAACAAGGTTGTTGCATTAGCTATAGAAGATTATTCATTGACTTTGCCTTCTGGTTTAATTTTAGATTTACAAGACTGTTGTTTTGTGTCGTCGATTACTAGAAACATTAATTCAATTTCTTGTTTGGACAAGATGAGTTTTTCATTTATAATAAAGGACAAATGTTGCACCATTTATTTGAATGAGATGTTTTATGCTAGTGCACAATCGATTAATGGTCTCTATGTTCTAAATCTTTATATGCATGTCTATAACATAAATACTACAAGGATTAAGACTAATGATTCTAATCCAACTTATCTCTGGCATTGTAGCTTGGGCCATATTCAAAACATCATAAGGGTGGAGTTTTAGATTGAATTTGATTTTGAATCATATGAAACATGTGAATCTTGTTTAGTGGGCAATACGACTAAAGCCCCTTTCAAGGGACATGATGAAAGGGCAAATGATTTATTGAGTCTCATACATAGTGATGTATATGGCCCAACAAGCACACAAGCTAGAGGTAGTTTTCAATACTTCGTTACAATTACTGATAACTTCAGTAGATATGGGTATGTGTACCTAATGAAACATAAATATTAAACTTTTGAAAGGTTCAAGGATTCCAAGAATGAAGTACAAAACCAACTTGGCAAAAGTATCAAAATCATCCGATCATATCGAGGAGGTGAATACTTAAGCCAAGAGTTTCATGACTATCTAAAAGAGTGTGGATAGTCCCACAACTCACACATATGTATACTCCACAATGGAATGGTGTATCTGAAAGGAGGAATCGAACTTTGTTGGACATGGTTCGATCTATGATGGGTCATGCAGATCTTCCGATTTCCTTTTGGGAACATGCTTTAAAAACAGCAATATTTATACTGAACCGTGTTCCATCTAAATCAGTTGAAAAGACACCATAAGAGATATGGACTAGGAAACATCCTAGTATGTCTTTTACAAAAAATTGGGGTTGTGAGGCTTACATGAGACGTCGCGCCTCCAATAAACTTGGAGTCAAATCTGATAAGTGTTTATTTATGGGGAATCCTAAGGAAACAAAATGATACTATTTCTATTATCCCACCGAGAACAAAGTGGTTGTTGCTCGGACAGGTGTCTTTCTTGAAAGAGAATTTATTTCTAGAAGAACCAGTGGGAGACAAATAGAACTTAGTGAAGTACAACCACAAAAAAACACTAAACATGATATTGAGTTGGAAATCGAGCAGTCACCACAACTTGTTGTGGATGAAATGCCTGCTCAAAAGACACAAGCCCATCGTAGGTCTGTAAGAGTACACCGGGAGCCACAAAGATATGGATTTCTTGTGACTCAACAAGGTCACTTATTACTCATTGATGAGGATGAGCCTTCATCCTATAAAGAAACTATAATGGGCCCTGATTATGAGAAATTGCAAGAGGCCATGGAATCTGAGATGGAATCCATGTATGTAATAGGTTACACTGATGCAAGCTTCCAAACCGACAAAGATGATTTCGATCGCTAGCGGTGCTGTGAGCCGGAAGAGTTCAAAGCAAGAGACAGGTAGCCGATTATAAAACTGAAGCTGAGTATATTGCTGCATCAAATGCAGCAAAGGAAGTCGTTTGGATCAAGAAGTTCATTTCTGAGCTTGGGGTTATGCTTAGCATTCTAGATCCGATTGAACTCTATTATGACAGCAATTGAGCTATCGCATTGGCTAAGGAACCCAAATCTCACCAACGATCCAAACACATTTCATTTCATTCGAGAAATCGTTGAAACATGATATGTAAAAATATGCAAAGTACCAACCGATGATAATGTATCTGACCCACTGACGAAACCGCTGTCACGACAGAAGTATGATCATCATTCTAAATCTTTAGGCATTAAGTACATGTCTGATTGGTCTTATTGCAAGTGGGAGATTTGTTGGGATATGTCCTAAGACAGGTGATTGATTTTGGCATACGATGTAATATGATTTATTAATGGCACTTCATTATTATATATTATTACAGTATCTGTGTAATATGAATATATATATATATTAATGTCCTTAGAGTAAAATTGTATTATTCTTAAAGATTGTCCCAAGTCAAGTATTATCATGAATTAGGATAATGATAATGCATTGAGACTAGTATCTATTGATTGATGAATTTGTTCATGGATATGAGATATCGAATCAACACATGGGTACATGTTAGAGAAATCTGTACTGGACAGACCCACCATGAGAATGCTACATTGATAGTTATATGAATGTCATAAGCAATTCTCATAGTGATAATAGTGTATGTAATCCTTACGAATTGAGATCACCAGATATCCCAACATAAGGAATTGTGTACTTTATATTGTCAAACGTTACCAGTAACAGAGTAAACTATAAAGACAACCATTGGATGTACTACGAATTATGTAGAGGGATGTTGAGTGATAAAGATAGGATGTGTCCCTCCTATATAACATGATAAGTGTTTGGGCCCTTGATCAAGTGAGACTAAAATGCATGGCCATGCTCGAATGTACCGATATGTGATATCGAGCTTATTCGTTTATTCTAGTCTACTTTGGGATCGAGAAATAAAAGATTGAACTATAAGAGTATGACTTATTCCATGACTCGTGGTTAATCGAAACACATAGGACAAAGGGATTAAGTTGCATGGTGAATATTATCACAAGCCATATGTAATGTCGAGTCAATGACATTCTTGTAACTTGGGTAGCCTTGATGTGTTGCTAGATACCGCTCATTGCTTGTGACATAAAATAAGATTTTATGTCACTACCAACGTTGCAAGATCTTAACGTGTCGCACAAAAGATTAAATCGATGAAGGGAGATAAAATTCATTGGATGAATTAATTTGATTAGGAAGAGTCATAATCAGTGCAGAATGGTAGAAGGAAGATTTGTTAGAGCTCATGTACTCAAAATGATTGGATACATAGAGAATCTTGGGAAACTCGGTTTTACGTTGGACCATGAGTTGGCCACTGACAAGATCTTGCAATCGTTGCCTGATATCTATAGTCAATTTGTTCTGAATTACAATATGATTGAAATTGAGAAGACTCTACCACGGTTGTTTGGTATGTTGAGAACTTACGAGGCAAGCACAAATAAGTCTAAGCCCACAAATGTTCTTATTGTGAATAAGAGCAAGAGAAAGACTAAAGTAAAGGGCTTCAGAAAACATAAGAAAGTCTCTGTCAAATCTAAGCCTCGTGTCACTGCACTTAAGCCGAAGGGAGCAGTGGCTAAGAAAGGAAATTGCTTCCATTGTGGTGAGACCGGACATTGGAAGAGAAACTGCAAGTTATACCTGGAAGATCTTAAGAAGATGAAGGGAAGTGTAACTTTTACTTCATGTATTTTTGTTATAGAAGACAATCTATATACTTCTTCATCATGGGTATTAGATACAGGATGCGGTTCTCACTTTTGTGTTAATGTGCAGGAACTCAAAAGGAGTAGAGTGTCAGCGAAATGTGAAGTTGATCTACAAGTGGGAAATGGAGCAAGAGTTGTTGCATTAGCTATAGAAAAATTATTCATTGACTTTGTCTTCTGGTTTAATTTTAGATTTACAAGACTGTTGTTTTGTGTCGTCGATTACTAGATACATTATTTCAATTTCTTGTTTGGACAAGATGAGTTTTTCATTTATAATAAAGGACAAATGTTGCTCCATTTATTTGAATGAGATGTTTTATGCTAGTGCACAATCGATTAATGGTCTCTATGTTCTAAATCTTGATATGCATGTCTATAACATAAATACTAAGAGAATTAAGACTAATGATTATACTCCAACTTATCTCTGGCATTGTAGCTTGGGCCATATAAACGAGAATCACATTTCAAAACTTCATAAGGGTGGAGTTTTAGATTCATTTGATTTTGAATCATATGAAACATGTGAATCTTGTTTAATGGGCAAGACGACTAAAGCCCCTTTCAAGGGACACGTTGAAAGGGCAAATGATTTATTGAGTCTCATACATAGTGATGTATATGGCCCAATAAGCACACAAGCTAGAGGTGGTTTTCAATACTTCGTTACAATTACTGATGACTTCAGTAGATATGGGTATGTGTACCTAATGAAACATAAATATGAAACTTTTGAAAGGTTCAAGGATTTCAAGAATGAAGTACAAAACCAACTTGGCAAAAGTATCAAAATCCTCCGATCATATCGAGGAGGTGAATACTTAAACCAAGAGTTTCATGACTATCTAAAAGTGTGTGGGATAGTCCCACAACTCACACATCTGTATACTCCACAATGGAATGGTGTATCTGAAAGGAGGAATCGAACTTTGTTTGACAAGGTTCGATCTATGATGGGTCATGCAGATCTTCCGATTTCCTTTTGGGAACATGCTTTAGAAACAACAATATTTATACTGAACCGTGTTCCATCTAAATCAGTTGAAAAGACACCATAAGAGATATGGACTAGGAAACGTCCTAGTATGTCTTTTAGGAAGTTTTGGGGTTGTGAGGCTTAAGTGAGACGTCGCGCCTCCAATAAACTTGGACTCAAATCTGATAAGTGTTTATTTATGGGGAATCCTAAGGAAACAAAAGGATACTATTTCTATTATCCCACCGAGAACAAAGTGGTTGTTGCTCGGACAGGTGTCTTTCTTGAAAGAAAATTTATTTCTAGAAGAACCAGTGGGAGACAAATAGAACTTAGTGAAGTACAACCACAAAAAAACACTGAACATGATATTGAGTTGGAAACCGAGCAGTCACCACAACTTGTTGTGGACGAAATGCCTGCTCAAAAGACACAATGTAAGGCCCCAACCCCTTAATTCGTCATTAGTGCATTTATGACGTCGTATGAGTATAAAAAAATTTCATTCTTTGAAGATTCATTGCATGCTTCACATAATCCCCATGACTTCTATAAAAATTTGGGCAGAGTCTCCCCATAATTTGGGCTATCTGAAAATATAACACATCACTAAAACTAACTCCCAGCCAGGGAAAAATACAATACTAAAAGAACATAAGTAAGTTCCCGGCCAGGGAAAACACAGTACTAAGGAGATATAAAAAGTGGGCTTCAACACCCATATACAGACCGTATACAAGACTCCAAGTGCTCACATACGAGCAAAAAATAATGAATACCCATCTAGTTGCATAAATAATGTATACCCTTTACACACTCTCATCCTACGCTTCAGGAAGCAATATTGTCAAACCAAGCTCGAGCTTGCTACCCCAAAATAACTTTGTAGCTGTAGTACCTGTTTCAACAGAAACAGCCCCCACACAGGGTGGGCATACCAACATCATAATACCCATATCATAACAATGCATAAAGATCATGATACGATCATAATATCACAATTTACGATTATTGAAAATCTATAAAAATGTACTCCCTGTACAATTCTGAATCTGTATAGCTTCCACGCACTGTTCCTGTTTCAAACTCACACTCTTTCATAACATCAAGTTCAGTATTGTTATTTAAACATGATACTCATCAACACGATAAATTCAATACAACCAAATTCTATTATTTATGCTGAATCATAAACAATTTCATATCGCACATGATCCTGCCTATCAACCTATCTCATTCTCGACATTTTCTCATATTGATCATGCCCCAGGCATCAATACTCAGCTCGTATACTCGGATCACGTATATCTACGTATCCCTCATACCACACATACATATATGCATATTCATATTTTCGGATCACGTACAATTACGTATCCACCATACCACATATGTCGTACTCAACACACATATACATTTCTTATGTTCCATCATGACATTTAATAATTCATTAATATATGAATATGTAATTACTTCATAATATGTATACTTGCTCGTACGTCACTACGTACCTTATCGTCAGTACTTACAGTCAAGCTACCCTTCTCTTTGACCGGAGACCCGAGAAGGATGTACAAAATTCAATAACTCATCTGTTAAGCCAATATTTAATTACTAACAAGTGCTCTTCATTTAAAGAATCATATACAAAATTCGTATAATTAAGGTACAATTTTCTTAATTATCACAATATTCAAAGATATCATGACTTATTAGGCTCAATGTTCCATTTACGACAAATACCAAAGCTTGTTAAACATAAACCATCATTCATATTATACCAAGCAACTCAATATCAATAATCCAATGAAGTGGTATAAGGATTCGAACGATCAATGATACTTTCTTGAGCCATCGTAATTCTAGCTTGTATGATTCATTCAACATTATTCATCATTTAGGAATTAGCCTTCATTTCAACTTGGAATTCATAGATATACAAGGAAGCGATCCAGTTTCACTGCCTTAGCAAGGGCACGAAACATCGTTGAATTCTTCAACGTATGCCCCAGGGGCTAGAACAAAACATGACAGTGCTCAAGCACGTTCGTATACTCTAGCTTGATCACCTCCACACACATACAGTGGAATACGCAAACACGCTCACACATTACAGCAAATACACACACCTGTGCACGCTGAATTATACACACGCTTAACCACACTAAGCTACACGCACACATACATCGAGCTCGCATCCTTACATGTTGTATACACTAATTTTTCAGTAGCCATAGTAGTGAGAAATCAAATTAAATAATGAGGTGCAAGGTACAAAGGAAGGCTCGATCATGGCAGATCCAATTCACGCACGCACATAGCAGGCAGGGGGATTTGGAAATGGAAAATTGACTACCATCCAGCTAACCATTAATCAAGCTAAAACATGAATTACACAAGGTAATAATCGATTAAAAAAAAGATTCAAGAACTCCCATCCTCAAGCCCCAGAAAAATCGATCGTGATGCTCCCCAAACACAGCAGAATTCAAACCAGTTTAACGTCAAGTTTTGAACTAATCAGCAGCATAATTTTGGCCAAATAACAGAAGAAATATCGCCCCAAAAACGACTGAAAATCGCCCCGAAATGAACAAAAACCGAACCCCAAAACAGCATAAAATCACACACAAATCAAGTGTAAATCGAAGAACAAGAAAAGTAAATAGCTAGGATGTTGTGAAGCTTCGAACTCACACAAACTTGAGCAAAAAAAAATCGAGCTTGAAAGCTTCTCTGCAGCATGAAGAGGTCGACGGCGCACTGGAGGAAAAGAGGAAGAAAACGTGGCTTTTGTGTGAAAATGGGGGAAAATATGTGTTTTAATTCCAACCCTATTTTAAATATACACCACTCAATACAATCTCTACCCCTTACTAATTCCATTTAGTTCTCATCTCAATAATATTACTTATTAAGAATTCCCCTTTTATTCAATCACACAATAAGTTCAAACCGGAGTTATTTATTCCCAACTCTCGGCCCAAAATGACATTCCCAAGAATTTAAGAATCTCATTGGATTTAATTAACATTATAAATTCAATCCCGAAACCATTTATCCCAACTCCGTTCCAAAATTCGATACTCAAAAATTAAATCCCGGTATATCATATAAATATCATAATTAAACCAAATAAATAATTATTAATTATTCTGGGCATCACACACAAGCCCATCGTAGGTCTGTAAGAGTACACGGGAGCCACAAAGATATGGATTTCTGTGACTCAACAAGGTCACTTATTACTCATTGATGAGGATGAGCCTTCATCCTATCAAGAAACTATAATGGGCCCTGATTATGAGAAATTGCTATAGAGGCCATGATATCTGAGATGGAATCCATGTGTGTAATAGGTTACACTGATGCAAGCTTTCAAACCGACAAAGATGATTTTCGATCGCAATCAGGATATGTGTTTTGCCTAAATGGCGGTGCTGTGAGCTGGAAGAGTTCAAAGCAAGAGACATTAGCCAATCTAAAACTGAAGCTGAGTATATTGCTAGAAAAATGCAGCAAAGGAAGCCGTTTGGATCAAGAAGTTCATTTCTGAGCTTGGGGTTATGCTTAGCATTCTAGATCCGATTGAACTCTATTGTGACAACAATGGAGCTATCGCATTGGCTAAGGAACCCAGATCTCACCAGCGATCCAAACACATTTCATTTCATTCGAGAAATCGTTGAAAGATGAGATGTAAAAATATGCAAAGTTCCAATCGATGATAATGTATCTGACCCACTGACGAAACCAATGTCACGGCAGAAGCATGATCGTCATTTTAAATCTTTAGGCATTAAGTACATGTCTGATTGGTCTTATTGCAAGTGGGAGATTTGTTGGGATATGCCCTAAGACATGTGATTGATTTTGGCATACAATGTAATATGATTTTATTAATGGCACTTCATTATTATACACTATTACAGTATCTGTGTAACATGAATATATATATAGATATGTATATATATATATATATATATTAATGTCCTTAGAATAAAATTGTATTATTCTTAAAGATTGTCCCTAGTCAAGTATTATCATGAATTAGGATAATGATAATGCATTGATACCAGTGTCTATTGATTGATGAATTTGTTCATGGATATGAGATATCGAATCAACACATGGGTACATGTTAGAGAACTATGTACTGGACAGACCCACCATGAGAATGCTACATTGATAGTTATATGAATGTCATAAGCAATTCTTATAGTGATAATAGTGTATGTAATCTTTACGACTTGAGATCACCAGAGATCCCAACATAAGGAATTGTGTATCTTGATATTGTCAAACGTTACCTGTGACAGAGTAAACTATAAAGACAACCATTGGATATACGAATTATGTAGAGGGATGTTTAATGATCAAGATACGATTTGTACCTCCTATATAACATGATAACTGTTTGGGCCCTTGATCAAGTGAGACTAAAATGCATGGTCATGCTCGAATGAGCCGATATGTGATAAATCGAGCTTATTCGTTTATTCTAGTCTACTTTGGGATCAAGAAATAAAAGATTGAACTATACGAGTATACTTATTCCATGACTCGTGTTTAATCTAAACACATAGGACAAATGGACTAAGTTACATGGTGAATATTATCACAAGCCATATGTAATGTCGAGTCAATGACATTCTTGTAACTTGGGTAGCCTTGATGTATTGCAAGATACCGCTCATTTCTTGTGACATAAAATAAGATTTTATGTCACTACCAACGTTGAAGGGAGATAAAATTCATTGGATGAATTAATTTGATTAGGAAGAGTCAAAATCAGTGCAGAATGGTAGAAGGAAGATTTATTAGAGCTCATGTACTCAAAATGATTGGATACATAGAGAATCTTGAGAAACTCGATTTTACGTTGGACCAAGAGTTGGCCACTGACGTGATCTTGCAATCGTTGCCTGATATTTATAGTCAATTTGTTCTGAATTACAATATGATTGAAATTGAGAAGACTCTACCACAGTTGTTTGGTATGTTGAGAACTTACGAGGCAAGCACAAAGAAGTTTAAGCCCACAAATGTTCTTATTGTGAATAAGAGCACGGGAAAGACTAAAGCAAAGGGCTTTAGAAAAGATAAGAAAGTCTCTGTCAAATCTAAGCCTCGTGTCACCGCACTTAAGCCGAAGGGAGGAGTGGCTAAGGAAGGAAATTGCTTCCATTGTGGTGAGACCGGACATTGGAAGAGAAACTGCAAGTTATACCTGGAAGATCTTAAGAAGACGAAGGGAAGTGTAACTTTTACTTCAGGTATTTTTGTTATAGAAGACAATCTATATACTTCTTCATCATGGGTATTAGATACTGGATGTGGTTCTCACATTTGTAATGTGCAGGAACTCAAAAGGAGTAGAGTGTTGGCGAAATGCAAAGTTGATCTACAAGTGGGAAATGGAGCAAGAGTTGTTGCATTAGCTATAGAAGATTATTCATTGACTTTGCCTTCTGGTTTAATTTTAGATTTACAAGACTGTTGTTTCGTGTCGTCGATTACTAGAAACATTATTTCAATTTCTTGTTTGGACAAGATGAGTTTTTCATTTATAATAAAGGACAAATGTTGCTCCGTTTATTTGAATGAGATGTTTTATGCTAGAGCACAATCGATTAATGGTCTCTATGTTCTAAATCTTGATATGCATGTCTATAACATAAATACTAAGAGGATTAAGACTAATGATTCTAATCCAACTTATCTCTGGCGTTGTAGCTTGGGCCATATAAACGAGAATCACATTTCAAAACTTCATAAGGGTGGAGTTTTAGATTCATTTGATTTTGAATCATATGAAACATGTGAATCTTGTTTAGCGGGCAAGACAACTAAAGCCCCTTTCAAGGGACATGTTGAAAGGGCAAATGATTTGTTGAGTCTCATACGTAGCGGTGTATATGGCCCAATAAGCACACAAGCTAGAGGTGGTTTTCAATACTTCGTTACATGTACTGATGACTTCAGTAGATATGGGTATGTGTACCTAATGAAACATAAATATGAAACTTTTGAAAGGTTCAAGGATTTCAAGAATTAAGTACAAAACCAACTTGGCAAAATATCAAAATCCTCCGATCATATCGAGGAGGTGAATACTTAAGCCAAGAGTTTCATGACTATCTAAAAGAGTGCAGGATAGTCCCACAACTCACACATCTGTATACTCCACAATGGAATGGTGTATCTGAAAGTAGGAATCGAACTTTGTTGGACGTGGTCGATCTATGATGGGTCATGCAGATCTTCTGATTTCCTTTTGGGAACATGCTTTAGAAACAGCAATATTTATACTGAACTGTGTTCCATCTAAATCAGTTGAAAAGACACCATAAGAGATATGGACTAGGAAACGTCCTAGTATGTCTTTTATGAAGATTTGGGGTTGTGAGGCTTACGTGGGACGTCGCGCCTCCAATAAACTTGGACTCAAATCTGATAAGTGTTTATTGAATCTACGGAAACAAAAGGATACTATTTCTATTATCCCACCGACAACAAAGTGGTTGTTGCTCAGACAGGTGTCTTTCTTGAAAGAGAATTTATTTCTAGAAGAACCAGTGGGAGACAAATAGAACTTAGTGAAGTACAACCACAAAAAAACACGGAACATGATATTGAGTTGGAAACCGAGCAGTCACCACAGCTTATTGTGGACGAAATGTCTGCTCAAAAGACACAATCCCATCGTAGGTTTGTAAGAGTACACCGGGAGCCACAAAGATATTGATTTCTTGTGACTCAACAAGGTCACTTATTACTCATTGACGAGGATGAGCCTTCATCCTATCAACAAACTATAATGGGCCCTGATTATGAGAAATTTCTAGAGTCCATGAAATCTGAGATGTAATCCATGTATGCAATATGTTACATTGATGCAAGCTTCCAAACCGACAAGATGATTTTCGATCGCAATCAGGATATGTGTTTTGCCTAAATGGCGGTGTTGTGAGCTGGAAGAGTTCAAAGCAAGAGACAGTAGCCGATTCTAAAACTGAAGCTGAGTATATTGCTGCACCAAATGCAGCAAAGGAAGACGTTTGGATCAAGAAGTTCATTTCTGAGCTTGGGGTTATGCTTAGCATTCTAGATGCGATTGAACTCTATTGTGACAACAATGGAGCTATCGCATTGGCTAAGGAACCCAGATCTCACCAGCGATCCAAACACATTTCATTTCATTCGAGAAATCGTTGAAAGAAGAGATGAAAAAATATGCAAAGTATCAACCGATGGTAATGTATCTGACCCACTGACAAAATTGTTGTCACGGCAGAAGCATGATCGTCATTCTAAATCTTTAGGCATTAAGCACATGTCTGATTGGTTTTATTGCAAGTGGGAGATTTGTTGGGATATGCCCTAAGACAGGTGATTGATTTTGGCATACAATGTAATATGATTTTATTAATGGCACTTCATTATTATATATTATTACAGTATCTGTGCAATATGAATATTTATATATATATATATATATATATATATATATATATTAATGTCCTTAGAGTAAAATTGTATTATTCTTAAAGATTGTTCATAGTTAAGTATTATCATGAATTAGGATAATGATAATGCATTGAGACTATTATTTAAGGATTGATGAATTTGTTCATGGATATGAGATATCGAATCAACACATGGGTACATGTTAGAGAAATCTGTACTGGACAGACCCACCATGAGAATGATACATTGATAGTTATATGAATGTCATAAGCAATTCTCATAGTGATAATAGTGTATGTAATCCTTACGACTTGAGATCACCAGAGATCCCAACATAAGGAATTGTGTACTTGATATTGCCAAACGTTACCAGTAACAGAGTAAACTATAAAGACAACCATTGGATATACGAATTATGTAGAGGGATGTTGAGTGATCAAGATAGGATGCGTCCCTCCTATATAACATGATAGGTGTTTGGGCCCTTGATCAAGTGAGACTAAAATGCATGGCCATGCTCGAATGAGCCGATATGTGATATCGAGCTTATTCGTTTATTCTAGTCAACTTCGGGATCAAGAAATAAAATATTGAACTATACGAGTATGACTTATTCCATGACTCGTGTTTAATCTAAACACATAGGACAAAGGGACTAAGTTACATGATGAATATTATCACAAGCCTTATGTAATGTCGAGTCAATGACATTCTTGTAACTTGGGTAGCCTTGATGTGTTGCTAGATACCGCTCATTTCTTGTGACATAAAATAAGATTTTATGTCACTACCAACGTTGCAAGATCCTAACGTGTCGCACAAAAGATTAAATCGATAAAGGGAGATAAAATTCATTGGATGAATTAATTTGATTAGTAAGAGTCATAGTCAGTGTAGAATGGTAGAAGGAAGATTTGTTAGAGCTCATGTACTCAAAATGATTGGATACATAGAGAATCTTGAGAAACTCGATTTTACGTTGGACCAAGAGTTGGCCACTGACGTGATCGTGCAATCGTTGCCTGATATCTATAGTCAATTTTTCTCTGAATTACAATATGATTGAAATTGAGAAGACTCTACCACAATTGCTTGGTATGTTGAGAACTTACGAGGCATGCACAAAGAAGTCTAAGCCCACAAATGTTCTTATTGTGAATAAGAGCAAGGGAAAGACTAAAGCAAAGGGCTTTAGAAAAGATAAGAAAGTCTCTGTCAAATCTAAGCCTCGTGTCACTGCACTTAAGCCAAAGGGAGGAGTGGCTAAGGAAGAAAATTGCTTCCATTGTGGTGAGACCGGACATTGGAAGAGAAACTGCAAATTATACCTGGAAGATCTTAAGAAAACGAAGGGAAGTGTAACTTTTACTTCAGGTATTTTTGTTATAGAAGACAATCTATATACTTCTTCATCATGGGTATTAGATACTGGATGCGGTTCTCACATTTGTGTTAATGTGCAGGAACTCAAAAGGAATAGAGTGTTGGCGAAATGCGAAGTTGATCTACAAGTGGGAAATGGAGCAAGAGTTGTTGCATTAGCTATAGAAGATTATTCATTGACTTTGCCTTCTGGTTTAATTTTAGATTTACAAGACTGTTGTTTTGTGTCGTCGATTACTAGAAACATTATTTCAATTTCTTGTTTGGACTAGATGTGTTTTTCATTTATAATAAAGGACAAATGTTGCTCCATTTATTTGAATGAGATGTTTTATGCTAGTGCACAATCGATTAATGGTCTCTATGTTCTAAATCATGATATGCATGTCTATAACATAAATACTAAGAGGATTAAGACTAATGATTCTAGTCCAACTTATCTCTGGCATTGTAGCTTGGGCCATATTCAAAACTTCATAAGGGTGGAGTTTTAGATTCATTTGATTTTGAATCATATGAAACATGTGAATCTTGTTTAGTCGACAAGACAACTAAAGCCCCTTTCAAGGGACATGTTGAAATGGCAAATGATTTATTGGTGCGAGGTCAATGTCCTCGTATGTTGGTGTTTCGCTCATGACGTATTCATGAGTCAAAATTGTGCTTTTCGAGTTGAGTTGTGTGGTCTTTGTGGTACATTGAGTACGAGTGCGCAAATTTCGAGGATGAAATTTGATTAGTGGGGGATAAATGTGATATCCGGGAATAAATGTATTAATCCCCGAGTGATTATAATCCTTAATTGATTTTAATTATGGTAATAATGAGATAATTACGGTGTTGAGACTCCCGTGGATGTTAATCCGGTGTCGGGATTGTTGGATCCAAGGGTTGAGATGCTAGTCTCTTTGAAGTGTTAAACCTTGGAATTGTATTGGTAGTGGGATTTGTAGTCTGGGAACTTTGGACTGAGATTTGAGGTGTAATTGTAGGAGCGTGAGATTTTTATTGAACATTATGGTTTTTAAAGATTTTTGTGCGGGTATTTGAAACTCGGGTTTTTGGAGCCTTGCTACTATATATACCAGGTGGTCTCGGTGTTCAATCATTTCCCTCCCGACTCACTCAATCTCATCTCTCTCTCGCCTCTCTCTTCCCCCAATTTCCCCATTTCCCCCTTGATGAAGAAATCGACAGAAGGCTCAATCCTTGTGGGATTTTTGAGCGAATAATTGGGTAATCTTCTTCCCTTGCTTTTATCTTCGCTTTTATAGTAGTTTTGTAGAGTTTGGTTATGGTTTGATTTGGGTTTGAGTTTTGGGGAATTTGAAGAAGTTGATAAATTGATGTATGTAATGTTTTTATGTGATTTAGTGGAGTTTTTGAAGTATTGTGGGTGTTGGGAGTGTTGGTTTTCAATTTGGGTTCGAAAATCGCCATTACAATGAAGTTTTGGCAAAAATCTAGGCTAGCGATAGATCGCTAGGTTTGCAGCGATCGCTCTGCCTGAAAATTTTGAAAATTTATATTTTTTGGGAATTTTGAGATATGATCATGTGCAATCTATTTTGACGATGATTATGACTTTTGGGGAAGTTTTATTGTGGGATAAGGTTACAAGTATTTAACCTTAGTTAGACATATATTGCATGTTTGAGTTAGATGATAACTCAAGTTAATAATTGATCAATGAGATGATTTGATTAGTATGTGGAGTACGATATTTTGTGAATGATTATGTTAGGAAGCATGTTGAATCTATGCGATCTTGTTGTTAATATTGAATTGATGTTCAAAATAGATATTGTGCGAGCCTCCGATTGTCGAGGATGTCTAAATCACGTCGTCGACCATACGTGTGACGTACGAGCATATGTAAATATATTATTGTTATGTGTAATGAATAATATATTCGTGTGATGTTTGAATTAGTAAGTAGAGACGTACCAGTTTTGAATGTTATACTCATTAATCTAATTGTTGAGTAATGTGTTGGTTAGTATTGGAAGCACCAATGAATGGTGCTGAGATTTCTTGTGATGACGCTATTGAGCGTGCTGTTGATTATAATGTTGTCGCTATTGTGCGTGCGGTGGTTATGATGATGCCGCTATTGAGCATGCAATGATTTATGATACTACTGTTAGTGAGCGATCGAGGTGATATCATGAGATTTAAAGTGTAAATTGGCAATTGAAATGTATGTGATGTCAATAAATCATTGTTATAATGATTAACTTATTGTCGATGTCGATTATAGGATCGACAATTGTGATTAGCAATTATGGATTGATCATGTGGTATTGTGATGACATGAACAGTGCAGGAGATTGCCTATAGGCATTGTGTACTCAGGGATTATTCCTTTATTTTACAGTATTATGTTCTGTAAATTAGTAATTGTGCATGTGTTGATATTGTGATTATGTTATTGGTATGCTCACCAATGTAGGGGTTGTTTCCGTTGAAACAGGTAAAGCAGGTACGTCATTGTACAAGTAGATACACAATTATTTGTCAATGCTTGTCTGTGAGCACCGTGATGTGTATATGAGTTGCATAAGTATTTTAATTTTTCTCTTTTCATTTGAGTGTTGCCTGCAATTTAATTGAAAGTAAATTGCATTAATGAATCGAGAATACGATTAGTGCATTATAGAAAAACACATAGGACATCCTGGTTCATCAAGACCAGTGGTGAATCCCCAACGATAATCATAGGCCTCTGACAGCATCACTGAATACCCAAAATAATGACTTTATGACCCGTATGTGATCAGTCATTAAATCAAAGCATACAGCTATCTATCAAGACCTCAATGACGCCTCGGGTCATGAGGAGTAATGGTCCACAACTATGACTAGGAATTCTATACTCGACAAATGGTAACCACTTATAGAATTCTGAGTAGGGTCGTTCAGTGAACTCATTCATAATGAGCACATATTCATGTGTGCTGACTTCTCTAAGCAAACGCCGATGAAACGCGGCGTACTAAACTAGACGCCGCATGAATACCAGTCTCTAACGAGCATATAACGATATCCCATTCTCGAAGGCTCATCGACCAGGAACATTTAGAAATCGCGGTCAGGAATGTATTTCATGGTCACCATCATATGCGTAACCACATTCTATGGACTATCACAATCTCAAGGACTTCATCAATGCATCAAGATGCATGGGCAAACAGATGAAGAAGTGACATATATATTAATATTCAAACAAAGATTTGTCATAATAAGATTACAAGTACAATTCTGTTGAAGCGATTCTCTCGATAATAATGTCGTGTCTACCATCTCTCTCATTAGATGGTATTTTCTCAATATATATTTGGATACTGATGAGATCTTGGCTATTTATAATAGCTCAACTGTTATCACAGTACCAGGCACTGTGTCAACCGCACTAGAAATTACACCCAACTCTTGGATAAAATTTCATATCCAAAATGTCTCTTTGCTGCATCGTATGCTGCAATGTATTCAGCTTCAGTGGTGGAATCCAATGTGGTGTCTTGCTTGGAACATTTCCAAGAGACATCACCATCATTGAGCTTAAATACAAATCCGAACATCGATATGGTATCATCTACATCCGATTGAAAAACCAGCATCAACTTAGCCTTCAACTTTTATTTCTCCACTTACAGATCCAAAAACCATGAACATATCATAAGTTCTTCATAAGAACTTGAGGATTATTTTCATAGTTTTCCAGTGACCTTCACCGAGATCTGTGATGTCTGCCCATTACTCTAAGAACATACATCAGGCCAAGTACATAACATAGCATACATTATGCTATTAAAAAATCAAAACATAAGGTACCAATGTCATATTTTCACTCTCCTCATCAATCTTAAGACCCATTGACTCGAGAGATGAATACTATGACATATTATGAAGTAACTCCTTTTTCGACTATTCTATGCTAAACCCTTTTAGCACAGTGTTTATGTACGTAGATTGAGAGATCTCAAGCATCCTTTAGATCTATCCCTATAGATCCTTACGCCAAGCACGTATGACGCTTCTCCCAAATCCTTCATGGAGAAATTACGCCAACCCTTTTGCACACAAATGTCACTTCCAGATTTTTAACAAAACCAAACACTTTGATGATGTTATCAAAACGAAGGTTCGAACTTCGGGATGCCTTCTTAGGCCTATAAATGGACCTCTTGAGTTTGCAAACATTTTACTCACGGCCATAAGTTGTGAACACCTTTGGCTGCTACATTTCTACCTCAATGTCACCATTGAGAAATGTTGTATTCACATCCATCATATCTCATATTCATAATATGCAGATATAACTAATAAAATCCAAATAGACTATAGCATCACAACTGATTAAAAGTTTCTCACAGACAACTCTTTGCCTATGAGAGTAACCTCTTCCCCATCAGTTAAGCTTTGAAGGGCACTACCTTTCCATCCACTCCAAGCTTTCACTTATAAAAAATCCATGCAGCCAATGGGAACAATTCCAAAAGAGGATCTACTAAGGTCCATACCTTATTAGAGCAAATGGAGTCTATTTCAAATTTCATAGCATTTCGTCAATATCCCAAAACGATGCCCAGCATCGTCTCCTTGAAAGTCCTAGGATCACATCCATGGTCAAAACCATTTTGACTACTTTGTAGGAGTAAATTCAATTTATCAGGAGTTCTTGAAACATTTTCAAATCTCCTTGGTGTGTGTAAATCAAAGGTTGTGATTGACTCAATTAATTTCACCATTTTCACTTTTCTAGTGGTTTGTGGCTCTTGAACCCTTTCAAGTTATATTATATTGTTATTCTTTTCTAATAGAAACATTTTCTCTAAAAAGACTGCACTTGCGAAACAAACACTTTGTCTTCAAATGATATATAAATCTCCACAAAATAACATAAGATGGATCAACTATCCAACTTATCTCCCACTGGTTGCTTCACATAAGCAGAAAAATCTCAAATCTATATTTGGATTATTTTTCAGTCCATATCGTATATGGAGTTGTGGTCACTGTATTCGTATGAATTATGTTCAACAAATATGTAACTTTAGAGAGTTACTCAAAGAGAATCACATTCTCTTTAAGATAACTCAACATCCCCTTGCACTAACATTTAATGCTCAACATATGTCCATATGAATCAAATTCAATGGACATTCAGCACATGCTAAAGAAATGTGGGATTTAAGTTATCATTCTTTTATATTCTTTGAACATAATCATACTATTCGTTCATAAGTTCACCAGATTCAATAAAACATGCATTCTTAAAAATATTGCCAATCACATTCGTAAATTTAAAAGAATGTCATTCTCTATTAAAATAGGAACAATGTTCATTATTAAATCTAGAACAAATAAATAATTGCTCAAACCAGTTCCTAACCAGTTCAAGATTTATATTAAATAAATATTTCAAACAGCCTTTGCAGCAACTCTTGCTACAATGCTTAGCCTCATGTGGGTTTCACCTTCCTTGGGCTCTCTACTTCTTCTCATCACATGCAACTCTTTGCAAAGATGCGAACACAACTGGCATCATATACCAAAGAGTATAACCAATAGAAACATTTAATTTTAATATAAAACATACCCTTTCTAGAACGCTTCTAGTCTAGGTATTCCTTACAATTTTGCACCAGTGACCAACAGTGAAAACATAGATGCCTCTCCTTTCTTAGTTGCTATTATATCCATTTTTGTCTTTGAGGTTGGGAACCATTTTACTTCCTCTTATTTAGAACTCTTCCTACCATTGGTAGAAGATTCGACAAGAAGAACACGTTTCTCCTTTTGAATCAAGGACTCATGGGTTTCCAACGTTTTAACTATAAGATCAAATCTACAGTCAGTTAATGAGGTAGTGTCACATTCAGATTTTCCAATTTCTCAATAAGAGATATTTTTCTTACACCATGCTCATAGACCGAAGCCCCATCTCGCATGTGAAATTAAAATTGCTCTTTTGAAATCGCGAGTCTTAGTGATCGCGTCCGTTCACCAAACAACATTTATAGGTGTTGGAAAATATCAGCAATGTGAACGAGTTTCTCATATCTGTGTTGAAACTCATTGGTGAAATTGATGCTATCATATAGCACCTAGCCGAAAGATAATCGTCCCACCACTTCTCAAGTGTGGCGATCTCTTCAAGAGACGAACCGGGAGACACTTCAACAGGTGGCTCCCACCAAGGGTATATGGAAACCTTTTAGAAGCAAACACTATTTTAAGATTAATAGACAATCCTGGTGGTTAATTTGATGTAATCGGATTCACGGCAATCACAATAATGAGAATAAACAGAAAATATAAGTAAACCGTTTGATTATTAATTAATTCAAAAACTATGGACTTTAGTTATTGAATGCTCACACTAAATTTTTCGAATTCATCACCCCCATGACAAATGAACTGAAAATCATATTTTCTTATTGGGCTTGGTCCAACTAGCTCATGAAAACCCCGGACGTGGGCCCACCAGCTTCATGATACTAAAGGTAGATCACAATTGCATAATATGCAACCCCCAAGATATTTGTCTCGCGATTGGCATAACCCTACGTGGGCAGGACAATTATGCCTTCTCACGTCAAACTAACCCATCCCACGGATGGAAATGTCACGCCCAAAAGACCTCACGTGGGTGAGTAATCTAGAAGGTTAACATAACCACACACTTAATTAAGTGGCAGTTAAACTCACAGCTTTCCCATGCCAGATGCCCCCCACGTGGGTGAGTATATGACACAAGTAGCGTCTCATGGCTTAACTATTGATGGAAGACAGGAAGCAACAAACCCTTTTGAGCTCCCTTTATCAGTTTGATATTATAAGTTTTGAATCATATTCAAAAGAGGGATTTAATTTATTTTAAAATCTCATCAATTGCTTGTTTGTTTGTTTGTTTGCCGGATTCATGCAACTATGTTTTATTCATGCAATCATATGTACTAATAAAACATACAAACAAACATTTATCATACATCATATGCATAATAAAAATAAATATGGATGATTACGGCCTTTTCCTAATTGATCCACGTGAGTCACACGTGGATCACAAGTCTGTCTAAGGTGATGCAGGTATGTAATGCAATCCTATTACATTTTTGCTTCCATTATACATGTCTTGATTCTTGATGCTCATCTTCAATCTCGATCTCCCACTAATTCTAAAGTTTTTTACATTTAAATCGTGCAAACAATAGAATAGGGATACAAATCCGGGGTGGGATACATCAGAAAATAGAGAGAGCAGGCTCGCTGGCCGAATAACCAAAATCACAATTATAATGAAACATTAAAAAACCTAAACACCTAAACAAATCGGTCAAGGCCCGTAATCATCCATCATGCAATCACATTATATGTAATTAAACATTAAACTAAACAATTACATCATATGTAATTGTACTAATTGCATCACATGTAATTAGATCGCAATAATTAATTTAATCTATCGTTTCCCACTAATCACATCATTAATTGAAAATAAAATTAGTAAATTAAATAAAACCATTTTATTTAGTTTCTAATTAATTAAATTTTTAATTAATTGGTAAAATCTCTATTTTACTTTTTAATCATCATATTAATCGAAAATAAAATTAACAAATTAAATGAAACATTTTCATTTAATTTTTAATTAATTAAATTTTCTTTTACTTGGTAAAATCACTATTTAACTTTTAATCATAATAATAATCGACAATAAAATTAACAAATTAAATGAAATATTTTCATTTAATTGCCAGTTAATTAAATTATCAGTTACTTGGTAAAATCATTATTTTACCTACAAATCATAATATTAGCCAAAAATAAAAATAACAAATTAAATGAAACATTTTCATTCAATTTCCAATTAATTACATTTTTAACTAATTGTAAAATCTCCATTTTACACTTAATAAATTAAAAATCATATTATAATTAATTAAGTTTATGATTTATTATTTCAAAAATTAATATCCGGAAAAAAATATCTAAAATGACCCAAAATAATTCATGGACTCCAAACAATTTGGATCCAAACTTATCCAAATTTTCGGATTTATCGAATAATTTTTTTTAAAAATTATGAACAGTACTGTTCATCATCCCCTAAATCAAAAATTAGGGTTTCCAGAAATTTGCTCGCGCCGCCACCGCCTCGCCTGCCCTTTCCTCGCGCCGCTTGCAACAAGTTTACAACCGGTGTAATCGCTTTGTGCCGCCGCCGCTGCAACACATTTGCAACAGGAGCGATTGCAGTAGGAACAAGCCACTTTGAAAGTCGCCTCGTCCTGGCCGCGATTATCCTTGTGCGCCGTTGGATAAACAGCCATCGTGCAGACCTTCGCAGGCCGCACATGGTGGCGGAGACACGTGCGCCGCCGTGAAAGGTCTGCTGCATGCTGCCATAGCTCCATGGAAGTTGCAGTCGAATATTGGAAACAAGCAGAGAACAATTCTCCGAGATCTGGCTTTTCCAGCCATGGGTCGTTTAACATTTTTCTATGTTTTTTCCGGATTCAAAACTTTCGAAATCTCAAACACGATTAGAATCGATGGGAAACGATCTAATTAAATTAATCATCAAAAATATGAATCAAAGCGACAACCTGGCTCTGATACCACTGTTGGGTTTCCGTACCCCGGCGCCAGATCCAAACGCAGCGGAAATAGTACAATAAACAGATCTAACCCAGGGACGGAGCGATCGCGCCTGATTCATATATAAACATGCAAATATCAAATATTAATGCACGAAAAGAGATTACCGATAACAGAGAAATCAATCTGATGTCGGTGATCCTCGAGTCCAATCAACCTGACCAGATCTTCAAGCCCAGCACCAGTGCTAGTTTGATGGCGGCTATTCTATGAGATGGAGTGTATTGAATGGTCTCTCCTAACCCTAGAGTGAACCTTATATTTATAGTGTTTATGAGGCAGCTAATTGGGCTAGGGCTCATAAAGCCCATCGGGCACAAAGGGAATACCCCAAGGGAGCTCCCTATCCCCCGTGCTCATGAACGTCTTCCTCTTCCTGCACCAACTCGACAAAAAAAAATACGTTTGGCTTGCAGGGTATTTTATGCTAACATCTTCTTCGATCGTTCTCTTGCTCCCGTGAAATAGCTGAATCCATGGATTCAACTAGACTCGACTTGACGCACGTGTATATTGTTGAGCCTGTTGAAAAGTCTGTGTGAATTATATTAAAATGTAATCAAAGAAAATCAAGTTTCGGATTTTCTGAGTGCCTCGATCGATCTGCGTGTGTCGCTCGCTCGATAGAGATAGTGCAAAATGGAAAAAACTTTTTCTGTTGTAGGCGATCGATCGATCGCCTAAGACAAAAATTTGAAAGAATCGCGCCTCTGAGCACGATCGATCGCGCCCTGCACAAGGTGCGGACATTCATCTATGGTTGTGTTTTTTCCTGATTGGACACCTATAGATGGTGTCTTTTGATGGCACTACATGATCTAGTATAAAAAGAACAACCCCTGAACAAATTAGGATCAGTTGTTTTGAAAATAAAACACAAGATTGAAGCAAAATTTCTGCACAATCATCTTGTTCATCCTTCCTTTTAGTTTAGCACTTTTAAACCTTTGTGGTTTAAAGGATTTGTGAATTGAAGTGCTTCTTTCACAAATCGTAAGTCCTTGTATCTTGGGAGATAAATTGCAATGAAACCCTTAGCACCAAGGCGGGACAATATTGTCTTAAGGATGGAGATTACATATCTCGCCCCAACGTTCTTCGTAATAATCCATTTCATTTCTCACTTGCCTTTCATACACATTCCCAAAAAATTTGTAAAACAATCTTAAGACAATATCTAAGCTTCAAATGGCTTCTTCAAATACAACGACGACTACCATTCATCATGGTGAAAGGCCGGAGAAATTCAATGGCAACGACTTCAAGTGGTGGCAACAAAAGATGTTGTTTTACTTGACAACCCTTGGGTTGGCAAGGTTTTCAATGAGGATGTTCCTACCATTGCGGAGGAAGAAACCGAAAACCAAAAGAGGGTTTAGGTTGACGCATGGAATCAAAGTGATTTCATGTGTAAGAACCATATACTAAATGGACTTGACAACTCATTATACAATGTATATTGTCTAGTGAAGACGGCCAAAGAACTGTGGAATTCTTTGGAAAAGAAGTATCGATCAGAGGATGCTGGCATGAAGAAATTCATCGTTGGACGATTCCTAGACTTCAAGATGGTCGATACTAAGCCCGTGAGAGCGCAAGTACAAGAATTGCAAGTGATTATGCTAACATCCATGACAAAGGAATGAGTCTAAGTGATTCATTCTAAGTTGGCGTATTGATTGAAAAATTACCTCCTAGTTGGAAGGACTTCAAGAATTACTTAAAGCACAAGCGACAAAATGTCTCTTGAAGATCTTGTGGTTCATTTAAGAATCGAGGAGGACAATATAAATTTCAAGAGGAAGGCGAGTAGGTTCCAAATGGAACCAAGGGCCAACCTTGTTGAACCAAGAACTGGATCAAAGCATAAGTTTGACGGTACGGCCTCCAACAATGGCAAGGCGAAAAAGTTCAAAAGGAAATGCTATAAATGTGGAAAGTCCAATCATATGGCAAAGGATTGTCGTGGTAAGGACAATCGTGGAAAATCAAAAGATAAAGTCAATGGGACCAAAGATCGAATACCAAATGACTTTAATGATATAATACTAACCGCGGTAATCTTTGAAGAAAATTTGGTTGACAATCCTATGGAATGGTTCGTTAGTTCCGGTGCCCGACATATGTGTCCGGACAAAGTCATGTTCTCCACATACACTCCAATAAGTGGGCGCCAAATCTACATGGAAAACTCCACTTCATCTCTGATACTTGGATTGGGTAAGGTGGTTTTAAAGATGACTTCAGGAAATGAGTTGACTCTAAACAATGTTCTACATGTTCCTGAAATCCGAAAGAACCTGATATCCGGACAGCACTAGTCAAAGCGGGTTTTAGACTAGTTTTAGAATCTGGTCAAATTGTACTCTCCCAAAATGGAGTTTTGTAGGGAAATGCTATATGGAGAAAATCCTATTCCAAATGAATGTAATGACGGTTATACGTCAATTTGAAAGCAATAAAGTGAATGATTCAACTTATTTGATTGAGTCATGTAATTTATGCCATGATAGTTTGGGTCATGTAAATTATGGTTCACTTAACAAATTAATGAAGTTAAACTTATTGCCTCAAATGAATGTTAACTTGAAACATAAATGTGAGACTTGTGTAGAGGTCAAGTTAACAAAACCGTCATTCCAGTCAATTGAAAGAACTACGACACCTCTTGAATTAATTCATACGGATCTATGTGATCTAAAGTTTGTGGAAACTAGAGGTGGGAAAATAACTTCATTACCTTCATTGATGATTGTACGAGATATTGTTACGTCTATTTGCTAAGAAGCAAAGACGAGGCCTTGGTAGCGTTTAAAGACTAGAATAATGAAGTTGAAAATCAACTTAGCAAAAAGATAAAGAATATTCAAAGCGATAGAGGCGGAGAATATGGAGCACCGTTTGAAGAATTTTGCACTGAGTACGGCATTATTCACCAAACCACTGCTCCTTATTCACCACAATCGAATGGTATTACAGAACGTAAGAATCGTACTCTAAAAGATATTATAAATGCTATGTTGATAAATTCTGAATTACCCCAAAACTTGTGGGGGGGAAGCAATCCTATCCACCAACTTCATCTTAAACAAAATACCACATAAAAGTAAGGATAAAACTCCTTATGAGTTATCGAAAGGTCGCAAGCCTTCCTACAAATACTTAAAAGTGTGGGGTGCTTGGCTAAGGTAGAAGTACCAAAGCCAAAGCAAGTATAGGTCCAAAAATAATAGATTGCATTTTCATTGGATATGCACATAATAGTAGTGCAAATCGATTCCTGGTTCACAAATCGGAAATAGATGATGTGCACAAGGGTGCAATCATTGAGTCAAGGAATGTGATATTCTTTGAAGATGGGTTTCTGTTGGAACCTAGGGGGTGAATGGGGTTCCTTGGCTACTTTAGCGTTTTAAAATGAATTTGCAAAAATTTACGCTGCAGAAGACTTGATGTCAATCGACAATAAACAATATAATAAAATAATGTAAATGAAATATATAAATAAAGCAACAAAGAACACGAGAATTTATTATAGAAGTTCGGCGATGAATCGTCTACGTCTCCTCTTCGTGGTTAGAAACCGTCCAACCGAGGTTCCACTAGAACAACTTCTTCTTGGCCTTGAGGGCTCCAAGGATAGCCACACACAACTTCTTCTTGGCCTTGAGGGCTCCAAGGATAGCCACAACCTTGCACCAACTTCACTTGTCGGCGACTTATACAATTTTCCAACTTGCTTCGGTGTTGGAGGACATTAACAACAAATGAAATAACACCTTCACGGTGTAACAACTCGAAGAATCAAAAGCTCTCAAACAAGAAATAAATTACAAACTCCAATACAACACAAATGTATGAAGTTTGCAATGCTAGAATGATTTTGATTAAACACAACTTTCTTGTAGTTTATACTCTTGTTTCTTGTCTTCAAAATGATCCAAACATCCATATTTATAGTGTAGAAGGCTCCCAAGGCTCCTACTAGCCGTTGCTACACATAAGGCTAAAATCACTCCACGATCGCCTCGGACATCACCTCGGGCGATCACCATCGCAGCGTTCCAACGGTCACGAAATTGCTCAGATCGCCTCAGGCATTGTGTGGATCGCCTCAGGCGATCACCACCGAAAATAAATGTCGTAGCTAAAAATCTGGATCGCCTCAAACGAACAAGCCATCGCCTCAAGCGTTCCAGCAATCGCCTCAGGCATTCCAGCCATCGCCTCGGGCGATCTATCCATGTGTGCGGTCCTCGGCATCGCTTCAGTCGATGTGCGGGGTGATGTCTTGAATGGTTGCCATAGCCTGAAGCGATGGTCATCATCGCCTTGGGCGATCTTTGTAGCATGCTCGCCTTGCCTTCGCCTCTGTCGATGGACGTGGCGATGCCTCGCCTGGCACCCATCGCCTGGGGCGATCCGTTTGATCAAAAAATTATTTTCTCTTGCCATTTCAACATTTTGTCAATCTTCAATATGCTTAATTTGATCATAACTTATGTTGCATAGTCAACACAAATCATTAGTACAAAAAGCATGGGTTTTGTAATCATCAAAACAAAAATCGATAATTTTATTTAAAATAGAGAAATGAGAGTTGTAGTGTTCTAAGGCGCAACAATCTCCCCTTTTTTATGATCACAAAACCTGGTAAACTTGAAAGAAAATAAAACTTATAACAATGCAATGCAGTGCATAGAGAGTTTAAACTCCCCCTTAATGAATGCAATGATAAACAATGTTTCAATGTGCATTTTTATCAACTTTTAAAAATGTGTAACAAGTTGTAAAAACAAATTGCAAATAGCATTCCAACAATCAAGTTTACGCAATCATTCTCCCCCCTTTTTGTGAGAATAAAAAGGTATATGATTTTTAAAAAAATTGGACAGAGTTTCCTTTATAAATTGAAAAAATCATAAAGCCATCAACAAGCAACACAATGTCAACTAAATGTACATTCAACATATACAATAAACTAGTCCAACATTATTTAAACAATTTAATCCTTACAAACAATTCCAAAATGATAAAAATCTAAAAAACACTAAAAAAAACTAATACAACTCAATCCATGCCACCATCATCGTCATTCCCGTGATTAGGATCCTCGTCCATGCGGGCACCGGGAAATTGAGATCGAAGAGCGTCCACCTCATGTCGTAAATACGATAAATCTTCTCTAGATGAGTCTTGGTAAGCCCGAAGAGACCAGCGTTTGATGGGAATTGAGAATTTACATCTACTCTCAAGGATTGAAATTGAGAGTTCATATCATCACGAAGGGTTTGAAATTGAGAGGTGAAGAATGCAAATGCATCTTGATTGAATTCAAATGAAGAATGTGTTTGATGACTATCAGGAGCCGGAATATCTGCCCCAATATTCATCATGTCATCAAAGGTTGAGGGAGATTGATGTGGAATGGGTTGCTCCTCTTGGTTTGGTTCAATCAAGAAAGGAAAGTGGAGTCTTTGAGCACTAGTCATCCTTTCAATGGGTAATGATGGGTGATCTTTAGGATTGAAAGCAGAGAGCAAGTTCCCCGGATCATTAACCCAACAAGAAGTGAAAGGATTCCAAGAAATTTTGTTAAAAAGGAAACACCTTAGATTGAAAGTGTCCTTAGGCTTGATAGGAATTTTTTCATTGTCATTGAAGGGAAGATTGAAGTGAAGAAAAATCTTGGTTAAGACACGCCCGAAAGGAAGAATTACCCTTTTGGGATTATGGGATGTATTCTTAAAAATTTGGACAATGAATCTGGGTAGATTGAAAGGGGTCATAGTGATGATGTAATACATCAAGTACACATCAGAGAATTTCAATCTAAGACGATCACCATCCCGAGTGATCATCGAGGTGATCACTATCTTGTGTAAGACTTGGTAGTTCGTAGGAATAGAATTCACAAGAAAAGATTGGTTTGGACATTGGGGAGAACCGCCAAAAATGAGATACAAAGCTTAGGCATGATCACATACACCATCATTAGGCCAAGTAACTAGAGCAAATTTAGCTGGACCCTCCGAAGGAATGCGAAGAATGTTCCCCAATTCGGTACTAGTGAATTCAATGGGGCGATTGCAAACAATGGATTTGATAGTTAATTCACCATCTCTCTCAAACAATTCAAGATTAGCATAGAACGAATGAATCATGGATGGATACAAAAAATCATTCTTTCTAGGAGGTTTGAAAAACTTTTCCCAATGTTGAAATTGAATCCAATCAAGAATGGGGAGTTGGGAAGTTCTAAGGAAATTAAAATCAAACACATAGCCGGGATATAATTTGCAAGAATGGTAATCTTCTGGAATTGGCTTACCATCGAGAGAAGGACCTGTATAATTCCTAGTAGATCGATTAGAACGTCTCCTTCGGCTTGATTCGCCTTCCTCTCGGTTGATACTAGACATTCGAGCAAGAAATTTGAGAGAATTGAGACAAATTTGGGTTTTGTAAAATTGGGGTTAGGGTTGCAAAATTTCCAATTGGAAGAATTGTTGTTTAGAAAGTGAAATTGATGGTTGAGAAAAGCTTAGAATTGATTGGAGATTACATTATGAAGGTTGCTCGAATTATGGGTGAAAATCCCAAAAATGTGCAGAAAAATGAGCAAAAAGCCGTAGCTTTCAAACTTTAAAATTCAAGATCGCCTGAGGCGATCTATAGAACGCTTGAGGCGATCAATGAACGCCCAAGGCAATGCGAGCCATCGTTTGAGGCGATGTGAGCCACGGACGAGGTGTTGCGCACAGGATGCTGAGGCGATGGTTTGGCCAGATTTTGAGCCAATTTTTAGACCAAAAATTTATTTTTAATTAACCTATCTTCCATTATACCATCTATCAACAACAAGGATTAAAATAAATAACATAATCTCAAAAACACAATAATCCACAATTTGTGACTTTTAAAGGTGATTTCAAGATGCGCTTTTGAAATAAAATGTTGAGCTATAAAATTCATTAAACATAATTAATTTATGTAAATGAATTTTACAATTGCTCTATGCATATGACGAAGTATAGTAGCTCCGCCTAAATATGATATCATTTCTTAAGGTATATAAACATGCTCAAAGTTCAATCATACCCAATTCACCACGAAGAAAAATAAAAGTGTTTTCGTCTAGTGATTTTGTAAAAATATCGGAAATTTGATCCTTGGTATTAACATAAAATAATTCAACATCATTTTATTCGGTATGGTCACGAATGAAATGGTGCCTTATATCGATATGCTTAGTCCGAGAATGTTGAATTTGATTTTTAGATAAACATATGGTGCTAGTGTTGTCACAAAAAATTAGAACTTTTGAAATATCTAGCCCATAATCAAGTAATTGGCTTCTCATCCACAAGATTTGTGTACAACAATTACCTGCGGCTATATATTCGGTTTCGGTTGTTGAGAGTGCAACACAATTTTGCTTTTTGGAAAACCAAGATACCAAGCTATTACCGAGAAAGAAACAAGTACCACTATGCTTTTCCTATCCACCTTATATCCTCCGAAATTGCATCGAAGTAAGCTTTCAAATCAAAGAAAGAGTTTCTAGAATACCACAAGCCGAGATTTGGAGTTTTTGTAAGATATTTAAAAATGTGTTTTAAGGCGAACAAGTGTGATTCTTTTGGTGATGATTGAAATCTAGCACATAAACATACACTAAACATGATATCCGGCCTACTAGCCGTTAAATAAAGCAAAGAGCCAATCATACTCCTATAAAGCTTTTGACAAATTGGTTTACCTTGTTCATCCTTGTCAAGCTTGGTTGATGAGCTTATTGGTGTTGATGCACTCTTCGTATTATCCATTTCAAATTTCTTTAGCATATCTTTGACATACTTTCCTTGACTTATAAAGATTCTGTTGGGTTTTGGAACCGAATAATCTTAGTTTTGATGTTAACAAAACTTGTTATTGTGTTGCTAATATATTTCATCAAGTGTGCAGTTCATAGATGATATTTTACAGCTTGATGATCTGCTAAGAAATGGCCTTGAGTTTGGTTGCTGAAATGAGAATTCAGCATCCAGTAGACCCCGAGCGCTGCTGACTAAATTGATCATATCTCATAGCTCGGATATTGAAACGACTTGATTATAAAGGGGTTGGATAGCCAACTCAATTCTCTACAAGTTGTATTTCAGGACAGCAGACTAGATTCGAAGGTTTACATGACGAAAACATGTATGCAAGAGCTTGCTGGTACAAAGCTCAAACAGCAGCGGACAGATTGTAGCAGCTGTGGTATATTAGCCATAACTCTCAGCTCGCTTATCTAATTGAGATGATTAAGTATGGGTTGGAAAGCTAAGACAAAGATCTACAAGTCATCTTTGGAAGTGAAAGACTGAACCGGACGTTAAGATGGCCAAAAAGCTTCTGCAAGTCACGCTATGTGCTGCTGCATCCAGCAAACATACAGCAGGACCATCGCCTCGTATTTCGAGCATAACTCTCTCATACGAACTCGAAATCGAGCGATTCTTGATTCCGTGGAAAGCTAAGAGAAAGGGCTACAACTTTTATGAAGATCACTTTGCCCAGAAATCAACGAATCAAGAGATATAACCAAGAGAACAGAACAACAGATGTTGGGCAGCAGGGTACCAGCAGACCTCAGACCAACTGGTACCAGCAGACCTCAGACCAACTGGTACCAGCAGACCGCAGACCAACTGGTACCAGCAGACCTCAGACCAACTGTTACCAGCAGACCTTGGCCAGCTGATGCTGTACCAGCAGACCTCAGACCAACTGGTACCAGCAGACCTCGGACCAACTGGTACCAGCAGACCTTGGCCAGCTGATGCTGTACCAGCAGACCTCAGACCAACTGGTACCAGCAGACCCCAGGCCAGCTGATGCTGAACCAGCAGACCTCAGACCAGCTGACCATACCAGCTGACCAGACCAGTTGACCAGACCAGCAGACTTCCAAAAATAGCCCAGAAGCAGAATATGACCGTTGCAATGTTTGAAAGCTTACCAAAATTGTCCCAACGGTTATATTCTTGTATCTAACGTATATATCATTACTTGGGGCTATATATACATGATTTGGAAGCTCAATAACAGCTGATTGAAGATCAATACAAGCCTTCCAAAGCAAACCCACTTGGGATTCAATTGAGGAACTTCAAAGACAAAAGCTGCTAAATAAAGAGCACTCCTCAAACCTTTGGCACCTCTTACATTGCTGTATCAGATTCATTATGGAATCATTTGTGCCTTTGTATTCACTCTATTCATTGTATTTGTGAGATTAATAGAAGAGTGAATACCATTGTAACGGTTGATGATTCATCACAACCGATTGAGAGGTATTTGTATGTGAGACATTAAAGAACATACATAGTTGAGTTGCTAGGAGTTCTAGTTGGATGTGGAATTCCCAACTGGACCGGGTTTGTACAAAGAGTTGTATAAATCAAAGTCTTCTAGTGTATCCTTCCATGAGATGGAAGAAGGGGAGATGTAGAAGCGTTGTGCTTCGAACTTCCAGAAACAAATGCTTGTGTTATTTACTTTACTGCATTTATTTACCTTACTGTTTTTACATACTTTCTTGCATATCTTTAAAATGCCTTTCAAATGTTTAATCGGTTATAGAGTGGGTTATGTCGAGTGTCTTCCGCTCGGTTTTGTAACCGAACTCGATATAATCTCTCGGTGCATTATTTCAAGAACACGAGCTATTGAAGCTCAAGTTGGTTGAACTCGGGTGTGGAATGACAACTCACTCCCGAAATCGATCCTGACAAGTGGTATCAGAGCGGGTTGTTCTTGGAAAGCATTTTAACCGATTTTAGACGGAAATCTTTTAAGAAAACTTTCTCATGAGCATGAAATTATTTTCATAGCATAATTTTCTAAAACTTGGTGTATGAAAATTTTTGCATAAAAATCAATTTCATTGCATTCATTTTGCACGAAAATAATTTTAAAATCTATTTTAAATGTTCAAAATTTCGTTCAATCTGTTCTTAACTCGTTTTTTAGTTTAAAATTTTTATTTTGAGATTTTATCTAACAATTTCGAAGCATTTTAGTTTTTCTGGCAGCTTGCAGCGACTTTGGGAAAATTGGCATAACTTCTTGCTCGGATGTCCAAATGACGAACCGTTTTTTGCGTTGCAAACTAGACTCATAGAGGATCGCAACGGTATAGGTCTTGTAGCCCAAAAGTGCTCGAGGAAAAGCAGTTTATTCTGCAAAGTTGGACTAAGTGTGCTGCCACCGCTGAAAGATGAAATGGACATTGTTGAGTTTTGTCAAGAAATTCAAATTTGTTGCCAAGTATGCTACATGCATCATCAAAAGAGGTTATTTTTGTTCAAAAATTTAATGTGCATTGTATTTTTTTTTAAATTTGTTTTAGCCTACCCCATTTGCCCCTCACTTGCTCAAATTTTCAAACCTTTTAAAATTAAGGGGGAGAGTTTAATCTCAATCCTTGAGGGGGAGTAAATTTTATTTGTCTTCCTTTTTGATTCACACAAAAAGGGGGAGAAATATGTTGTTTAAAAAATATGACTTTTTCTTGTTATGCAACATTGTGCTTTAATGTTCATATTTTTATTCAAGTTTTGTGATCATCAAAAAGGGGGAGATTGTTGGGTTTTGGAAAACCGAATAATCTTAGTTTTGATGTTAACAAAACTTGTTATTGTGTTGCTAATATATTTCATCAAGTGTGCAGTTCATAGATGATATTTTACAGCTTGATGATCTGCTAAGAAATGGCCTTGAGTTTGGTTGCTGAAATGAGAATTCAGCATCCAGTAGACCCCGAGCGCTGCTGACTAAATTGATCATATCTCATAGCTCGGATATTGAAACGACTTGATTATAAAGGGGTTGGATAGCCAACTCAATTCTCTACAAGTTGTATTTCAGGACAGCAGACTAGATTCGAAGGTTTACATGACGAAAACATGTATGCAAGAGCTTGCTGGTACAAAGCTCAAACAGCAGCGGACAGATTGTAGCAGCTGTGGTATATTAGCCATAACTCTCAGCTCGCTTATCTAATTGAGATGATTCAGTATGGGTTGGAAAGCTAAGACAAAGATCTACAAGTCATCTTTGGAAGTGAAAGACTGAACCGGACGTTAAGATGGCCAAAACGCTTCTGCAAGTCACGCTATGTGCTGCTGCATCCAGCAAACATACAGCAGGACCATCGCCTCGTATTTCGAGCATAACTCTCTCATACGAACTCGAAATCGAGCGATTCTTGATTCCGTGGAAAGCTAAGAGAAAGGGCTACAACTTTTATGAAGATCACTTTGCCCAGAAATCAACGAATCAAGAGATATAACCAAGAGAACAGAACAACAGATGTTGGGCAGCAGGGTACCAGCAGACCTCAGACCAACTGGTACCAGCAGACCTCAGACCAACTGGTACCAGCAGACCGCAGACCAACTGGTACCAGCAGACCTCAGACCAACTGTTACCAGCAGACCTTGGCCAGCTGATGCTGTACCAGCAGACCTCAGACCAACTGGTACCAGCAGACCTCGGACCAACTGGTACCAGCAGACCTTGGCCAGCTGATGCTGTACCAGCAGACCTCAGACCAACTGGTACCAGCAGACCCCAGGCCAGCTGATGCTGAACCAGCAGACCTCAGACCAGCTGACCATACCAGCTGACCAGACCAGTTGACCAGACCAGCAGACTTCCAAAAATAGCCCAGAAGCAGAATATGACCGTTGCAATGTTTGAAAGCTTACCAAAATTGTCCCAACGGTTATATTCTTGTATCTAACGTATATATCATTACTTGGGGCTATATATACATGATTTGGAAGCTCAATAACAGCTGATTGAAGATCAATCCAAGCCTTCCAAAGCAAACCCACTTGGGATTCAATTGAGGAACTTCAAAGACAAAAGCTGCTAAATAAAGAGCACTCCTCAAACCTTTGGCACCTCTTACATTGCTGTATCAGATTCATTATGGAATCATTTGTGCCTTTGTATTCACTCTATTCATTGTATTTGTGAGCTTAATAGAAGAGTGAATACCATTGTAACGGTTGATGATTCATCACAACCGATTGAGAGGTATTTGTATGTGAGACATTAAAGAACATACATAGTTGAGTTGCTAGGAGTTCTAGTTGGATGTGGAATTCCCAACTGGACCGGGTTTGTACAAAGAGTTGTATAAATCAAAGTCTTCTAGTGTATCCTTCCATGAGATGGAAGAAGGGGAGATGTAGAAGCGTTGTGCTTCGAACTTCCAGAAACAAATGCTTGTGTTATTTACTTTACTGCATTTATTTACCTTACTGTTTTTACATACTTTAATCGGTTATAGAGTGGGTTATGTCGAGTGTCTTCCGCTCGGTTTTGTAACCGAACTCGATATAATCTCTCGGTGCATTATTTCAAGAACACGAGCTATTGAAGCTCAAGTTGGTTGAACTCGGGTGTGGAATGACAACTCACTCCCGAAATCGATCCTGACAGATTCCATCTTTGCATTGTCTGATTTGCAATCCAAGAAAGTAGTTGAGTTCCCCCATCATGCTCATTTCAAAATTATCTTGCATCAATTTAGAAAACTCCTTGCACAAAGATTCATTAGTAGCACCAAATAGATATCATCAACATATATTTGAACAATAAGCAAATCATTTCCCTTAATTAATGTAAACAAAGTAATATCCACTTTTCCTCTTGTAAAGCCATTTTTGGTTAAGAATGAAGATAGTTTTTCATACCAAGCTCTAGGAGCTTGTTTCAAACCATACAAAGTTTTAGCAAGTTTAAAAACGTGGTCGGGAAAATGTGGATCCTCAAAGCCAGGTGGTTGATCAACATACACCACTTCTTTCAAATCACCATTCAAGAAGGCACTCTTGACATCCATTTGAAAGAGTTAAAACCTTTAAAGCAAGCAAAAGCAAGTAACATGCGAATGGATTCTAAGCGAGCAACGGGTGCATATGTTTCATCAAAATCTATGCCCTCTTCTTGGCAATATCCTTTAGCTACCAACCTAGCCTTGTTTCGAATAATCGTCCCATGTTCATCCATTTTATTTCTAAATACCCATTTTGTTCCAATAATGGTGTAGTTCGAAGCCTAGGTACAAGATTCCAAACTTTATTTCCTTTGAATTGATTTAGTTCATCTTGCATAGCCAGGATCCAAGAATCATCAACCAATGCATCATTAATGTCCTTAGGCTCTATGTGAGAAATGAAAGCAAGATGATTGCAAATATTGATATATGAGGATCGAGTTTTTACCCCTTTTGATGGACTACCGATAATAAGATCCATAGGATGATCCTTGGTGGCTTTCCAATCCTTTGGAAGTTCCCCATCATCTTTGGAATTACTTGACTCCATTCTTAGTTCTTCTTTGTCACCACTAAAGTCCTCAAGGGTGGTTGACTCTATCATTTGCTCAAGTAATTCTTCATCATCACAATCAAGAGAAATTCTCGATACTCGAGGGTTAGTCTCATCAAATATAACATGAATAGATTCTTCAACAATAAGATTACGTTTATTAAACACTCTATATGCTTTACTAGTATTGGAATAACCAAGAAATATACCTTCATCCGATTTGGCATCAAACTTAACAAGGTTATCCTTACCATTGTTGTGAATGAAGCACTTTGAACCAAATGCCTTGAAGTAAGAAATGTTAGGCTTTCTCCCCCTCCATAAGTCCTATGGAGTTTTCTTGAGAATTGGCCTTATTGATGAACGATTAATGATATAACATGCGGTGCTCATTGCCTCGGCCCAAAAATATTTTGGAAGTGAATATTCACATAGCATAGTACGTGCAATTTCCACTAATGTCATATTCTTCCTTTCAACAACAACATTTTGATGAGGTGTCCTACGACAAGAAACGTTGTGATCAATGCCTTTGTCATCACAAAAGTTTATAAAAATTTCATTCTCAAATTCGGTTCCGTGGTCACTACGGATATTTTTTATTGAAAGAGTTTTCTCATTCTCAAGTCTTTTAGCAAATATTTTGAAACTCTCAAAGGCATCACTTTTATGGGCTAAGAACAATGTCCAAGTGAATCTAGAGAAATCATCCACAATGACAAATGCATAAGATTTTCCACCTAGACTAGTTGTTCTTGAAGGACCACACAAGTCTAAATGAAGCAATTCAAGTGGCATAGAAGTGGAGATAACATTTTTATTTTGAAAGATTCTCTAGTATGCTTTCCTAGTTGACAAGCATCACAAATAGAATCTACTTGTAAATCAAGGTTAGGCAATCCAATGGTGCTCAATCCAACATGACCAAGTCGTCTATGCCATAACACATTTTTGTTATCATTTAATGTTACAAGGCATTTTACATTTTGAGAAGAAAGATTGTCCAAATCAACCTTGTACACATTCTCACTTCTATAACCAATGAATTTAATGGATTGTCATGTGTGTATGATACGCTGCAATGAAGTGATGCAAATGAGACTTCATAACCTTTATCACATAATTGACTTATGCTAAGAAGATTATGCTTAAGTCCTTTGACATAAAGTACATCATCAATAATAGTAGAGTTAGAGTTACCAATTGAGCCAATGCCTTCAATGATTCCTCTGCTATTGTCTCCAAAGGTGACACTTCCTCCACTTTTAGCTTTTACTGACAAGAACAAGTTCTTGTCACCCGTCATATGTCTTGAGCATCCACTATCGAGATACCAAGAATTGAACATCTTACTTGTTCCTCCCTACAAAACAAATTTTTAATATTTGGACCTTTGTACCCAATTGTTCTTTGGGTCCATGTTGGTTAGTAACAATGGGGGATTTAGGAATCCACTTCAACCTCTTGTTTGGTTGGTATTGATTTTTGACAAATCTACATTTATTTCTTACATGACCAACCTTACAACAATAGGTGCAAGTAGGGGGATTATGCTTGGCTTTGGCCAACAAGCTTGAAAATATTTTTGATTTGCTTGAGAAGCCTAATCCGGCTTGATCAAAGCTACATCTTTGCAAGCAAGTAATTCATGAAGCATTAAACCACTATCATTAAACTTCCCAAATGATTTCTTCAAATCAAGTAGTTCATTTTTCAAAGTGATATTTTCTTCTTCCTTTTTAGCCAAGTCCAACTTTAACAATTTCATACTCTTTTTAGTTTTACCAAGAACATCAATAAGTTCATTATAAGCATATAATAATTCATCATAAGATGGTACCTCATCATCATCATCTTCATCTCATCTCCAAGAGCCATTAGACAAAGATTTGCTACTTCTTCATCGGAGTCACTGTCACTCCATGTGGCCATTAAAGCTTTCTTCTTTCCCTTATCCGCCTTCTTTTTACTTGGACATTCATTAGCATAATGACCATTTTGTTGACAATTATAACAAGTTACCTCTCGTTTAGTAGAATTCTTGTTGGATTCGGAGGTTCTTGGTTTGTTGTATTTCCGGTAGAACTTTCCTTGTGAACAATGTCATTTCCTCATCATCTTCGTCATCGGATTGTGCTTTCTTTCCAACCAAAGCAATCCCCTTGCCTTTTGCTTTTTCTTCCTCCTTCTTCATTTTCTTCCGAGTTGACACCTCAAGCTCATGGGTCACCAAGGTACCATGAAGTTCATCAATATCATATGATGCACTATCTCCTTTGTTAGATTCGATGATAGCCGTTCTTTTAGCATCCCTTTCTTTAGGCAAAGCTCTAAGAGCTCTTCTCCATATTTGTTTCGGATGATACTTTTCACCAAGTTGGGAAAGCTCATTGATGATTTGAGTGATTCTTCTAAACATTGAATCAATATTCTCTCCGGACTCCATCTCGAAGGTTTCATACTTGAGTTGCAAGAGATCGATCTTTGTCTCCTTCACTTGATTGGTTCCCTCATGACAAATTTGAAGTTTGTCCCAAATCTCTTTGGCGGTTGAGCACATCGAAATCCTGTTATACTCGTTTATATCTAAAGTACAATGCAAAATATTAATAGCTTTAGCATTTTGAGAAATTAAGATCATATACGCCCTTGTAAAATCGTCCATTTCTTTGGGAACATTCATTCCCCCAACTTCCTTCAAAGGAATATGTGGACATTTCACAATAATCTTCCATAGGTCATAATCTATGGATTGAATATATAGAGAAATTCTATTCTTCCAATATCCGTAGTTATTTCCCGTGAAGAGCGGAGGACGATTGGTCGATTGACCTTGAGCAAACTCATTTGTTAGATTAGCCATAAAAAAAATTTGATTTAAAACAAAAATCAAATGGCTCTGATACCACTTGTTGGAACCTAAGGGGGGGGGGGGGGGGGGGGGGTGAATGAGGTTCCTTGGCTACTTTAGCGTTTTAAAATGAATTTGCAAAAATCGAGTTTGCGCTGCGGAAGACTTGATGTCAATCGAACAATAAACAATATAATAAAATAATGTAAATGAAATATATAAATAAAGCAACAAAGAACACGAGAATTTATTATAGAAGTTCGGCGATGAATCGCCTACGTCTCCTCTTCGTGGTTAGAAACCGTCCAACCGAGGTTCCACTAGAACAACTTCTTCTTGGCCTTGAGGGCTCCAAGGATAGCCACACACAACTTCTTCTTGGCCTTGAGGGCTCCAAGGATAGCCACAACCTTGCACCAACTTCACTTGTCGGCGACTTATACAATTTTCCAACTTGCTTCGGTGTTGGAGGACGTTTACAACAAATGAAATAACACATTCACGGTGTAACAACTCGAAGAATCAAAAGCTCTCAAACAAGAAATAAATTGCAAACTCCAATACAACACAAATGTATGAAGTTTGCAATGCTAGAATGATTTTTGTAGTTTATACTCTTGTTTCTTGTCTTCAAAATGATCCAAAACATCCATATTTATAGTGTAGAAGGCTCCCAAGGCTCCTACTAGCCATTGCTACACATAAGGCTAAAATCACTCCACGATCGCCTCGGACATCACTTCGGGCGATCACCATCACCGCGTTCCAACGGTCACGAAATTGCTCAGATCGCCTCAGGCGTTGTGTGGATCACGTCAGGCGATCACCACCAAAAATAAATGCCATAGCTAAAAATCTGGATCGCCTCAAACGAACAAGCCATCGCCTCAAGCGTTCCAGCAATCGCCTCAGGCTTCCAGCCATCGCCACGGGCGATCTATCCATGCGCGCGATCCTCGGCGTCGCTTCAGTCGATGTGCGCGGCGAAGTCTTGTATGGTTGCCATCGCCTAAAGCGATGGTCATCATCGCCTTGGGCGATCTTCGTAGCATGCTCGCCTCGCCATCGCCTCTGTCGATGGACGTGGCGATGCCTCGCCTGGCACCCATCGCCTGGGGCAATGACTCTCATCGCCTGGGGAGATCCTTTTGATCAAAAAATTATTTTCTCTTGGCATTTCAACATTTTGTCAATCTTCAATATGCTTAATTTGATCATAACTTATGTTGCATACTCAACACAAATCATTAGTACAAAAAGCATAGGTTTGGTAATCATCAAAATAAAAATCGATAATTTTATTTAAAATAGAGAAATGAGAGTTGTAGCGTTTTAAGGCGCAATGTTTCCTTGTAAAGAAAACAAGGAAACAATCCCTAAGAAAAAGGTGAATGAAGACGCTAACTGTGACTATATTGAGGAAGTAGAGCCACGATGTAACAAGAGAACTAAAGTGGCTAAGACTTATGGTCCTGACTTCATAACATATGTGTTAGAAAATGAACCAAGATCGCTTAGCGATGCCTTGTCTGGCCTCGAGGCTCCTATGTGGAAAAAGGCCATCAATAGTGAGATATAATCCATAATGCAAAACCACACGTGGGAATTGGTAGACTTCCTACTGGAAGTAAACCATTGGAATACAAATGGATTCTTAAAAGGAAATATAAGTCTGATGGTTCAATTGATAAATACAAAGCGAGACTCGTGACGAAAGGATATAGACAAAAGGAAGGCCTTGATTACTTTGACACATATTCGCCAGTCACGAGAATTACATCCATTAAAGTGATCATTGATATCGCTGCTCTAAACAATTTAGAGATACATCAAATAGATGTAAAAATGCATTTCTCAATGGGGAACTTGAGGAAGAAATTTATATGGAACAACCCGAGGGGTTTGTGGTTCCCAGACAAGAGAAAAAGTGTGTAGACTCGTTAAGTTATTATATGGGCTTACGCAAGCGCCGAAACAATGGCATGAAAAATTTGACAAAATAATATTGTCAGGTTTCAAAATTAACGAGTGTGACAAATGTATATATATGAAAAACACGCCTAAAGCATATTTAATAGTATGCTTGTACATTGATGATATGCTCATGGTAGGAATCAACTTAGAAATCATCAATGCGTTGAAAAATATATTAATAAAACATTTTGAAATGAAAGATATGGGTGAAGATGATGTGATACTTGGAATTAAGATCTCCAAATATCTGAAGGACGAGTGTTTCTCAATCTCATTATGTTGAGAAACTAATCGAGAAATTTCTCGCGAATGACATGTCGTCTTTAAAGACAACTTATGACCCGAATCTACATTTTGTTAAAAACAAAGGAGACCCTGTCATGCAATTAGAATACTCAAGGATAATTGTCAGTCCCATGTATCTCATGAACTGTACACGTCCTGATATTGCATATGCAGTTGGAAAACTAAGTAGATTCACGAGTAATCCAAACAATGATCATTGGAAAGCATTGACGATGGTACTTAAATATTTAAGATATACCCTGAACTATGGATTGCACTATACAAGATATCATGTTGTAATGGAAGGATACAGTGATGCAAATTGGATATCGGACACGCAAGACTCCAAGTCGACAAGTGGTTATGTGTTTACCATTGGAGGACTGCAGTGTCGTGGAAATCTACCAAACAAACTTGTATTGCTAGATCCACTATGGAATCTGAATTCATAGCTTTGGATAAAGCGGGAGAAGAAGCCGAATGGCTTAGAATTTTATTGGAAGAAATTCTTTGTTGGGAAAAACATGTGCCTGCAATTAAAATACATTGTGATAGCCAATATGCTATAGGAAGGCACATAGTAGCATGTATAATTGTAAGCCTAGACATATACGTCGTAGGCACAATACTATTAAACAATTGATCTCAAATTGCATTATGTTATTGATACGTGAAGTCAAAGAAAAATATTGTGTGTCCGCTCACGAAAGGTTTGCCTAGAGATCAAGTATATAGTTTATCAAGGGGAATGGGATTAAAACCCTATAATCAAAATCTTGTAGTGGATACCCAACATATGTGACTGGAGATCCCAAGATCTAGGTTCAAAAGGGCAACCAAACTACGAGATTGTATAAACACATTGGAGAATTAATCTCCAAGCCATTTCTATGATGTGTAGCCTGTAAAAATGGTACGAGGATAGGTAAAAGGCCTTTAATGATTCCTAAAACATATTAGAATATGTTGGAGTATAGCGGGATACTCTTTTATGATATCACCTATGTAAGTGCGAAGTGTGACCGCTTCAAAGAATGGAAAGCACTTATGAAACCAAGCGTGATCCATGGTCAAAACGGACAAACTATAATAAACCAATACGAAGGTAAGATTTGTTATGGTGTGGGTTCAGTTGTCTTAGTTTACATCAACGACTAAATAGTTCAAGACTATAGTTCACTATTAAGTCAAGTAAATACGATTGAATTCTACTACGGAAGGTTCAAAGCCGCAAGCTATCTCTCCAGATGCTATAAACAATTCGTGAAAAGTGTTCAAACTGCATACATGCATTAATTTAATTCATGTGGGGGATTGTTGGAGATTCTGTGTGAATTATATTAAAATGTAACCAAAGAAAATTGAGTTTCGGATTTTTTGAGTGCCTCGATCGATCGGCGTGTGTCAATCGATCGATCAATATAGTGCAAAACGGAAAAAACTTTTTTCTGTTGTGGGCGATCGATCGCGCCTCAGTGAGAGATCGATCGCCTATACAGAAATTTGAAAGAATAAGGCACGCTCGATCGCGCCTCTGAGCGCGATCGATCGTGCCCTACACAGGGTGCGGACATTCATGCGTGGTTGTGTTTTTTCTTGATTGGACACCTCTAGATGGTGTCTTTTGATGGCACTACATGGTCTAGAATACAAGGAACAACCCTAATCAAAATAGGATCAGTTTTTTTCGAAAATAAAACACAAGATTGAAGCAAAATTCTTGCAAAATTTCTGCACAATCATCTTGTTCATCCTTCCTTTTAGTTGAGCACTTTTAAACCTTTGTGGTTTAAAGGATTTGTGAATTGAAATGATTCTTTCACAAATCGTAAGTCGTTGTATCTTGGAAGACAAATTGCAATTGAAACCGTTAGCACCAAGGCGGAGCAATATTATCTTAAGGAAGGAGATTACAAATCTCGCATCGACATTTCTTCGTAATAATCCATTTCATTTCTCACTTGCCTTTCATACACATTCCCGAATATTTTGTAAAAACAGAGCTTACGTCGTATATGGTCAAACCAGGATAAACTAATTTCTTACATCTTTTATTCTATTTAAGTCATACATATTTCATTTTGAATGTCTTCGTCTCTTAGTTTATCTATATATGGGTTCGACTCGACTCGACGCACATATACATTATTGAGCATGTATCGTAATTGGCCAAATCAGTATACGATACTTTCTTACATTTTTTCTTCAATATAAATTATACATATTTCATTTCGAATGTATAATGTGGGTTCTCTATTTATTTCGATTTCATGTTCAATTATGCGTGCGTACACACGATAATATATATATATATATATATATATATATATATATATATATATATATATATATATATATATATATATATATATATATTATTTGTCTATCTACAGTTATAGAAACATAAGAAATAATTTCTTACTGGACTAGAGGATTTATATTGGAAGCCATACAACATTTGTTATATATTAAGCAAAAACTATATGAATAACTATTTTGATACACATGTGTAGTGGAGGCTAAATAAATTCACTAAATCCAGATTTATGCTATTTATTTTAAAAGCATTAGGAAATTACCTTATAACTCTATAGATTAATACATTTGAGATTGTTAAAATCCTATTAATTTAGCTAATACAGCAAAATCTCTATAAATTAATGATGTTAGGATCATGAAATTTTATTAATTTAGAGAGTTATTAATTAATCGATAAATTAATAATTTATCAATTTAAAGAGTGTTTTTTGGATCCAACGAATATAAATTTAATTACATAAAAAAACCATTGTATGTATCACTAAAATATGATTAATAATTTTGATTACCGACATACAATGAATGTCAATCACCTGTTGGATTTCCGGGTAAAAATTATGAATGTTTAGAGACCCAAAATTTAGAAGAAATTGTGGTTAGTGTCATTGAAACTCATTTTGATGACGAAGCTAATGATGATTCAATAATGTGGAACCAACCGCTCGAAAGGAAGCACTCATAGCGGCAACAATTTTTGTTGCAGTCCTACAACACGATATCTGAGCTTTTGAAGAGAAAATTTAGAGATGAAATCCTCCTAGATTTAAATTTCAAGAAAAAAACAAACAACAATAAAATTATATTTTACTAAATTATCATAGTTATTTCAGTACTTTTAGGGAATTACTGATTTATGATATTGACGGGACTATAAATTTATATAAGAGTTTTCTTAAAAAAATATTTTTTTAAAATTTATTAAAATTACTAATTTTGTAAAATGGCCCAAGTTGGGACCAACAAAATATATTTTTTTAGAGAGTTTATTAATTTATAGAGATTTTACTATATTAAATAATCGATAAACTGATAATTTTTAATTTATAGATGTTTGCAAATATATTATATTTGCAGATTACTTTCGTCATTGTAAACTTCGATCAATTGATAACATGATTACATATAATTTAGATGAACTGATAGATGATGAAGGGACTCAAGAACTTCAAATCTAGCACATAGTAATGGAATGCATGCCGATTATCTCTATGGTCGTGCTACATACCGGGTGACTCTTGTCCTTTGGGTTGCTTGTTTTTGGCTTGATCTCATCAATAGGAAAGGCTCCACTGAATTCCGCCGATAAAAAACAAACCCCACTGGTTTCATTATCAGAATATCTAGGCTCGGGGTCTCTATCTGCGAATCAAAGCACTCTAATCGGTCATCCTGAGCTGAGAGATTGGTGAGCCGGTATATCTTGTTTGTTCTGCTCTTACCTTATATTCAAAGGGTTTTCCCTTTATTCTATTCCTATCAACTACCCTGGAAAAATAACATAACTACATCAGTATTGACTGACAAGCAAATAATTGAGAGCGTTGAAAATTGCAAATATAATGAAGTTGAGTATGATAGTTCTATTAAATAGCCCATTAATGAAAGGAAGCTCTGAAAACAGCGATGATATTGAATAATTTTTGTCGAGGTATAAGAAAATCACACCAGGAGTTCTTACTATTTTAAGAAAAAAAACATAGACGAGATTCAAGAGCATAGATATACTATGTATTAAGTGGTTATATATATATTTATATATATATATATATATATATTATCTTATAAATCAACGAATTATTAACTTAGCATGGTGTCCCCAAATTGGAATCATAAGCAATGTTATTAATTCATCGGATGTTAAATTATCGATGTTCTATTGTATTATGGTAATGCATGTATAATGCAGAGGATGGCATGAGGGAGCTCTTTTCGCAAAAAAAAATTAAAAAGTAACATTTTACGTATATTTTTTTTCCTAAAAAGACAATAATCAGCCCATCTAATTGTTCCACGAATCTGTTATTGTCTAGATATTGATCTTGATGAGTATTTTTTCAAAACATGACTCGCCAAGAAATAAAAAAAAAAAACTAATGTAAAAATGCTTTTATATAATTTTGATACATATCATATTGTAGTGTGAAGCAACAAAATTAGGTGTTATTAAATAAGCTCTTGGGTCTAACCCAACTGATAAAGAGCCAGTGGTCATCTTCTTTTAAAAACTCGAGTTTTCATTGTGTTCGAAAAAATATTTAGTATTTTCCCCCTAAAAAAAAAAAAACTACTGACTGATTTAAAGTCTTAATGTTTGATCCTGCTTTGATACGCTATCATAATTATCGACCTATTTATGTCACTTTTTTGGTATAATTATTTATGGTGCATTCATGTATTTGAGAAGCCTCTCTCTCTCTCTCGAGTGTTGTAAATGGGTTTTGATCTATTATTTTATATCTTTATACAACTAATATTTAAAATAATACACACACACAACGTATAACCGGAATGAAAAATAATACACACACAATAATAGGCACACAACATAAACCATATAAGGAATGACATCGGTCGCGCACATGAGACAGTTTTCTCCAGTAGCATCTTTCGGCCAGAATATCTATGTTAATCTATTTGAACTTAAAGATAAAATCTTTGTATAGCTTTTAGCATTGTCTTCTTCGATCGTCATATTGCTCTCGTGAAAGAACTGAAATCCATGAATTCGACTTGACGTACATTTACATTGTTGAGCCTACGTCGTATGTGGCCAAACCAAGATAAACTAATTGCTTACATCTTTTATTTTATATAAGTCATACATATTTCATTTTGAATGTCTTCGTTGCTTAGTTTATCTATATATGGGTTCGACTCGACTCGGCGTACATATATATTGCGGAGCCTATATCGTACGTGACCAAATCAGTATACGATACATTCTTACATTTTTTCTTCTATATAAATTATATATATTTCATTTCGAATATCTGTGTTTCTTACTTTATATATATATCGAATTGATGTTGCCACGTGAATTCACAATTATGGTTAACTTTGGCAGACTGAAAGGTAAGAATTAAATAGTTGGCCACGAACAAAGGGTGGATTATTACAGAAGTTTTGATGTGAGACGTGCTGTTTTTTAAATAATTTTTTTCCCATTAACTAATATTTGAACAATTTAATTAATCCCTTTCGACTCTCCTTTCTCTCCTCCTCAAAACCCTAAAAGTGAGGTGAAAATATTTTTATTAGAAAATTAATACTTCAATATATATATATATATATATATATATATATTTATATTAGTCATGATCATAAATTCTTAATCTTTGTTTTTTCCATGTGCAAACGTAAATTCTCCTCTATTTTTCGTATTTTTCACCGTTCTAAAAGTGTAACTCATTGCTCTTTAGGATAGTTGGCATCATTAAAATTCTTTTTAAATTTCATTTTACTAGTGATATTAAAATCTTTTTAAAATAGTTTTTCTTGTTTTTATTTAGTTTGATGGAATAGTTTCTGTTTTTATTTTATAATAAATTTTATTTTATGTTTTTGTATTTATTTCATGATATATATTTAATAAATAATTTGGTTTTTTGTTGAATTTTATACATGCATATAGGCTGCGTTAGGTTGGGCTGATTAAATAGTGATTAGGTCATTATCAATTGTTTGGTTACATTTTTGGCAATCAATTATTTTCATGGAGCGCCGTAAAATGGCACTATTCATCCATGAAAATGCATCCCTCCAATAGCGTGGTACTGTGAATCCACCATTACACAGTATTAATGATAGTCCCTATAAATTACATAAATGTCCCTTATACACCTTATCTTTGTAGGGGTCGGATGATGGTGATGTCCACGGATTGCGGGCGTAACTCCGGTGAGGGAACAAATATTCACTGCAGCAGCAAGAACGAAATGAAATGAAAATTTGATACAACCTTCCAACTCACGACTAACTAAGCTAAAGAACCGAACGAAGAACACCCAAGATAGCAGCAATAAATTCGACAGCCATTTTCCAAAAACAGCAGAAAGATTCGAACCAAAAACCCAAAATGTAACCATTAAAGAATCAACATAAACTTATATACAGACCTGTGTAAATAGCTTAACAGAATTCTGGAAGGTCGCCTTTTGAATCGCCGCTTGGATCGAGCTTTGCTCTGGTCGAACAAAAAGAAAAGGAATGGGGAGGCAAACAAAATTCTAGGTCGATGGTCGAAGGTAGACATGGCCGCGGTTATAAATTAATCGTGGTCTGGTCCGGAACCGTAACTGTGTAAATGGGCCAATTACCCGTAGAGCCGGTTCGACGGTTCATGGGTTTTTAAAATAGTAACCGCCGGTGATTTAATTTTTTTTAATTAAAATAAATTGTAGGCTTCCATATTCGAACCCATGACCTCTCACCTACAAGTTAGTGACTTTACCAATAACTACAAGGTATTTAGGTTCACTAATTGGTATTACATTATAAATATTATAATTAAATAAGTATATCTTAATAGCTAGAAACTCGATAATTTAATATTCAATTAATTAATAAAATCTTTCAAATGATTGACTTATCATAACTTATTAACAACGTATTTTGAATTAATAATTCACTAACTTTATAAGATAATATATAAACAAAAGATCATATAGACAACATGATATATATAAATTAATAATAATACATAATAAATTTATGATTAATATATGAAATCATTATAAAAATGACTTAATTGTCATTTGTCTCTTGCTGAAATTGATAGTCACACTTAAATCTTATTTCCGACTATTTTTAACATCATAGAACTTCTGTGTAGTTTTCTCATAGCGCAATAAAAAATATTTAATGTTATCGATTTTTTAAAAGTCTTTTTTCGAAAAGGAGGCTGTATAGTACAATTGTTATCTCAATGTCATCATATTTGTCACTGCAACAACATTCTCTATTATCAGCTCGTCAATTACATCTTTGCAATTATATTATGTTCTTCATTACAATAAATTTAATATATGTTAAATTAATATGATTTTTTCAATCCCAAATCTATATATTTATTAAAGTTTAAATGTATTTTTTTATATTTTACGATCATAATTTAGAAAAAATGTTCAAACTCTTTATTTTATTAAAGATTTTATAATGTAAATTTAACTTTATTTAAAATACAAGGGTCGAACCGTAACCGTAACCGACGGTTCACGAACCGTAATCGTAACCGACGGTTCACGAACCGGAACCGGAACCATGTATGAAGGTTAAGGTTAAAGTTAAGGGTCGAGCTCTTTTGAACCGTCTAACTGGCGATTCCGAACAGTCTAACAGGCAGTTCTGAATCGTGCTACTGTCTAAATTAGGGTAGTAAAAAGTGAAACAAATATATTTTAATATTTTTATTAATAATTTAATTAATTATTTAAATTTAATTTGTTTTATTTTAGTTAATTAAATTAAATGATTAATTTTATTTATTTAATTAAATAAATAAATAATTTATTTTAAATTCAAGGGTATTTTTGTTATTTTACAAATCAAATTTATCTACGCTACATATTATCAAATAAACCAAATACATTATTACTTATCATATTTTATCAATCATATGAACCAAATAGAATATAGTATATTCATGTTTTGTTTTATCAATTCATAATCAAGTTATTATCCATTTTTAATATATCCATAACGTATCTTATCACACATACCAAGAGCAAGATAAAGGCAATAATGAAAGGTTAGTTAAATATTAATCCGTTCACAGATGATTTTATTTTCCTTTAATTTTTTTATCCATTAGTACAATATTTAAAACTGAATATATATATATATATATATATATATATATATATATATATATATATATATATATAGATTATAATATAAACCCATTGTCCTACTCGTATAATAGTATTTAAAACAAAAGGGTATCAATTTTGTAAATTGAATTTAATAGAGAGTCAGCCATCTATCAAATTTTTCAGCAATAAATCAAGTCTTTTAATTTTTTATCTAACTTATTGATCGACAATTTACTAGAATACCGAGCACTTTTTAATCAGATATAGTTTACAGATATTTACCTGGTGGATTATTTGTATTTGGATGGAAATATTTATTTTAACAATGTATTTGAAAATTTGATTTGCTATGACTTTAATAATTAGGAATTTGAAATATCTTGATATTATTAAATATTGTCTTAAAATTGAAGATGATAGATTTGAAATCCATGGATTTTTTGTTTGCACTTAATGGGTGTTGCAATTGCTTTTCAAAACTGTTTATTTGATTTTCAGACAAAAAAATGAGATTTCGAGTGTTTTATTTCATTGTTTCTCAAAAAATGAGTAGATAAAAGCAGAAGAAGAGTAGCATGTCATAAGATATTTTTCACTATTTTTACTTGTGTGGCGGTAATTTTTAATAATTTGAAATTCAGCAAACACTCAATGCTTTTACTTTAAAACAACTTTTCTAATTTTAAGCGAAATCAACGTAAAAGTACTTTGATTAAATAATTGCAAACACATCCTTAGATTGATTTTGGTTAATATATTTATGATTTTGACTTCTTTAGAAAATTATATTAATTCGATAGTTATCATTGTTATGAACTCAATACCTAATTATGAAATTATATCAAAAATATATTACTTTTAGTGGTAGGGTATACTTTTTTTTTTTTGAAATAAATTTTTAATAATCAGGAAGTGGGGAGAATCGAACTCGATACCTTTATTGTCAAGGTAGAGTAGATTATTGAGTTAAGTGGCATTATCTAGATTAATGAACACCAAAATTTGTATTAATGTTAAAATTATCTTAGATATTTATCATTTTTCAGAAAACACAGTTTATTGCCTATAACATAAATTTATAATAGATCACAACTAATAGCAATGATAATATCTTTGATGGTTGGTTAAGTTTTTGGACTAAGATGAATTTTGATGGTTTCCTGCCGCTTTGGGTTGGTGTTGGGTGGGCTAAGATCTGACGCATTGAATGTGCATGCAGTGCACCATGAATTTTCATGGTTTCTCAAATTTACATATATGTGGATTATATCTCTAAATTTTCTTATTATATTCAAAAGTTCTAGTATTGTGTTCTCAACAACATAAAATTGTGAAGAGTTGTTGCTGCTACGAGTGTTCTTTTTTGTGTAATTAGTTATGTATTATTACAAGGTAAAATACAAAATTTTGCATGTATTTTGTGTTCTCAAACTGCAACATAAAATTTAACGGTCCTAATATTATTAATTTTTATAGGTTTTATTGTATATAATTTAAATTTAAAAATGTAAAAGTTAAAAATGTAAATGTTGGGGATCATGTTTCCCCGTAATTCTTCTGTGCGCTCGTGAACGAATGTACGGTAATCTGTTTTCTAAGGCATAATAAGCCCAGCACATTGACACACATTGCATCCTCGTGTCCACCTGTCACTTACTATGAGGCTTTGTGATGCCACTGTATAAGAAAATAAAGGTGCACTCTTATATCATTTATATTTTTTAGCCTAGTGGTAAACTCTTGATCTTAGCAATTGGTATCAGAGTGAGGTCATGGGTTCGAGCCGCCCAGATAGGGGTGTAAACGAATCAAACATATTTACAAACTTTTCGAGCCGTCTCAAAAAATAATTGATTCGTATTCGAAATTATCAAATTCGAGCAGAAATCGTACATGTTCGAACTTTTTTTCGAGCCGAACTGGAGCCCAAATATCTTCGTTCGATAGTTCACGAGCCGCTCGAGAACTGTAATATTTATTAATATAAGATAATTATATATTAAATTAATATATTTCAAACCTTTCGGGTATTTATTTTTTAACAATAGTTCGAATAGCTCGCAAACATGTTCGAATCTTTTTGAGCCAAACTCGAACTCGAGCTTTGATTCGAGCCAAAATTTTATAACTATTCGAACTTCGAATCGAAGCTCAAATATAACTATTTTGAACCGAATTCGAACCTTAAATTTTCTGTATATTCGGCTCGATTCGGTCCGTTTACGCCCCTACGCTCAGGAAATAATTTCTGGGGGATTGTAGGGATGGTGCTATCCAGCAATTCTTATGTGCTCTCATGGACGAAAGTGCGGTCATCTGTCGTCTAAGGCATAACAATCCCGGCCCATTGATATCCATGTGGTGCAACTCTCATGTCATTTGTCGTTTGGTGTGAGGTTTTTTCGCTGCCGCTGTATAAGGAAATAAAGTTGTGGCTCTACAATCAGCCATTATTTTTAGCATAGTGATAAGTATTTGATGAAACAGTATTCATAAAAAAGTAAAATAACCAATCATGTTAAATTCAACAATTAAAAATTATTCTAGTTAATTTTAGCAGAAATTATATGTGCTTCAAATTTTTAAAAGAAATTGTATAATTGAATAAATGTTTAACTAATTATACATTGATTTAAGGGCAAATCAGAATAAATCCCCAAAACCAAACTAAATTTTAAAATCAGTCACTGTGTAAGAGAACTTTTGGTATCGGTCCCCAAGCCATAAATTGCATTAGTTCTAACTCCCTATTCACCTAAAAATACTAAAACTCCCTTGCTTTCTGACACGTGAAGTTGGTATGAAACCTATACAATTTTGGTACTCGTTATATATGAAGTTGGTATAAAACCTATACAATTTTGGTACTAGTTACACTTTAAATTATTATGAAATATATACTGTTTTAATACTTATTACAAGTGAAGTTGGTATGAAACCAATATAATTTGGTACTAAGTATACATAAAATTGGTACGAAACTTAGACAACTTCGTTACTAAGTATACATAAAATTGGTATGAAACCTATAAATTTTTGTACTTATTACACGTGGACTTGGTATGAAACCTATATAATTTTGGTACTAATTATACATAAAATAGGAAAGAAACCTACATAACTTCGGTACTAAGTATACATAAAATTAGTTTGAACCAATAAAATTTTGGTACTTATTACACATGAAATTGGTATGAAACCTATACAATTTTGGTACTAATTACCCATGAAATTGATATGAAATCTTTACAATTTAGGTACTAGTTACATGTGACATTGGTATGAAACCTATACAACTTTGATATTAGTTATAAATAAAATTGTATGAAACCTATGCAATTTCGGTACTAAGTATACATAAAATATGTATGAATCCTATAAAATTTTAGTACTTATTACACATGAAAATGGTATGAGAACAACACAATTTTGGTACTTATTACACTTGAGTTAGCATGAAATATATACAATTTTGGTACTAGTTAAACATAAAATTGGTATGAGTCATATACAATTTTCATACTAGTTACGCATGAAATCAGTATGAAACATGTACTATATTCAGTATTTTTTACACGTGAAGTTGGTATGAAACCTATACAATTTTGGTACAAGTATACATAAAATAGTTATGAATCCTATACAATTTTCGTACATATTACAAATTAAATTGGTAAGAAAACTATACAATTTTGGTACTTATTACACGTGAAGTTAGTATGAAATATATACAATTTTGGTACTAGTTACACATAAAATTGGTATGAATCCTATACAATTTTGGTATTAGTTACACATGAAATTGGTATGAAGCCTATACTATTTTCGCTACTTATTACATGTGCAGTTGGTATGTAACATATACAATTTTGATACTAGTTACACATGAACTTGGTATGAAACCTATACAATTTTGGTATAAGTTGTTGGGAAAACATTTCTAAGTTTTGGTGGTGACAAACATCAACTGGATGGACATCTACCGGATGACAAACACCTACTGGATACAGACACCTATCGAGTGACAAACATCAACCGGATGGACATCTACCGGATGGACATCAACTGAATAAACATCTACCGGATGGACATCAACTGGATAAACATCTACTGGATGGACATCAACTGGATAGACATCTACCGATGGACATCAACTGGACAGACATCTACCGGATGGACATCAACTGGATAAACATCTACCGGATGGACATCAACTGGATAGATATCTACCTGATGGGCATCAACTGGATAAACATCTACCGGATGGACATCAACTGGATAAACATCTACCGGATGGACATCAACTGGACAAACATCAATTGAATGGACATCTACCAGATAACAAACATCTACTGGATAATCATCTACTGAATACAGAAGAATGAACGATCATTTGAAAGAAGAAAGCCAGCAGAAGTCTAATCATCCAGTAAGAGCGCAAAGCAACAAGACAAAACAAGTACAACCTATTCTGACAAAGGTACAACAGAGCGCCGCACCCTGCTATATCTCCGCCACCATTAGCGTCAGAATAAAAGAGTTGTTGCTTAACAAAATAGAAAAGAAGACAATCAGAATTTGGAAAGCTGATCTCTTCCTAATACAGAAAAGTTGTCGTTAGACCACTGAGTCTATAAATAAGTCCAAGTGAAGAATGAAGAGGTTAGCTGAACCATCCAATCAAACAAAAGGAAAACATCAACATCAAAGCAAATCAATTCATTGATATTCTCTGAAGGTTCAGGAAGAGCATAAAAGAACTACTACTGTAATCTTGACAAATTAACTACAACTGAGTCTGCTGCTCGAAGAACACTCGAAGCTAAACAGTTTATATCTTGTGTGAGTGTCATAGAAATCATTGTAAACAAACTAGGAATTTGTGATTGCTAGGAGTTTAGGCCAATCTGTGTGAGTGCCTAAGAATGTTGTATGCTGTAAAGTGTAAACCAAAGTCTTCTAATGTAACCTTCCTGCAAAGGAAGAAGGGGAGACGTAGAAGCGTTGTGCTTCAAACTTCCAGAAACAATACTTGTGTCATTTACTTATTGCAATTTTCCATTCAGTTATTAGTACTCACAAGTCCAGCAGACGTCTTCCGCACTATAATCAGTGTCTGCTGACTTGCAATATATTGAGAAGCTACTGCAGTACTTAACAGTCTGCAGCAACCCGAGTAAAATCGAAATTGTATCTAATGTTTATTCAACCCCCCCACCTCTAAACACTACCCCGAACCTAACAAGTGATATCAGAGCTTAGGTCTTCTCAATCTTAAGAAATTACCAAAAACTGATGGCCTCATTCAGCAAAATTCTCATGTTCAAGAAGGATGAATATGATGACTGGAGAATTCGTATGCAAGCACATCTGAGTGCCCAAGATGATGATATGTGGTTCGTCATCACTGATGGACCAATGAAGATCATGAAGGTCAATACAACAGCTGCCATTACAGGTGGTGAACCCCAGATGGTCGAGAAGGGCAGATCCTTCTTGACAAATGAAGAAAAGAAAAAAGCAAATCTGGACAATGTGGCCAAAGACATATTGTTCAAAACACAGGACAAAAATATATTCAACAAGATCAAAATGTGTCCCACTGCTAAGGACATCTGGGAAAAGATTGCTCAGCTATGCGAAGGAAATGATCAAACCAAGGAAAACAAGCTCCCTGTCGCCCGACAGAAGTTTGAAAACATCAAAATGATGTCCGGAGAGACTCTCAGTGAATATGATGAAAGAGTAACTGGAATCATAAATGAACTCAATAGTCTTGGTAAAGATCTATCCAACAGGGAAATCACCCTAAAGGTCATGAAAGGTCTCCCAAGAGAATGGGATGTAAAAACGATTGCTATGAGAGAATCCAAAGACTTAAACAAGCTAGATCTACATGATTTATTTGCTGACTTAAAAGCATATGAGTTTGAACTAGGAATTCGGATTGAAGATGAACACAACACCAGTCAACCAACCAAAGCTCTTGCTGCATCAGAAGCTCTGCCTACCACAACAGAGATGACTCCTGAACAAATATGCAATGATGCAATGGTGCTATTTGTCAAAAAAATTGGAAAATTTATGAAGAAGAGTCAAAAGACCTATCAATCTTATCCAAGGAAGCAGAACTTCAAAAATAGATCAGATGAGGATGATCGTGTATGCTTCAATTGTCTTAAGCCATGACATTTTATCGCTGACTGTCCTAAACCAAAGAAAGATGATCAAAAGAGAGGATCAAAGGACTATAGAAAGTCAAAGGAAAGTAGAAGATCATCCAGAAGGGACAGAGAACAGAAAGCACTGGTGGCTGAACAGAACAAGAGCAAATGGCCTGATTCAGAGTCAGAATCAGAAAAATCTACCAGCTCATCCAGTGAGAGTGAAGAGGAAGAAGTCCACTGTTTAATAGCCAACGATGATTGTGAGGTAACTGATTCTAATCTCTCTGAATTTACACATAATGAACTCACTATCGCATTGCAGGACATGATTAATGAGTATCAGATGTTGTATGAATCCTTTGAGAATTATAAGACCGAACAACCAGTCCCAACAGAACAGCAAAACAACAAACTTGATTGTGAACAATCAAGTGAGTTGAAAAGCTTCAGGGAACAAGTAGGTCGACTCGAGAAAGAAAGGGATGAAGCAACATGCGCACACCAGAAACTCATTAAGCTAGTCCGCACATGGAATGCATCTACTGCCAGAAAAGATGAAATGCTTGAGTCAATAAGGCTTGCTACTGATGTCAGTGTATTACTTGTAGGAAGAAGGCATGAGAACACATATAAGATTGATTGGAACCTTAATCAGCCTTCTTCTTCTACTTGCTTTGCTGCCTTGAATACTTCCAAAAACTGGCTTTGGCAAAAACGTTTGAGTCACTTAAACTTTGAAACTATTGCCAGTCTGCGTAAACTCGATCTAGTTATTGGACTGCCTCAAATAGAGTTCTCAAAAGACAAGATCTGTGCAGCATGCCAACTTGGTAAGCAAATCAGATCCTCCTTTAAGAACAAAGGGAGTAAATCTTCTTCTCGGTGCCTAGAGTTGCTGCATATGGATCTTTTCGGTCCTATACCAGTAACAAGTCTAGGGGGAATGAAATATACCCTAGTGTTAGTCGACGATTACTCTCGTGTTATGTGGGTCCTGTTTCTAAGTGGCAAAGATCAGGCTCCTCCAAAGCTGATCAAACTACTGAAAAGACTCCAAAATGAGAAATCATGTGGGATAGATAGAATTTGTAGTGATAAAGGTACCGAGTTTACCAAACAATCACTCGAATCATATCTAGATGACCTTGGTATTAAACACGAATACTCTGCTGCAAGAACCCTCAACAAAATAGAGTTGTTGAGCGTAGGAACCGCACTTTGAAAGAAGCTGCGCGAACTATGCTTGCATCAGATATATCGCAGAGATTTGGGCAGAAGCTGTCAACACAGCATGTTATACGCATAACAGATCAATGATTAATAAGCGAGCAAGTAAAACCCCTTATGAGATCTGCAATGGCTGTAAGCCAAATATTTCTTATTTCCATGTGTTTGGTTGTAAATGTTTTATTCACAACAATGGAAAGACTCATCTCACCGCTTTTGATGCCAAATCTGATGCTGGAATATTTCTTGGATATTCTACAGTTAGTAAAGCTTTTAGAGTATTTAATAATAGAACACTTACTGTAGAAGAATTTGTGCATGTAAAATTCGATGAATCTACTGATTGTACTGTATTTGATCTACAAATCAACAACTTGAGCAATCGACTGGAAAACACTTATATTGATGAAAATGTTGATGATATTATTTTCGGCAGTACTAACTCAAAACTTTGCGAAAGATTTTCTAAAATAATGCAGGATCAGTTTGAGATGAGCATGATGGGAGAATTATCATTTTTCTTAGGATTGAAAATCAAGTAATCTAGTGACGGAATTTTGATAACTCAGTCTAAATATACCAAGGAACTGCTGAAGAAGTATGGGATGCGTACAAGTTCAACAGCTGCTACTCCAATGAGCTCATCTGCAAAACTCGACTTGGATAATTCAGGAATACCAGTCGAAGTGACAATGTATCGAGGTATTATCGCATCATTACTTTACTTGATAGCCAGCCGACCAGACATCTTGTTTGCAGTCTGTATGTGCGCTCGGTTCCAAGCAAATCCCAAGCAGTCACACTTCACGGCTATCAAAAGGATCCTCAAATATCTGAAAGGCACTGAGAATGTCGGTATATGGTATCCAAGAGACTCAACGTTTAATCTGATTGGATATTCAGATGCTGACTACGCTTGATGCAAAATTGATAGAAAAAGTACCAGTGGATACTGTCAATTTCTTGGAGATAGACTAATCTCATGGGGTCGCAAGAAGCAGACATCCATAGCAACGTCTACTACAGAGGCATAGTACCTTGCTGCTGGAAGCTGTTGTGCTCAACTGCTCTGGATTCAACAAAAACTGCGAGATTATGGAATTGAATCCACTGAAGCACCAATATTTTGTGATAATACGTCTGCCCTAGCCATCACATACAATCCGGTTCTTCATACTCGTACCAAACATATTGACATCCGTCATCATTTTATTAGAGATCACGTTATGAAGAAAGAGGTTCGGCTAGTGTACATATCTACCGAACAACAAGCAGCAGACATCTTCACAAAACCCCTACCGGATGCTACGTTTTCCTATTTTCGAAGCATTCTTGGTTTAATTGAAATAAATCATTGATTACTATTGTTATAGTATGATGAATTCAGGGGAAATTACTTAGTAGAAACTGCATGAATTAAGGGGGAATTTCAGTTAGAATTTTATCTGGGTTATCGAAGCTCAGCTGGTAAAACAATAGCCTGCTGCAGTAGATGCTTCTGTACCAGTAGGACTCTACATACCAGTAGATGTTACATTACCAGTCGGACCCTACATACCAACAGACTTTACCAAGTATGCTTTGACAAAAATAACCTTCGATAAATATTAACCTAATGGAACGTCGGAATTCAAATTTACTTTTATATAAAAATAAACTATTTCAATCCCGCCCAAATCTTGTCCTTTTATTTATTTTTTAAAAAATTAGATGACCGCCACGTATCCATGTGTCCGCTCATCTACAGTACGACGTTACATCTACTCATTCTTTAACCGCCTTTAACATTCTCTATTTTCTCTTTCACTGATCTTTTCCAAAATTATTGCCTTAACTTCCTCTCCAGAAACTTTTACACCGCAGGACATTTGATTCTCAGTATCTACATCAAAATGTCGAAGAATACCCAGCCAAGCTTCATCACCAATGCTATTCACGTGGACTTTCATTCAATTTCCACAACTTCTGATGAAGATACCAAAGAAGTCTTTCACAAGCTGGATACATCTGGACTTTTGGTGATCCTCAGTCAAGCTCCCACATTCTACAAAGAAGCTCTTCACGAATTCTTTGCCACTGCCAAAGTTATTGACGATTCCGTGGTGGCCTCCATCTCTGGTCAACTTGTTACCATCACTTAACTGGACTTCGCCACTCACCTTTGTCTTCCCTCTACTGGACTCACAGACTTCTCCACTGTTCCAATGGATGTTCGAGAAGAAATGTGCACCATATTCTCCGACTCTGACGCTCGTCTTCGACGTCCTCCATTCAAAAAGATTTTAATGAAGAGTCATTTCCGCCAACTGGCTGATGTCATTTCCAAAGGTCTCATGTGCAAAGCTGGATCCTTTGATGTCATCACTCCTGAGAAGTTTGATGTCATGAGCACCATTTTCAAAGGATTACAAGTCAACTGGTCGGTCGTTCTGTTTCAGGTCCTTACCGGACTAGTCACTTCAGGGAATGGTCAATCGGGTTTTGCTCTCCCTCTCAGCAGTATTTTTGACAGTAAACACATTCAGGCAGGGCCATCATCCACTCTTCATCCAGGAAGACTTGTCACTGCTAAGTATCTCCAGATTCACAGGCAACGGAGTGGTAGAGATATTGGTCTGACGATGCACCGAACAACTCAAGTTGTAAGTGATTCAGAACAGACAATATCCGAATCCGCTGAGTCATCTCCTCCTCCTCCTAAAAAGCCCAGAACCATAAAAGGGGCTCCTCCTGCTCTCAGAAAGATAGTTATTCCTGCCTCTGATACCATCTCTACTGCAGCTCCAGCAGCAGTCACCACTATTTCTAGGGAGCCAAGTCCCGAAAATCCTCCACCAGAGGAACCGACTGCATCAGATGCCTCTTTAGCCATGGTACTCTCTACACCAGTGGCTCCAACTGACCACTCCTCCAAGCTGATGAGCTCTCAACAAGCACTTGGCTCTATCAGTTTTCGGCAACCCAAGTCCACTTGTCCTTACTGTCATCCTAAGGACACCACCACCGGAAAGGGAAAGGCAATCATGGGACCAGTGTCCACCCCTGTAGCTTTTGAGATACAAATGGTCATGGATGAAGTAGAAGCCAAGCTGAAGCCGCAGCTTGAAATATTTGATCGATGGGTAAAGGCGCGTCTAAACATTCGCTTTGATGACTTCACTCCTATTCTTGATCATGCTCGGGAAGATGAGAACCTCATCTTGGCCTATCTACAGATCACGGACACTGAAAAGAGTTTGAAGCTTCATGATCTCTTCCGCATAATGAATTATGTGGGAGAACTTCAAGCTCTTGTTCAGTCAAGACTTCAGCAATTCAACATTGACTCTGGAACAACGAATCGTGATCAAGCAGTTCTAAATGCTCTAGGACCCAAGCTGGATATGGCTGAGCATGCTCTTCATCTCTCCGCATAACAATAGGTCTACACTCCTGCTCTGCCTTGTCAAGAGATGCAAGTCCATCTCCTACTGACTTGGAGACAGCCCCAACAGCCTTGGAGATAGCTCTTCCTAACATGGAGTTTGCTCCTCCTGCTGACCCGCTTCTCTCCTTTGTTCCAAGTCCTATCAATGATCAACCGCTACAAGTGCTGGATGTTGATCATGCAAATGTTGACACAGTCATTCAGACTGTGGTTCATCAAGTTACTATCTCTTCTGGTAATGATGAACCCAGCGAGTTCTCATCACACTCTGCTGATCACACTCAGTCTTCTATAGCTGAGCTGGAACACGCTGCTACTGGCATGGATGTCATTGCTACCGACACACGTGCTGCAACAATCACTCTATGTTGACCGCTGCTGATATTGAGGGTCATCCCGGCGTTATCACTACTAATGCTGAGACTCACACTCATGCTCTGGATCAATCTCTGGCTCAGGATCCTCCTGAGCATTTCTTTGACTTCTCAACTCACATTCCTCTGGAAGGTCCACCTAGTATTGCTGATCAACTGGGCATCTGTCCAACGCCATCTCTGCACTGGCCAGTGACGTCAACAAGCTAAAGCAGGAAGAACACACTGTTACTCTTATTCTTGGGATCCACCAGCAGCATACTGACTCCCAATTTCAGCAAGTTTATCGCGACCTTAATAGTCTGAAGACTATAGTAACCAGGCTCCAGACCTTTGTTGTGGATGCTTTTGCTGATTCCTTCTCTCGGATAGGGCAGGCTCGTCTTCAGATCACTCAGCAGAATGAAACTCTTCATACTGCCACCTCACTGGCACTTGAAGATAAAATAGAGGATGCCAAGAAAGCCTTATCGGATCAATTGGCAAATATGCAGGCGGCCTTTGCTTCACAGATCCAGGATTTGAGCAACAGTCTCCCAGCTGCTCAAACTACTAGACGCCTACCGGAGTCCAGCAGACCTGCTCCCTGAACCAGCGAGAACAGAATCCAGCTCAACACTCATCTGCTGCAGCTGGGGCATCAAGTCGGTCAAGACCTCCCTCCCAGCAAAGGTCCCACAGTCCCAGACAACCTCATGCTGACACTCCACCCTCCACCCGTGACTACTCCCAGCATTGGCTAGGGAGAAAACAGTAACTTTTATTGTCTTTTTGTGCTTACCATTATATGTTTATCATACATATTCATAGTACTGTCAATTCTTATCCATCTTTATCTGCACTTCTTTACGCATGATATGACATTTCAGACTGCAACTTGCTAGGTTTTCACTATAAATAGCATGCTAAGTTCTCTAACTCAACTCATCAATCATGCTACTCTTAACTGACATTCTTACTCTTCTTGCAACTGTTTCTACAACACATTCATGGGTTCATTACTTATCTACATCAACCCTACATGGGTTGATTACTTATCTAACCCACGTTTGCTAGCTCTAACTTCTTGGACCAGACCTGGTGTTCTCCACCAGCCTGAAATTTGGAACAGCAGATGCTTGGGTGCTGATGACAAAAGGGGGGAAGACAGAGAATTTTCATTAAAGACAGAGAGCTTGATAAATGAACAGATGACTACTTTGAAGATAATGTTAGTTTTCTAGGTTTTCCTTTGTTATAAGCCTCTATGTATGCACTTTCTCTCCCCATCCTTTGTCAATAACCCTGAAACTAGCTGGCTCGGATCATTCCATACTGACTATGTTTCTCCATTTGGTTAGATTGTAGAAATAGGTTTGCTGAAAGATTTGTAAGATGTATTTTTTTGTTGAAAGATTTGTAAGATGTACCATGTAATCAGAATTCATTTTATAAAAATGATATTCATTCTTTTACTCAGTTTGATTACTACTTGTAATTTGCTTATATATTCTAATGAATTGCAAAGTCTACATCTGGTTTGTCTCTAAGTCTAAACAGAAGTTGCTGTTAATATGATCAAGCTAGAGTCTCCAGTGTGAAGTTTTGTCATCACCAAAAAGGGGGAAATTGTTGGGAAAACATTTCTAAGTCTTGGTGGTGACAAACATCAACTGGATGGACACCTACCGGGTGACAAACATCAACTGGATGGACATCTACCGGATGGACATCAACTGGACAAACATCTACCGGATGGACATCAACTGGATACACATCTACCGGATGGACATCAACTGGATACACATCTACCGGATGGACATCAACTGGATAAACATCTACCGGATGGACATCAACTGGACAAACATCAACTTGATGGACATCTACCGGATAACAGACATCTACTGGATAATCATCTACTGAGTACAGAAGAATGAACGATCATTTGAAAGAAGAAAGCCAGCAGAAGTCTAACCATCCAGTAAGAGAGCAAGCAACAAGACAAAACAAGTACAACCTATTCTGACAAAGGTACAACAGAGCGTCGCACCCTGCTATATCTCCGCCACCATTAGCGTCAGAATAAAAGAGCCGTTGCTTAACAAAATAGAAAAGAAGACAATCAGAATTTGGAAAGCTGGTCTCTTCCTAATACAGAAAAGTTATCGTTAGACCACTGAGTCTATAAATACGTCCAAGTGAAGAATGAAGAGATTAGCTGAACCATCCAATCAAACAAAAGGAAAACATCAACATCAAAGTAAATCAATTCATTGATATTCTCTGAAGGTTCAGCAAGAGCAGAAAAGAACTACTACTGTAATCTTGACAGATTAACTACAACTGAGTCTGCTGCTCGAAAAACACTCGAAGCTAAACAGTTTATATCTTATGTAAGTGTCGTAGAAATCATTGTAAACAAACTAGGAATTTGTGATTGCTAGGAGTTTAGGCCAAGCTGTGTGAGTGCCTAAGAAGGTTGTATGCTGTAAAGTGTAAACCAAAGTCTTCTACTGTAACATCCTGCAATTTACCATTCAGTTATTAGTACTCACAAGTCCAGCAGACGTCTTCCGCACTATAATCAGTGTCTACTGACTTGCAATATATTGAGAAGCTACTACAGTACTTAACAGTCTGCAGCAACCCGAGTAAAATCAAAATTGTATCTAGTGTTTATTCAACCCCCCTCCCCCCCCTTCTAAGCACTATCCCGATCCTAACATAAGTTACACATAAAATTGGAATGAGACATGTACTATATTCGGTACTTATTACGCGTGAAGTTAGTAGGAAACATATACAATTTATGTACTAAGTGTACATAAAATTGGTATGAACTATGAAACCTATGAAATTTTCGTACTATTCTATACAATTTTGGTACTAGTTACACTTGAACTTGGTATGAAACTATTACAATTGTGGTGCTAATTACAAAAGAACTTGGCATGAAACCTTTACAATTTCGGTACTAATTACGAAAAACTTGGTATGAAACATTTACAGTTTTGGTACTAATTACACATGAACTCGGTATGAAACTTTATAATTTTGGTACTAAATGCACATGAACTTGGTATGAAACATTTACAATTTTGGTACTAAATAGACATGAAAGTGGTATGAAACGTTTACAGTTTTGGTAGTATTTACAACGAAGTTGGTATGAAACATTTACATTCTTTGTACTTATTACACTTGAAGTTGGTATGGAACCTTACAATTTTGGTATTAATTATACGTGAATTTGGTATGAAATATTTACAATTTTGGTACTTATTACATATGAACTTGATATAAAACCTTTACAATTTTGGTACTAAATACACATGAAATTGATATGAATCCTTTACAATTTTGGTACGAATCGCAAATGAAGTTTGTATGAAACTTTTACAAATTTGTTACTGATTACAAAAGAACTTTGTATGAAACAATACATTTTGGTACTAAATATACTTGAAAGATGTATGAATCATTTACAAATTTGGTACTAATTACAAACAAAATTGGTATGAAATCTATATTATTGTGGTTGTAATTACACATGAACTTGGTATGAAACCTTTATAATTTTGGTACTAAATACACATGAAGTTGGTATGAATCCTTTATAATTTTGGTACTAATTACACGTGAAGTTGTTATGAAACTTTTACAATTTGGTACTAAATAAACATGAAATTGATATGAACATTTTACAAATTTGGTACATATTACACGTGAACTAGGCAGGAAATCTACACAATTGTGGTATTAATTACAAATGAACTTGGTATGAGACCTATACAATTGTGATATTAATTACAAAATAACTTTGTATGAAACCTTTACAATTTTGGTACTAATTACACATGAACTCGATATGACGCTTTTATAATTTTGGTACTAATTGCACATGAACTTGGTATGAAATATTTACAATTTTGGTACTATGAACTTGGTATGCAACCTATACAATTTTGGTACTAAATAAACATGAAATTGGTATGAAAACGTTTGCATGTTTGGTACTAATTACAAACGTAGTTGGTATGAAACGTTTACAATTTTGGTTCTAATTACACATAAGTTGGTATTGAATATTTACAATTTTGGTACTAATTATAAATGAACTTGGTATGAAACCTTTACAACTTTGGTACTAAATACACATGAAATTTGTATGAATCCTTTACAATTTTGGTACAAACTGCAATTGAAGTTAGTATGAAACATATACAATTTTGGTACTAGTTATACTTGAACTTGGTATGAAACCTATACAATTATGGTACTAGTTACACATGTAATTGGTATGAAACATATAATATATCGGCACATATTATACGTGAAGTTGGTATGAAAGATATACAATTTTGATACCAAGCGCACAATAGTTCATGTTTTTTTGTGTAGGACAATGGCCTTCGTAGTTCATTGGTATGAGTAGGCCATTTGCATAAGTAATGGTAAAGCTTCTATATCGAACAACAAAATGTACTAATTTCAAACTTAACTAGCAATATTTCTATTGAAAATATTTTATATTGATGTTAAACTTCTATATCGAAAAACAAGCAATACAAATTTCAAACAACATTGGTGTTAAAAGTGAACTACCAATATTTCTATAAAGTTTTCTAGGTTTAATAAAAAATTTATCTGTAAATAATACAAAAATTGTATGTGTTTAATATCAATTTTATGTGTAACTAGTATCAAATTGTAGTGATTTAATACAAATTTCATGTGTACCAACTATCGAAATTTTATAGTTTTAATGCCAATTTTATATGTAACTAGTACCAAAATTGTATAGGTTTAATGCCAATTTTATGTGTAACTAGTACCAATATATGTTTAATGCCAAATTATGTATCACTAGTACCAAATTAAATAGGTATAATACCAATTTAATGTGTAATTAGCACCAAAATTGTATTGGTTTAGTAGAAATTTTGTGTGACAAATATCGAAATTTTATTGGTTTAATACCAATTTTTGTGTAATTAGTACCAATTTTATGTGTAACTAGTACCAAAATTGTATATGTTTAATACAATTTTTATGTGCAACTTGTACTAACATTATATACGCCATATATCAATTTCAAGTATAACTAGTACCGATATTATAGAGGTTTAATATCAATTTCAAGTGTAACCAATACCAATATTGTATACATTTAACACCAATGTCATGTGTAAATAGTACCAAAATTTTATATCTTTAATATCAATTTTAAGTGTAACTAGTACCAATATTGTATAGATTTAGTACAAATTTTATGTATAATTAGTACAAAAAAATTAAATGTTTAATACAAATTTCAGTTGTAACTAATACAAAACTTGTATGTTTAACACCAATTTCAAGTGTAATTAATATCATTTTGATTTTTCGACAATTGAAGAAAGTAACAAGCCAGTCTTCAAGAATACAAAGAAAATACATATGTTAATTAAAGCTTTAAAAACATAACAATACCAACTTCATGTGTAACTAGTACCAAATGTGGTTCATACTAACCTCACATGTAATAAGTACACAAAATAGTATATGTTTCAGACTCACTCTCTTTGGCTCGAAGCATCCTCTTTCGGACCAGGAGCAACACCATATGCAGATTCAGTGAGTGATACAATTTACAACTCATTTCCTTTAGTAACTGGTTCCTCGTCCTCTTCATGATTCTCCATCTGTGGGAAGCTAAATTTCAAAATCCTTAAAGAAGTAGAGATAATGATCTGACCAGCGAGAACAATGATAATGTTGTGCCAGAAATTTACAATTGAGGTCATAATCTTGTACATGTTTTCGTTGGTGTTGGAATGAAAAGAGAGGGTCGTCGGGTTCTTTACAAAGGTTGGCCATAGCCAAAGAGATGAGGAGGAGCGGTTTTCTATGGCCTTGAGCTTATAAAAGACAGCTTCATTTGACTGAAAGGATAATCTAGTCCATTTATCTTAACAGGGAGCTCAAAAGACAGCTTCATTCACTGTGTTATCAGCTAAAATAAAACAATATGTAATCAGAGCGAAGAGACACCAGTCTCGTGGGTTGCCAGCAGAGCAACCAAAGCGTCAAAACGCAGCCTCGTATGTTTCCACATAGGCTCGGACAACCGTTCGCCACTCCCAAACCAAACCGAGATATATTAACAAAAATCCACATAAACAATTTATTATCTTCCCAAGCAGTAAAATACCCAAAACCTCGCTGCCATTGCCAATTTCCCATATTTCTCCACCTTCTCCCACAAATCCGATAAAAGAAAAATAAATTCACATCTATCATTTTTCTTGTTGTTTGCTGCTTTCATGTGAAGCCAGTCAAGTTTTATCGTCCTATTTCTTCACTGTGTTTTATATTTATTCTGCAACTTTTGTTGCTGTCTCCATTAAATATTTCAGTCTCTTATTCACGAAACTTTCAAAATCCCTTTATAAATCCCTCCTCATATTCTCTCCAGTGTGCTTCAATCAGCAGGAGAAGCAACTAGAATGAAGTGTTTTTTGAGGGAAAATGGCTGCTTCTGGTTCATGTTTTTGGCTCATCTTATTTCTGTTCTGAAATGTGGTCTTCTCGCGCATGCAATGTTGGACCCCATCGATTTCTTGGCATTGCAAAATATTCGGAAAAACTTGGATGATTTGCCCGGGTCGAATTATTTTGCTTCCTGGGATTTCACTTCGGACCCGTGTAATTTCTCCGGTGTATATTGCGACGGGGATAAAGTGAATGCTCTCAATCTCGGTGATCCTAGAGCCGGGTCTCCGGGTCTGACAGGAAGACTTGACCCGGAGATTGGTAAACTCTCATCAATGGAGGAATTAACCATTGTCCCGGGTCGGATCTTCGGCTCTCTGCCTGACACTATGTCTCAGTTGAAAAACCTCCGGTTTCTCGCCGTCAGCCAGAACTTCATCACCGGGGAAATCCCGGAGAAACTCGGCCAGCTCCAGGGACTCCAAACACTCGATCTTAGCTTCAATCAGCTCACCGGAAGTATCCCATATTCCATCGGAGGCCTGCCGGCGTTATCCAACATCATCCTCTGTCACAACAAGCTATCCGGTTCAATCCCACCTTTCGTTTCCCAATCCTTAACTCGAATCGACCTGAAACACAACGATTTCTCCGGTTCGATTTCATCAACCGGACTCCCTCCCTCCCTTCAGTACCTCTCGCTGTCATCGAACCAGCTCACCGGGCCTGTCGACGTGCTACTGACCCGATTAAACAAGCTGAACTACGTCGACCTCAGCATGAACCGGTTCACCGGACCCATTCCTGCTGAGTTATTCACCTTCCCAATCACCAACCTCCAAGTACAGCGCAACCAATTCTCCGGCACGGTTCACCCCACTAATCTAGTCACAATCCCGACCGTTGACCTAAGCTTCAACCGGCTATCCGGCGAAATTTCGCCAATGTTCTCCACGGTTCAGAATCTGTACCTGAACAATAACCGGTTCATGGGCCACGTCCCCGCCAGCTTCGTGAACCGGTTATTGGCATCCAACATACAGATACTGTATCTACAGCACAATTACTTGACCGGAATCGAGATTAATCCGACGGTGGAGATTCCGATGAGTAGCTCTTTGTGTTTGCAGTATAATTGTATGGTGTTGCCAGTTCAAACCGCTTGCCCTCTGAAAGCCGGGAATCAGAAAACAAGGCCAACATCTCAATGCATTGAGTGGAAAGGATGAGTGGGCAATTTGGTCTTCTAGCATAGAAGGGTATAACTGGAAATATCTTTGTTTTTGGGATTTGATCCAATTTATTGATAGTTATCTGTTCTTATAAATGGGTAGTTTCTGTAATTAAAGGACACGTATCTTTACATGAATCTTGATTTTGTAATAGGGTAATGGTCGTGGAGAAATATGGTAAACAATGTTATAATTAGAGCCCATAAGATGGGTTGCGCTGGGTTGAACCAAGGTTTTTTAGATTAAGGCAGTGTTCGGTTCACTAGATGAATACATGATTGGGAACTAGCCTGTCATCATCAGGTGTTCGGTTGCCTTATTGCAGCCCGTGATGATATGCAAAGCCCGATCCTATAGATATTATTTTCATAAAATGTTTGAATAACTTATCACATCCGGAGGCAGTGATATTTAATCACTACCCGGCATCACCCCTCCACAGCCCCATATAATTACATTATTGCCCCCAACCCAGATGGAATCAGCGACAAAAAGCTCATGTTCTCGCTATCACCATGGACAACACAAATAGTTTTCGCTGCAAAATAATCAAACATAGAGTAAACAAATATGCTGCTCAGAAATGGAAAGACAGGGCAGTTACTCATGCCGTAAATCATTTCTCCAGACTTAAGACTCTTCAATTGATGCGAAGGGCTGTAGATGAGCCCACAAAACTGGTTCAGTTTCATTTTTACAAAATGCACCATACGACGATGTTGTTATTCAAATGCTCGCTGTTAACTGTTGGGATGAAGCTATGATTAAGAAATTGACAGAGGGTAACACGAACCAGATCTAAGTTTGAGACTCATTATTGAGGTGTCTGAAGGTATTAATGTCTACTTGCAAAAATGGATGAGATCTGCCTCGTGTAATTCCGAAGTTTCTCTGGTTTTTTGGAAGAACATGGTGATTGGCGGCGAAGGGAATGGTGGCGTGGCTTTGATGCTTGGTGGGCAAATTAACAAGGTTTCAGAATTGGAAATAGTTTTGCTAATGATGTATTAATCTAAAATTGTTTTCAATTAAACAACTTTGCTTTTTATTTTTTAAAAAATTAAAAAATAACATAAAAAATTATTTATAAGTGCAAGAATAAAGTTCAAAACAAACAAGAAATGTGACTTTAGTACTCAAACTGATCAAGAAGTAGCTCAATTAGTGCAAGAATAATATTCTATTAATAATTAAATTACATAAATAATTTATTTGATTAATTTAAATTTTAATTGAAATAAAATAAAAAAATAAGTGCAAAAATATTCGAGGGTATTTTTGTCATTTTATGAATAAAATTAATCTATACCACCTAATTATCAAGTACACCAAACACAATATTCCTTATCATACTTTATTAATCATACGAACCAAACACAATATAACTTATCCATTAGTTTACTTATCAACCCATTATCCACTTTTTAATCTATCCATCACTTATCATATCCTCGAACCAAGCGCACCCTTAACATGACAATTTGTCTAGTTTAGCGGGTTAGGTGGAGCTGTGGGTTAGGTCAATTAATTAATTTATAATAAAAATAAATTAATTAATTAAAATATGATTAATAATTTATTTAATAATTTTAATCATTAAAATCATATTTTAAATTTTTTTTATTTTATATCAAGTTGGGTTGGGTTGGGTTGTAGATTTTTCAACCCTTCTAGATACGAGCCTAAACAGACCAAACTGTTTGGAATAATGGGTTGGGCGAATCAACCCGTTTTCAGTACTCTAGTTATAATATTCTTTTATTTAATTTAGAATTTGAGTAGTCCGTTTTGGCTACTCTAATTATAATATTCTTGTATTTAATGTAGAATTTGAGTAGTTACATTCTTTAGCCAGTACCCTTTAAAAAATGAACATTCTCTCTCCCCATCCATTTCGGATTAAGAAGTTCAGGTTTTAATGTTTCGAACTCAAGTAATGATTTTTTATTAGCATTTTGTTTTATCCTGAATTATATATTTTAATTATTATATTAGGAAGGTGTTTTTTTCTAAATAAGTTGTCAATTTCGAGTTCGAATCACTCCAAAATTACTTGAGTCGCTTTCGAGAAGCTCGAGAACATTTATCGAGTCCAGCTCGACAGGGTTTTTCTAGAGCTTAAAATGTGTCAACTCGACTCCAAATAAGACCTAATCTTTTATTAGAAAAAAATATTTACTATTGTTTTGCTCAACATATATTATATATTCTAGAAGTTTTATTGTTGAAAGCCTTGGAAAATGTCGCTTGAATTATTATACGGTCTCAAAAATATTTGAATTATATTATAACAATCGCTTATAATTTTTGATAAAATGATAAACGTTTGATCATTCAATTGGTATCACATTTTTTTATTTCCATGAGTTGTAAATGATGCAATTATTGAAAAATAGATTGTTGAGAATCAATAATTATCTCTATTAGACGAGCGATGAAAATATGATGCTTGAACTGTTGTATGATTAAAAAATATTTGAGTTATATTGTTATTATCAACTATATTTATTGGTAAAACGACAAACACTTAATTCTACACATATGATATAATAAATTAAATGCACCAAATAACTACTATGAAATTAAACGGTCGGTGCATTGCGAATTTTGAGAAAGAATATATCCAGTTTAATTTTCTAAAAAAACTTTATACTAATTAATTTTCTCTTATTTATTCTTTATTATTCCTTTTACAATTATTTTTTGCATAGATGTATATAATATATATTTAATAAAAAATGGAAATAAAGTTAATAACACGTGCTGGAGTTGCTATTGTATTTTTATATACATCCATGCTTTAGGGTTCATTCAAGTTTAACTTTAAATTTAACTTCCCAAATGGGTTAATTGTACTTTGCATCTTGCAAAATACTCTTCCTTAAACTTAAAACTATTGACCACACTTTGCTACTTTATTATTATTTTTTACTTTATAATATTTATTAATAATCTATGTTATTTATATTGTGTTATCAAATATCAAATCTTGAATTAACTTTTTTTTTTATCATTTTAAATCAATAAACGAACATATCATTTTCTTTTCTCAATGAAAAGTACCTATAATAAATATTTTTTGTAAATTTGTAGCCTACTTTTATATGCCACCTCATATATTTTCACCATATTTTCAAATTATCAATTTCTAAAATATTTTGATATCCTTTATATATATATATTTAAGTTTATTAAAATCGAATAGATTATATTTATGTTAATAATCATTAATAAAATAAAAAACTATAAAAGTAATTAACTAAAATCTTGAAGTTTCTTCTATCACATATCTTAATAGGCTCACATCCGTATTGTTATCCATCACTATGGCACGTGAGAAGTTATAATTGTGTATTTCTTCAGAGAGTTGAAGAGTAACCTATTATATGAAAGCCGTGAATCTTGAATGGCTTCCCACTTTTCTTAACACTAAACATAAGCATATGAGAATTCATAAGACAAAGAGGATGTGGACTCGAGAAAGCTTGAAAGGGAATTCCGAGAGCCCTTTAGGTCTAATTCCTATTACTTTGGCTGGATTATTCGTAACTGTAAATCTTCCCTGTCTGTTTTTTTTTTTTTTTTTTAGTATTACAACTACTAATAGTGAGAGAATTGTGATATCGTGGGATAGAATTCAGGCCTTTCATAACTAGAGAAGACGATTATGCCACTTTCAACCAAGTGGTAGTGGCGAATATTTGGGCTTTTGGCACCTATTTATTTTTATTTAAAGGATTTGAGTGTTGGCTAAAGTAATTGAGATGAGATCTAGATTACCCCTATCCTACGATGTATAGACACTGACACGGCGATACTGACACGACACGAACACGACGACACAGATTGTCAAAATTTTCAGGATACGACTCGGTTGTGACACATCTGTATATATTTTTATATACTAAATACTATAATTCACGTTTTTTTTAAAAATTCTAAAACATGTAAAAAAGCAAAAAAATATTCTTACCAAATTCAAGAAACATATAAATAAATGAATGTCACTGGAATCATCATATTATCTCGCATACTAACACCAAAATATATTACTTCTATTAACATAAAATTTAACAAACACGTCCAAATAAAAGATAACACAAAAAATATTCTTACAAAATTCAAAAAAGCATATAAATAAAGGCATGCCAATGAAAACATCATAGTATCACTTATACTTACATCAAATGTATACTACTTCAATTAAAATAAAATTTAACTAATACGTCCAAATTTCATTTTAGCCAAAAACTTTTTAAATTGTACAATAACCCCCCAAAAGTTTATTTTCTGTGTCGGACATGCCCATCGATCGTGTCCGACACGAGTATTTGATTTTGAGGGAAGCGTCCGACATGTGTGTCCGATTTTAATTTGTTAAAAAAATTAATGACATGTCATATGACGTATACGACACGTGTTTAAGTAGTGTCTGATGAGTATCGATGTCCTAGAGAGATCCGACACTGCGCCAGTGATTTTTAGAAGTATAGCATTATAGCCCCTTTCTTTTGTTCTCGACCCTTCAAATGTAGGCCTTCTTGCATAAAAAAATTGTAAACCGTCTACAAAAGAGTTTATTCACGACGTTGACAAAACTGAGATAATTTCAAATTTATCATAAATGAAATCAAAACTTCGGTTAAATGGTATAATTTGTAAATGTAAGAATTAAAGTAAATCATTTATTGCACTTGATGCTATGTCACATACCTCATATATTTGCCAATAATACTTTATTTATCAAATCCTAAGTACTAAGCGTCCACTTGGTATGTAGATAATATAATTGTAATCAATAATAAGAGTGATAAATAGTGATAAATGTTAAAAAGCAATTTGATTGAGATGTACTTCATTGATGAAAGAATAGTTATGTGCTCATGTGAATAAATGAAGAACAGAGACGAGAGTTTGTGGTGTTTTCCACTTAATGAATAAATGATGAAAAAGTTAATTACAATCAAGAATGCCTATCAACTATATATAGCAAGCTAAAACAAAACTACTAATTCACATGTGCAATGCTCACACAATGCATGCACGATCCCTAACATACTTTCCTCTAAAAATGCAAAGATTCCAAAGAATGTTCTAGGCGCAGAATTCATTCTCTCATTCTACCCTATATGTATCAGATGCATGGCTTCTTATCTTGTGCATATTTGTTCTTTCCCTCTTTATTTTCACACTCCCCCTCAAGATGTGTATAAATGTTTAATATTCCCATCTTGGATAGTAAGTGCGTAAAAGCTGGAGTGCCCAAATATTTGGTGAATATGTCTGCTAGTTGATGTTTCGAAGGAACATAAATCGTCTTAATCATTCCGGCCAACACTCCAATTCTATGTGTTTAGTGCGTTCATGAAACACTGGATTCCTTGTCAGATGTAACGCCGGTTGATTGTCACAAAATAATGAAATAGGTAGCTTTATGTGTAACCCAAAGTCGTCCAACAATTTTTGCAGCCAAACAATCTCAGATGTGGTGTGAGCCAAAGCTCTATACTCTGCCTCAGATGAGAATCTCGAAATTGTGTTATGCTTTTTGGATTTCCAGCTCACTAAAGAACTCCAAGAAATATGGACAACCCTGTCACTGATCTTCTTGTGTCTGGACATGCTGCCTAGTCCGAATCACTAAATCCCTTGAGCTCGAAAGATGAATCTGTCCGATAAATAAGTCCTTGTCCAATAGATCCCTTCAAGTATTTTAAGACTCGGTATGCTTCCAAGAGGTGTTCTTTCCAGGTTTATTCAAATTGACTTAGGATATTGACAGAGTAAGTGATGTCAGGTCTAGTAATAGTGAGGTAGAATAATATTCCAATAAGCCTTCTGTAACATGAAGCATTGATCGCTTATTTTTTAAACAGAAAATTTCTCAGTGTAGCGATTTTAGACCGCAAGTGCACGGTGTCAAGTTTTAGTATAGATAGGAAGATAAGGATTGTCTAACCCACAGGGACTAACAAGCAAGTACCAAATAAGATATCTTTTAACTATATTTAACCTACGATAATTAATTTATAATTAACAACTAATTAATTAATATAAACTACTAATCCAACCAAGTCAATAAAAGTAAACGATAAAAATCCACTAGAGAAGATTATCGAGACTTTGGCTCACCAATGCAATTCCCTACAATTCTCGATTGAATATTCAAATATTTCTAAGGTGACGAGTTCTCCCAATTTATCTAATACACTCTCTCGAGCTATATTAAACTTAACACCGAATTGCAGTAAGTAACTCTCGTTCATTTATTTAACAATTCAATATCGCATAAGATCCATGAAAACTCCTAGCTTTCAATTACTAGATATCTATGGCTATCACGCATGTATTTGACGTCATCTCTCGATCTCGGTCTGAAATCCATGGTATGAGTTATTAATTCAGTATCATAAAATCATCTCTCGATCTCAATTACGATACTAACATCATTTAAAGGTGATCAATCCTCTAAAAGCATGAATAACATAAAACATACGCAAAGAACTATAAGAATTCAATCATTAAATCATCAAATCGAAGGTTCATAACAAAGGATTCGCCTAGCCTCGATAAAAAAACTTAGTTCATACTCATAAATAAATACAAATACTCAAACATGTCTTGCAACAATCCAAGCATGATAAATCAAAACAAAACAAAACTAAAGTTTAAAAGTAAGAATAAACTCCCAGCGTCGACTCCGGTTGTAGATCCTCGCTCCTTCTCTTGCTTCCTTCTCGATCGTCTCTTTAATCACCTTGTTGGGTTGTTCCAATTCCTAGGATGAATTGGTGAAGATGGATGAAGGTGATATGGTTATGGAGGTGTGGAGGCTCCTAGGGTTTAAAATCTGATTTGGGTTGTAATTTTCGTGTATAATATATAGGGGAAGGGAATCAAAGACTTCCTTGTTGGACATAAACTCTATAAGGAAGTTATTTGTTAGTCCCGGATCTTATCGATGAGATTTTAAAGATGACAAAACAAATCAGACCGGATCGAGAGAAATCAGACTGACCAGAACGATCGCCCAAAACAGATCAAGCTGATAAGATGACAAAGCATATCAGACCGGATCGAGGGTAATCAGACTGACCAGATCGATAGCTCAACAACAGAACAAGCTGATAAGTCACATTACTTATCAGACCGGATCGATGATTATCAGACTGACTCAACCGTGGCTTCAGATCGATCTCTATCTTTATCAGATCAGAACAGCTTAGGATACATACAGAATGGCTCCTCAGTCCGAATCATTAACGGCTATTTATTGTAGCATTTAATGTTGTAATTAATGCTACAAAGGACCAAAGACTGGAGATTGCCATAATAGGTAAGAAGATAAAGAGCAGCTTACCTGACAGTCGCCGAAAGTATGAACCAGAACGGCAAGTTTCCTGAAGAAGAAGACTGAAGCCTACTCAGTGTTTAAGCAGAGTCAAAGTTGCACATTAAGGGAAATAATGTCGTTGGTACATTCAACTATAAAAGGATGCAACAAAAGGAACTTATAGAGGCTGACAACCAACATTCGCTGATCAATTGAAAAACAAGAAAGCAAAAACAGCACAAGCTTACAAGTTCAGAAGCTCTCGAGCTGAAATCATTCTTAAGCACGTCTTATTCGTAACATTTGATCATTTAGGATCACTGTGCGCATCTTGTGTTTTCCATATTAAAAATCAGAAAGTGAGAAACATATTGTAACTGTCAGACAGAGTGTGTCTGAGCAGATTGAGTGACTAGGAGTTTCAGATTGGTAGTGAGGTAAATCCAGTCTGAATCGGGTTTGTACAACAGGATTGTATAAATCAAAGTCTTCTAGTATAAACCTTCCTTAATTGGAAGAAGGGGAGACGTAGAAGGATTACACCACCTTCGAACTTCCAGAAACATATCCTGTGTATCTTATTTCTGCACTCGTTCTTTCTCACTAGCCATCGAGCCGTTCTTACATACAAGAACAGACCGTTCCGCACTTATATTTTCAGTGGTCTGTTTTGTACAAGAATTGATTAAGAAACAGATTTCTTTCACTAATCCGAAAGAAATCACGAAGGATTAATTTTTAGAAGGAGTGTTCATTCACCCCCCCCCCCCCCTCTAAACACTCCGGACCGATCCTAACAAGTGGTATCAGAGCAGGTCATCTTAATCAGCTAAATCACTCAAGTTGATGGCATCATTCAACAAAATTCCTATGTTCTCAAAAGAAGACTATGATGACTGGAGAATCAGAATGCAAGCTCACCTGGCAGCTCAGGATGACGACATGTGGTTCGTCATCACTGATGGACCAATGAAGATCCAAAAAATAAATACAGCAGTCGCCATTACCGGTGGAGAACCACAATGGTAGAAAAGGACAGATCCCTCTGGACGAATGAGGAAAGAAAGAAAGCAAATCTCGATAATGTGGCCAAAGACATCTTGTTCAAGACTTTGGACAAGAACATGTTCAGCAAAATCAAAATGTGCTCTACTGCCAAAGAAATTTGGGAGAAGATAGAACAGCTATGTGAAGGCAACGACCAGACCAAAGAAAACAAGTTAACTGTTGCTCTTCAAAAATTTGAGAGCATAAAGATGAAAAGTGGAGAAACTCTAAATGAGTTTGATGAAAGAGTCACCGGCATCATAAATGAACTGAATGGTCTGGGGAAGGAATATTCTAACAGAGAGATCGCTCTGAAAGTAATGAGAGCTCTGCCAAAGGAATGGGATGTTAAGACCATTGCCATGAGGGAATCAAAAGATCTTAACAAGGTTGAAATTCATGATCTGTTTGCAGATCTTAAGGCCTATGAGTTTGAACTGATAAGCAGAGGTGAAGCAGAGCCATTCATCTCTCAACCAAACAAGGCCCTGGCAGCCATTCCAGACCAGATCGCTTCAACATCAGACCGATCTGCTGAACAGATAAGTAACGATGCTATGTCATTATTTATCAAGAAATTCGGTAAATTTATGTCTAAGAATAAGAGGAACTTCAAACCCTCTCATCATTATAAATCAAGAAAAGATGATACTGTTAATGATCAGGCTTGCTACAATTGTGGTAAGACCGGACACTTTATTGCAGATTGCACCAGACCGAAGAAAGAAGAACGGAAAGAGAAGCATCGTGATGATAGAAAGAAGAAGCACTACAAAGACCGCAAGAATCATGGAAAATCTCAAAAAGTCCTAGTAGCTGAAGAAGGAAACAGCAAATGGGCTCAGACAGACTCAGACTCGGAAAGCTCTGAATACTCTTCCAGCGAAAGCGAAGAAGATATTCAATGACTTATGGCAGACGAAGAGATGAGTCAGACAGACGAGGTATATGATATTAACTCAAATGAATTTACACGAGAAAAGCTCATGTCCGCACTACAAGACATGGCTAATGATTATAGAATCTTAGCTGAATCATTTGAGAAGAATAAAGTTAAAGTCAGTGATCAAATGGATGAGCACAACAAACCAAGCTGCTCTGAGCAGGGTGAGTGCAAAAATCTCCAGATCGAGCTGAATAAGCTGAAAATCTCTTATGATCAGCTCCATGAAGAAAATAAGAGAATTAGCACACAAAATGCTAAGCTCTCACATATATTCAAAACATGGACAAAATCCAGAACATCCTTGGAAGAATTACAAGAGGTTCAAAGAAACGTCGGTGATTTCACCGGCATAGGCTTTGACACCAAAGAATGCACCAAAGATGAATCTGAGCTGTTGCTGGTAAAGAATCAAGTCAAACAAATGACATTTGTTAAATCCAGCACAGTATATGAAACTGAAGCACCTAAGATTCAAACAGGAGTCTCTTACGTGAATCAAAATCTGAGAAAAGGAATTGGTTATGTTGACCAAGCCAAAGAAAAGGCACCAGCAAGATTTGAGTCTATCAGACCAAATCCAAAGGTGCAAGATCGAAGGCAAGGAAGACAATACAATTACTATAACTCAAAATCGATTCAACGAAGATATAGACTACCTTATGAAAATCAAAGGTTTTCACAGCGCACACATTATCACACACAACATCGAAACAGACCAGCACACAGCACACCCTACACACACAAGCCATTGAAGCTGATACAGGTGTGGGTTCCCAAATGGCTAATCCGTTCTGGACCCAAATAGGATTGGGTACCAACAATAATTATATTTGATGACAGGTACCGAAGAAACTCGCATCAGACTGGTATTTGGACAGTGGGTGTTCCCGTCACATGACTGGAAACATCGAGCTGCTGTCTGAAGTCACAGAATGTACTGGACCCAAGATCATCTTCGGAGATAACTCAAAGGGTAAGACCGTGGGCAAGGGTAAGATTGTCCATGGTAACATTATTATCAATGATGTGCTGTTAGTTGAAAATCTGTGCTATAATCTGATCAGCATAAGTCAACTCTGTGATAATGGTTATGCTGTAGAATTTCACAAACACACTTGCACTGTTAAATCATCAGACGGTATAACCATGCTCGTAGGAATCAGGAATGGAAATACATATAAGATTAACTGGAATCATGCTCAACCTGATAATCCTACTTGCTTCATCGCTAACAATGATAATAAACATTGGCTGTGGCATAAGCGTTTGAATCATATAAACTTTAAGACCATTTTCAGCCTGTGTAAACATGATCTAGTTATCGGTCTGCCCAAGATCGATTTTGCTAAGGATAAGATCTGCGAAGCTTGCCAAATGGGCAAACAGATCAGATCATCCTTCAAGAACAAGAATGCCAAATCCTCCTCCCGATGTTTAGAATTACTGCATATGGACTTGTTTGGTCCTATACCAATAACAAGTTTAGGGGGAATGCGGTATACTCTTGTTGTTATTGATGATTACTCACGCTTTACATGGACTATATTTTTGAGCAGTAAAGATCAGACCGGTCCGAAGTTGATCAAGCTGCTGAAACGAACTCAGAACGAGAAATCATCCAGTATAGACAGGATTCGTAGTGACAAAGGCACTGAGTTTTCAAATCAGAATCTTGAATCATTTCTAGAAGATCATGGAATCAAGCATGAGTTTTCAGCCGCTCGAACTCCTCAACAGAACGGAGTTGCAGAACGAAGAAACAGAACGCTCAAGGAAGCAGCAAGAACAATGCTTGCTGATTCTGGCATTTCGCAAAAGTTCTGGGCAGAAGCTGTAAACACTGCTTGCTACACTCAAAATCGGTCTATGATTAACAAGAAGCTGAATCTCACCCCCTATGAAATATGGACTGGTAACAGACCGTCTATTTCTCACCTTCATGTGTTTGGCTGCAAATGCTTCGTTCATAACAATGGTAAGAATCATCTTACAGCATTTGAAGCTAAGTCAGATAATGGAATATTTTTAGGATATTCATCAACTAGCAAAGCTTATCAAATTTTCAATAATCGAACCTTAACTGTAGAAGAATCTGTTCATGTAGTTTTTGATGAATCATTATGTGTTGAGGGCAACAAAGATTCAATTCAAAATCAGATGGAAAATATCCATCTCGAAGCTAACAGTGATGATGAGATTGTAGCTAACAGGTCAAGAGACAATCCACCAGAACCAGAAGTACCAGACAGACCGGATCAAGCCATTGAAGCTTCCCCAGATCGAGCTGATCCGGATGTTCCTCACTCAATTGTTAAAGCAGATGCTGATCATGCTGCTACCGTTCATCCGACCGGTCCAGACAATCCAGAGTCAAGCTATCGATGGACTAAGAAGCATCCACCTAATCTAGTGATTGGTAGTCCCTCTGCACCGATCAGAACCAGAGGACAGATGATGGATGAGTTCACTCATGCTGCCTTCATCTCAACTCTGGAACCCAAGAAGATCGATGAAGCTTTGACTGACTTCAATTGGATTAAAGCAATGCAAGAAGAGCTTAATCAATTCGAACAAAATCAAGTTTGGAGTCTGACCCCCAGACCAAGCGATCTGCCTGTTAGTGGAACCAGATGGGTCTTCAGAAATAAGCTAGACGCAGATGGAACTGTGGTTAGAAACAAAGCCAGACTGGTGGCACAGGGATTCAGACAAGAAGAAGGAATCGACTTCGATGAATCATTTGCACCAGTCGCCAGACTTGAAGCTATCCGAATATTTCTTGCATATGCTGCTTTTAAAGACTTCAAAGTATATCAGATGGACGTCAAAAGCGTCTTTCTTAATGGAAAGCTTCAGGAAGAAGTCTATATTGAGCAACCACCTGGATTTCAGAACCATTTGTATCCTAATCATGTATATCTACTGAATAAAGCAGTGTATGGTCTGAAACAAGCTCCAAGAGCCTGGTATGACACTCTATCTCAATTTCTGCTGAACCATGATTTCCAGATCGGCTCAGTAGATAAAACTCTATTTAAATTTATTAAGGGGGAACATACCCTATTAGTTCAGATTTATGTTGATGACATAATCTTTGGGTCAACTAACCCCAAATTGTGCGAGAAATTCTCTAAGCTAATGCAGGGACAGTTTGAGATGAGCATGATGGGAGAACTTTCATTCTTTTTGGGTCTCCAAGTAAAACAGCTCAGCAATGGCATATTCATCAATCAGACCAAGTATACCAAAGAGCTCCTCAAGAGATTTGGAATGGAAACATGCTCAACTGCATCAACTCCTATGAGTCCCACAATCAAGTTAGACAAAGATGAAGGGGGAACAACAGTTGAAGTAACCATGTATAGAGGACTAATCGGATCGTTATTGTATCTTACAGCGAGCCGGCCTGATATTATGTTTTCAGTCTGTATGTGCGCCAGATTTCAGTCAGAACCAAAGCAATCACATTTTATTGCTGCCAAGCGTATTCTGAAATACTTAAAAGGATCTCAGAACGTTGGTCTTTGGTATTCCAAAGATTCAAACTTCAGCCTGATCGGATACTCAGACGCAGACTACGCTGGTTGTAAGATTGATCATAAAAGCACCAGTGGAACATGTCAATTTCTAGGTGAAAGATTGATCTCTTGGTTCAGTAAAAAGCAGACATCGATTGCCACGTCCACAGCTGAAGCAGAATATCTAGCTGCTGGAAGCTGTTGCGCTCAAATGCTCTGGATTCAACACCAGCTCAAAGACTATGGCATCCAAGCTGTTGACTCTCCTATATTCTGCGACAACAAGTGCAATCGCTATAACGTATAATCCAGTTTTGCACTCTCGAACAAAGCACATTGATATACGTCATCACTTTATTCGGGATCATGTTGGCAAAAAGGAAATTCGGATCGAGCACATCTCAACAGAGCAGCAAGCAGCAGACATCTTCACCAAACCACTCCCAGAGGCTAAGTTTAATTATTTTCGTCAAATTCTTGGATTAATTGACTTAATTAATAGTTTAAATTTGTTTTCTTTCGCGTTTAAAGATTCTTGTTACCACAGATTGATAATACAATGATCAGAAAGACACAGACCGGTCCGAACTTTCAGACCGATCTATGTCAATCTGATGTTATCCCATAATCTGTTTGGACAATACATTTTTTGCACAAAAACAGCCCGGACTGATCGCATTTTAACCGCCTTAACTATATGATATCCTGACCGTTTATTTTTGAATTTCTTTTCATCAGTCATCGAGATAAAGACACGTGTCTTCTCTCTCATATTTAGCGGGCTGAACATCTCATTTTATTTCACTTTTTTACATATTACCGCTATCTGTTTTCTTACTCTCTCACTCTCCTTCATCCTTGCACCCTTTTACTTTCTCTCAAATGGCTACCATTACTCACAACTCTCTCTCCGTTGAGTTTAATGAAATCTACAGGACAGAAGATGCAGAGATGGTATCCATCTTCAGAGCTTTGGAATCTTCTGGTCTGAGAAACTTTCTGGAGTGCGGCACCGGTGTTTATGAATCAGAAATCCGCGAACTGTTCGCCAATGCCGTCTCCCAGAAGACATCAATATCTACTACCGTCAAGGGCACAACTTTTGAGATCTCGCCGTTGACGCTGGCCAAAACCTTTGGTCTCCCCAATTCCGGACTGACGGAATTTGGACAGATTCATCAGGCGTCACTCTCGGATCTTCAAAAGAAGATATCTATTCTTGGCTCCCGCCTGCAACCATCGTTCAAGAAGAAGGAAATGCACTTTCATTTCCAGGTGCTGTGCGAGATAGTGGGCAAGCCTCTGTTGGGGAAAGCAGGAAGTTTTGACGCAGTGACCGCAGAGAAGTTCAGAGCTATGGCGGCTATCGTATCCGGACAGAAGATGAACTGGTCTGTGATTCTGTTTGGAGTTCTGATGGAAACAGTGATTGCCTCGAAACAAGCTGTCTGCTTTGCTGTTCCCCTCAGTAAACTACTGGAGTCCTTGGAAATCGAGCTGGGAAAGCAGTCCGTTCTCAGCCCCTTCAAGATTTTAAACTCCAAAGGACTTGCTTTGCTGAAGTCCAAGAGTGCTCCGCCCACTCCCGCTACTCTGGCTGCTGTCAAGATTGAGAAGGGCGAAGAACAGGCTGCTACGCGCAAACCTCGCGTTAAGCGCAAACTGACCATCCAGACTGATTCGGAAGAAACTCAGTCTGCTCCCTCGCCACCAATAAAGCCACCTCCCAAAAAGCCAAGAACCCAGATTACCAAGCCCAGCAAGCCTTTACCCCTGAAAGCTTTACCCATATTGCCTCCACCTACAGCCACCCCTGCACCACAACCTTCCATCCAACCTTCACAGGCTCCAACTCCTGCACCCAAAGTCACTATCCGAGTCCCCTCTGCCTCTCCCACGGTCAAAGGAATAGTTATCACTGAGTTGGGTGATTATACCCAATCAGGGATCAAGTCTCCTTCTTCCACCGGCAAGGGAAAAGCCATTCTCTCCGAACCCCTCTCCTCTAAACCAAAATCTGCAGCGCAGACAGCCATCGACATCGCTATGGAGGATGTTGATGAGAGGCTGAAGGAACTTATTGTGGTCTATGATGAATATGTCCAGTACAGGACTATCAACCACATTGAGTTATTCTTCGGAAAGTTGAGCAGACTGAAGAAGATGGAAGAGGAAGTTCTGAAAGGCACAGAGACTGATGATGTTCGGCTTGCCGTGCAGCGCAAAGACCTATTTACGGCTATTCACAGATTCAGACTGGCCAATCTGCTTCTAGCTGCCAAGAAAAAGAACTTCGATCCGCTTGCTCCAACTGCCAGAGATGATGGGGCTGTAATTGCTCAATTAGAGATGGATGTTCATGCTCTTCACTTAGCTGTCCATTTTCAACGACAGAAGCTTAGTATATCCACTCCCACAACCAGCCCGGATCATCCCTCTGCAAGCAAGACTATGGCAGAACCCTTCATTGAGGTTATTCCTTCTGTTGTAACAGATCAGACTGCAGAGCAAATACCAGATCAGACTGCAGAGCCACTACCAGACCAGACAGCGGAGCAGCCATTACCTAATGCTCCGTCTGTGCCCGATGATGAACCATTGAATGTGTTGTTGGACTCTCCAACAACCTCCATTCCTTTGGGGTCCTCAGCCTCCCGTGCTCAAATCAGTCCAACAGTAGAACTGGCAACAGTTGGCGCTTCAGAATTCGTCGATCCGGATCTGGTGGTGTCCACCATTGTTGCAGCTCTCCAGACTGAGGAGCCTTCCAGACCTAGCACTCCTCCAGTCCAATCCGATGAAGATATGGCTTTCATTCAAACATTTTCTTCGGATCTGGTCACCTTGATCCAGTCTGAGAGTCACCAAGCTGCTGTATCTTCACTTGTCCCAGTTGCTGAAGACGATGACCAGGCTTTGTCCTCATCAGATCGCTCTCCCAGCCAACACTCTGATGCACCTCCATTCCTGGCAAGGACTCTTCAGCATCTCTCCGACAACTGCCTGTCTCTCTCTCAACGCGTTTCTCGAAGTTCATCAAGGTCAGAGGCTTACAGCTTTGGACTTTGATTCTTTCAAAGAAAAGATGACTGCCAGTATCGGAAGCCTTCAGCGCGGCATAAACAATCTATTTTCTCAACAAGCCTCTTACAAGAACAGTCTGAGAAAAGAGCAGATCGAGCTAGCCACTGAAGTCAGAGCATCTGTTGCCAATTCCCTCCGCGCTCAAGACGTTCGTCAGCGCGCAAGCTAGCTCAAGTGTCGACTTTCTTCAAGAGATTGCTGCTGACAAAAAGAGGGAAAAGAAGAAAGACTTCAGGCCGCCTCCGTCTCAGTCTTCTAGAAAATAATTTTTCAGACTGTGTATTTAGGATTTTCTTGGTGATCAATAAAATCCTCTTTTGATTAAGTCTGTGTTCATTTATTTTGAACTTCAACATAAGGCTTAATAATAAAAGTTTAATCGATCCAACTCAATGATGTTCATTTATTTTGAACAAGAAGAAGTAATCGATCCAAAAGGTTTTGCTTCAGAGTTCTCTTCAGAAGTAATCGATTCTAGGCGCAGAATTCATTCTCTCATTTCTACCCTATATGTATCAGATGCACGGCTTCTTATCTTGTGCATATTTGTTCTTTCCCTCTTATTTTCACACTCCCCCTCAAGATGTGTACAAATGTTTAATATTCCCATCTTGGATAGTAAGTGCGTATAAGCTGGAGTGCCCAAATATTTGGTGAATATGTCTGCCTAGTTGATGTTTCGAAGGAACATAAATCGTCTTAATCATTCCGGCCAACACTCCAATTCTATGTGTTTAGTGCGTTCATGAAACACTGGATTCCTTGTCAGATGTAACGCCGGTTGATTGTCACAAAATAATGAAATAGGTAGCTTTATGTGTAACCCAAAGTCGTCCAACAATTTTTGCAGCCAAACAATCTCAGATGTGGTGTGAGCCAAAGCTCTATACTCTGCCTCAGATGAGAATCTCGAAATTGTGTTATGCTTTTTGGATTTCCAGCTCACTAAAGAACTCCAAGAAATATGGACAACCCTGTCACTGATCTTCTTGTGTCTGGACATGCTGCCTAGTCCCGAATCACTAAATCCCTTGAGCTCGAAAGATGAATCTGTCCGATAAATAAGTCCTTGTCCAATAGATCCCTTCAAGTATTTTAAGACTCGGTATGCTTCAAGAGGTGTTCTTTCCAGGTTTATTCATGAATTGACTTAGGATATTGACAGAGTAAGTGATGTCAGGTCTAGTAATAGTGAGGTAGAATAATATTCCAATAAGCCTTCTGTAACATGAAGCATTGATCGCTTAATTTTTTAAACAGAAAATTTCTCAGTGTAGCGATTTTAGACCGCAAGTGCACGGTGTCAAGTTTTAGTATAGATAGGAAGATAAGGATTGTCTAACCCACAGGGACTAACAAGCAAGTACCAAATAAGATATCTTTTAACTATATTTAACCTACGATAATTAATTTATAATTAACAACTAATTAATTAATATAACTACTAATCCAACCAAGTCAATAAAAGTAAACGAGAAAAATCCACTAGAGAAGATTATCGAGACTTTGGCTCTCACCAATGCAATTCCCTACAATTCTCGATTGAATATTCAAATATTTCTAAGGTGACGAGTTCTCCCAATTTATGTAATACACTCTCTCGAGCTATATAAACTTAACACCGAATTGCAGTAAGTAACTCTCGTTCATTTATTTAACAATTCAATATCGCATAAGATCCATGAAAACTCCTAGCTTTCAATTACTAGATATCTATGGCTATCACGCATGTATTTGACGTCATCTCTCGATCTCGGTCTGAAATCCATGGTATGAGTTATTAATTCAGTATCATAAAATCATCTCTCGATCTCAATTACGATACTAACATCATTCAAAGGTGATCAATCCTCTAAAAGCATGAATAACATAAAACATACGCAAAGAACTATAAGATTCAATCATTCAAATCGAAGGTTCATAACAAAGGATTCGCCTAGCCTCGATAAAAAAACTTAGTTCATACTCATAAATAAATACAAATACTCAAACATGTCTTGCAACAATCCAAGCATGATAAAATCAAAACAAAACAAAACTAAAGTTTAAAAGTAAGAATAAACTCCAGCGTCGACTCGGTTGTAGATCCTCGCTCCTTCTCTTGCTTCCTTCTCGATCGTCTCTTTAATCGCTTGTTGGGTTGTTCCAATTCCTAGGATGAATTGGTGAAGATGGATGAAGGGTGATATGGGTATGGAGGTGTGGAGGGCTCCTAGGGTTTAAAATCTGATTTGGGTTGTAATTTTCGTGTATAATCTATAGGGGAAGGGAATCAAAGACTTCCTGTTGGACATAAAACTCTATAAGGAAGTATTTGTTAGTCCCGGATCTTATCGATGAGATTTTAAAGATGACAAAACAAATCAGACCGGATCGAGAGAAATCAGATGACCAGAACGATCGCCCAAAACAGATCAAGCTGATAAGAGACAAAGCATATCAGACCGGATCGAGGGTAATCAGACTGACCAGATCGATTAGCTCAACAACAGAACAAGCTGATACGTCACATACCTTATCAGACCGGATCGATGATTACTCAGACTGACTCAACCGTGGCTTCAGATCGATCTCTATCTTTATCAGATCAGAACAGCTTAGGTACATACAGAATGGCTCCTCAGTCCGAATCATTAACGGCTATTTATTGTAGCATTTAATGTTGTAATTAATGCTACAAAGGACCAAAGACTGAAGATTGCCATAATAGGTAAGAAGATAAAGAGCAGCTTACCTGACAGTCGCCGAAAGTATGAACCAGAACGGCAAAGTTTCCTGAAGAAGAAGACTGAAGCCTACTCAGTGTTTAAGCAGAGTCAAAGTTGCACATTAAGGGAATAATGTCGTTGGTACATTCAACTATAAAATGATGCAACAAAAGGAACTTATAGAGGCTGACAACCAACATTCGCTGATCAATTGAAAAACAAGAAAGCAAAAACAGCACAAGCTTACAAGTTCAGAAGCTCTCGAGCTGAAATCATTCTTAAGCACGTCTTATTCGTAACATTTGATCATTTAGGATCACTGTGCGCATCTTGTGTTTTCCATATTGAAAATCAGAAAGTGAGAAACATATTGTAACTGTCAGACAGAGAGTGTCTGAGCAGATTGAGTGACTAGGAGTTTCAGATTGGTAGTGAGGTAAATCCAGTCTGAATCAGGTTTGTACAACAGGATTGTATAAATCAAAGTCTTCTAGTATAAACCTTCCTTAATTGGAAGAAGGGGAGACGTAGAAGGATTACACCACCTTCGAACTTCCAGAAACATATCCTGTGTATCTTATTTCTGCACTCGTTCTTTCTCACTAGCCATCGAGCCGTTCTTACATACAAGAACAGACCGTTCCGCACTTATATTTTCAGTGGTCTGTTTTGTACCAGAATTGATTAAGAAACAGATTTCTTTCACTAATCCGAAAGAAATCACGAAGGATTAATTTTTAGAAGGAGTGTTCATTCACCCTCCCCTTCTAAACACTCCGGACCGATCCTAACATTATTTTTCTGAAAATTCCTTCCGCCGATCGATCGGGACAAAGCGGCCGATCGATCTAGCTTCACAGTAAGAATTTTGTGGCGTTTTCAGCCTTGCTCGATCGATCGGCAATGCTTGCTCGATCAATCGGCAAGACCAGAATGTTTTTCTTCGCCTTTTTCAGCTTCTGGCGAGTTTCGTATTTTGGCCGTAACTTTCTCATAAAAACTCCAAATTTGATGAATTAGCTGTCCACGCGAAGATAAGAGAAAGTTCTACAACTTGTATATGGACCACATTTCCAAAACTTGGCTCGGACATATAGTAATTTTAGGAGAAAGGAGCAACATGTGTCTTGGATTCTGGTTTTTTTTTTTTTCTCTTTCTTCAACTTTATTCATTCTTTCATCATTTTAGCTTGATTTCTTCACATTTCCCTACATTTCAACATTGATTCCTGAAATAGAGAAATATATACCATAAACCGTAAAATAATCCAAGAATCAACACGAAAACATATACATATCATAGCATAAAAACACGTAATATTCAACCCTATCAAGCATCTATTAAGTGATTGCAGGATATGCTTGATAATTTATGATTTTGTTCCATTGGTGTGGCAGATGTCCTGCAACCAAGCATGCATGTGCTTTAAAGTCCCTAGATTGCAAACCTTAAATTGGCTTCATAGGAAGTTCTTGATAGAGTCGATAAGCTGCATATCATCACAAGCAATCAAGATATCGTCAACATATACCAAAAATATTAAAAACCTGAGTTATCCTTCCTGGTAAATAAAGAATAATCCGACTGAGATTGTTGGAAACCAATCGATATGAGTGATGAAGTGAATTTGGAATTTCATTTTCTTGAAGCTTGCTTCAAGCCATAGAGAGATTTGTGTAGCTTGTAAACAAGTGGTGAATTGTCGTGACACTCCCCCTTTGGCTGGAATCCCGGAGGGAGGGACATATAGATCTCTTCATCCAACTCACAATGAAGGAAAGCATTGTGAATGTCGAGTTGATGAAGATTCCAAGAATGAAATGAAGCCACAGCCAACAACAATTACAGTAGTTATTTTTGCTACGGGACTAAATGTTTCTGTAAAATCAAAGCCTTCCCTCTGTGTGTATCCCTTAGCAACTAGGCGTGCCTTCTGTTTGTCAAGTGAACCATCTGATTTTAACTTCGTTTTGAAAACATAGCGGCACCCAATTGCCTTTTTACCAGCAGGAATGTAGTGATAGTCCAAGTCCCATATGCTTCTAAAGCAGCAAGTTCAGAGGATATGACATCTTTCCAATGCTGAAAGCGCACAGCCTCGGCATATGTTGAAGGATCTTTTGTGGGTAGATAGTGTGATGGCATATGAGGAATGAGCAGGGGAGAGATGTGTAAATGACAGATAGGAATGTAAAGGATCGGAAGTGGGAAGATGTGTATATATGTTGGTGTTGGTCAGATTACAATGATACTGCTGAAGATAGGATGGAGGCTTTCGAATGCGAGTGGTGCGACGTAGATGAGGAGTATCAGTGAATGGGATTGAGACAGAGCTATTGTCGTCTATGGACTCTAGAGAGGAGAGATGAGATTGTGGAGAGGATGATGATTCGATCAGGGGTGATGATGAAGGATTTGGGGGGCGGAGAAAATGGCATGGGATCGATGTGAGTAGGAGGAATATTGAAGTCTGGTGATGCAGGAGGGAGGGAATCAAAGGGGAATTTGAAATATCTGTGGAGACTTTAGAGTGATCAAAAGGAAACACTTGTTCAAAGAAAATGACATCCCTTGAAACATGGACACTTTGAGTGTCTAAATTAAAAACTTTGTATCCTTTAAACCAACTGGATATCCAATGAAAAAGCATTTTTGCGCTCGAGAGGTCGAATTTGGTTCTTTGGTGTTGAAGGGTGGAGATGTAGCATAAAGAACCAAAGACACGTAGATGTGAGTGTGAGTATGAAGGTATCGAACCAAGTAAGATTTCACGAGGAGTTTTGTTTGAAGGAGAGGTGTTGGAATTCGATTGATTAAGTACGTGGCAGTTAAAATCGCATCCCCCCAAAACTTCAATGGTAAAGAAGCTTGGAGTAAAAGTGCCCTAGCAACATTGAGAAGATGTTGGTGTTTACGTTCCACAATACCATTTTGTTGTGGAGTGTAAACACAAGATTTTTGGTGAGTGATCCCATTAGAATTATAAAAAGTAGGCATTTGGAATTCAAGCCCGTTATCAGTACGAATTTGTTTGAGTTGGGAGTTGAATTGAGTTCGTATTAGGTGACACAAAATTTTGTAGAATTGATCGGGCCTCAGACTTAAATTTCATTAAGTACACCCATGTCATTCTACTATGATCGTCGTGAGAAAGTATTGATGGCCATTAATGGATGGTTGTGAGTAAGGGCCCCGTATATCATAGTGGAAATCAAAGAGACAAGATGAGACACTGTTACTGGGGAAAAAGAAATTTTTCGTTGTTTTGGCACGTTGACATATATCGCAATACTCATGGAGTCCGTTACAAGGTATATCAGCATTTTATGATCTAAGTAACTGCATTCTTTGTTTTGAAAGATGGCCTAATCTTAAATGCCATAGAGTATAGTCTTGAGTCACAGTGTAAGGCCCCAACACTTAAACTCGTCATTAGTTCATTTATGACGTCGTATGTGTATAAATTTTTCATTTTCTTTTCATTCTTTAAAACGAATCATTACTTGTTTCCCATAATTCCAAGACACAAACAAATGCTCAACATTATATGTTCATCTCTACCAACAAATAGACTCAGGGGTTTCACCCAATACCATCCCATTATACCACTTTTGCATTGTGGGTTTTTATAAAAATTTGGGCAGAGTCTCCCCACAAATTGAGCTATCCGGAAATAAAAACACACACATAATATAACTCCCGACCAGGGACACACGATACTAAACAGAATACGGAAACACAAGTAAATTCCCGGCCAGGGAAGACACCACACTAATAAGACAACAAAAGTGGGTTTCAACACCCTTATACAGTCCATATATAAATACAAGTGATCACAGAAGAGCAACGAATAACGGATACACATCCCGGATGATAATTAGTATAAATACCAACCGCTCAAACTCGTATATCGGCTCAATCTCATACTATGCTTCTGGAAGCATCATCCAACAAGGTTCGAGCCTAGCACGCCAAAGCAGCATCGTACCTGTTGTACCTGTTTCAACAGAAACAGCCCCCACACAGGGTGAGCACACTCCCAACTCAATATTCGATCACAAATCGACATATGAATCATAATGCAACAATTTAGATTATTCAAAACTCATAAAATATACTCCCGTATAATTCCGAATCTGTATAGCTTCCACACACTGTTCCTGTTTCAAACTCACGGACTTTCATAATGTCAAGTTCAGTATTATCATTGAAAATATGATATCCAACAACACTATGAATTCAATACAACAACAATGCATCATTTATGCTCAACATAAATAATTCAACATCAATGTAAACCTGGTTATCCCAATATAACCCTGGTTATCCCATTATCTCATTCTCGATATTTTCTCATATCGTTCATGCCCACGGCATCACTACTCAACAAGTAAAATTGGATCACGCACCACTACGTGTCCCCCATAACTCGTATATGAAACTCAATTATTAAAGTCAAACACATACCTGAATCATCATATTCAAAATTTGCATGTATACATGAATGTATAGAGACTAGATATACCTGCTCGTACGTCACCACGTACCTTATAGTAGACAACATGAACAAGCTATCATCAACGTCCGAAGTCTCCTGTAGAGTCTATATCGAACGTCAATTCAATATTAGCTCATAATCCGAGCAATGAACATCCATCAAATAGTTCTTACTTTCATTCTATATCACAAATCAATAACTCAATATTATGAATCAAATCATAATCAACACTTTGGATGCACACATCCTCACATGAATCATGATATGTCATTGGTGATGCAAAACCCCATTTTCTCCCACCATCAGCTACATCACAACATGATGATGCGGGATACACAAACCCATACGTGCAAGATCACGTCCAACTCACATAGCAGTTCACTAGACACACAAGTTCAACAGAGGGAAAGGAAGTGCAACACACACATGATGCGTGATACACACACCCATACGTGCAAGATCACGTCCAACTCACATAGCAGTTCACTAGACACACAAGTTCAACAGAGGGAAAGAAGTGCAAGGGTGTATGTATAATGATATACAACTAGTGTCTAATTAAAACAATCCAATTAAGCCAATTAACACGTTCCACAATTATTCAAACCCACACCGAGGTGATTCAAACCAAGACAACGAAAGAAGGGATCCATGTAGATACAAGATTCTACTCTTTTAAATCTAATCCCCTTAATCCCACATAAAGTCATTTATTGATTAAATTCAACTTTAACACTTTAAAGATGCATTGGTTCCATAATTCTTGATTTAGTACTAATAAGATTGAAACTCAATAAAGTGACATAAATCATTAATACATGCCATGCTATCCACTTGAGCATAATCATCACCATAACTCTATTCCATGTCCACACATACTAGCATGTATCTAGTCTTCACCTTTTACACAATGACACTAAATCACGACATTTAATCACCAATTCATTTTCAACAATTATCCGTTCAATAATGTGTTATGATTAAATCCCTAAATTAATAACATTTTCATGCTATCCAATTCCCAATTGTTCATACTCAATTTATCGTCACATAACCGCCTTAACTCATTACATAATTTAAGTTCCCCTTTTACATTTAAACAAACATCATCCAACCACAAGGCACCAACATATATAGAAGTCCTTGTACCTATACCAATACATGTTGGAAACATTACATCCCCCCATCTCATCCACAAACACATGCTGGACACCCCA